>JAHLSL010000046.1:9673855-9748425 GCA_025920805.1 Petroica traversi | reverse complement strand
AAAGAAAGAAAGAAAGAAAGAAAGAAAGAAAGAAAGAAAGAAAGAAAAAGAAAGAAAGAAAGAATGTTTATGAGAAAAAGAAATCACATGTTTTGCTTCAAAATTTTGCAAACCTGGCAGAGCAAGGTGCAGGTAAGTATCATTTTCTGAAGTGAAGAAACATTGTGATAAGCACTGTAAGTTATTTATCCTAAGAGGGAAAGCATGGAAGACAGACCAACAGAGAGTATTGTAAAATTCCTTGCAGATTTTTTTGTCTGATATAATTTGTAAGCTGTTTACTAAAATATTAAACCTTTTTATCCTAGAAGATTAAAGACAGCCAAATTAGATTTTGGCACTCAGACTTGTAGAAGAATTAGATAGCTTTGTTATTGTAATGAGGTCAGAAATAATATTTCTTAGCTTTTGTGAATAGCTAATTTAATTCTTGAGAGCAATTTGCATTCAAGGACACTCTGCAGTACCATTTTTAGTGAAAACAATCAATATTTTATTCTCTTTCTTTAAAGTATTGCTGGCAAAATGTACAACTAGCTGGCTTGCAAACAACAGCCCTCACAGGGGTTACCTACCAGCTGTCAGGCATGGGTGAGGAAAGCTGATCAGACCTGGAAATGAAGCACCATAATGTTCCTGATCATTAAGCCTAATTTTGAAAGCTTTTTATTACTATAAAACTGCTAGACAAGTAAAAGGTAAGCCAGTCTTTGAAACGTGATATCTGCATTATTTCTTCTATGATGTAAGCAGTGCGCACTTAGCTATCAAGATCTGTATTTTGAAATGAACATATATCCACTTGTCCCACCATAGTTATAAACAAACATGGAATTGGGAGGATTTTTTACAAATTAATATAGAGATAGGACAGGTTTTCCTCAGATGTATTAAGCTGGAAAATTTCTTGGCTGTCTCCTCCCAAAAACCTCAGAGCTAGTAGCCATTATGAAAATATGATCTAGGATGCACGAAATATTTATCCAGAATGACAAAATAAATGCTACCTTTTGCAACAAAAGTCTAAGTAAGATATTCTAGACTGTTTTTAATTGCATGAAACACTTGAGTGAGACAACTTAATGAGACTTTTCAGGTGCTAAATCCTCAGAAATTACTGAGAATGAGAATGATCAATAAAAAAAACCATTATTCTCTCTCTCTCTCATAATTAATTGAAGTCAGAAAAGCCTAAATTAGTGTAAGACAATAGAAAATAAGATACCAAAGATACAAAAATACTTCAAGCAAATAAGATTTGCTGTATGATAATGGATGGAGTTTTAACTTAGGTGGATATAGACCAGCTGGTGATCACTTTTTTTAAATAAAAGGTTAAATGCAATATCAGATCCATGAATCACAAGTGAGAAAAGTCACTTAAAGCTGCTTATTTTACTGGCAATACAGTCTTACTCTCCAAGTTACGTTTCCCAGGCAGAGACCTAGCTGTGTAAATACCTAGCAACAAGTGCTTAGCAGGCACTTATTCAGGCATTTAGTTCCAAAAGGGGCTAGAGGGTGTAACTCATGTCCTGCAGGAAGACACTGCTCTTCTGGAATGGCAGCTGGGCATCAGGGCAGGATAAAGTCAGTGCTTACATACCTCTGTATTTCCTCTAGTATTTTTTTTGTATCTGTTTAAACTTCAAATAATGATTTCTCAGCTTGGATTGTCAGCTAATGGAGAACTTCTGCAATTCTATCTGATTTTACAATCTCTGGGATGTTGTTCTTTTCCTATATTTTTTCATTTTACCTTTTCAGAATAAGTTTTATCCTGTTGTCTGTCCTAGACTGGAATGGATTCAAAAGACTATAAGCAATTAAAAAGGCCTTTCATAACAGCTGAAGGAGTCAAATGAACTCTGGAAAATACAGGCACTTCTTAGCCATATTTAGTTCTGCACTTTGCAGGGAGAATTTTACTTTCTGCTCTGAGCATATTTGCACATTGTTATGTGTCTCTGTGTCACAGCCTCATTCTGATGAAATCTACATTAAATTTTTCCTTCAGGCATGCAGGTTATTATATTTTCTCTGACCTCAGATTTTAGAGAACAATGTACCTAACCAGATCAACCTGGATACTTTCCTCTCATAGTGATTTCACCTTTTTTTCCTCAAAAGAATTTTGGTATGCTGTTGCATAGCTCTTTTTTCTCTTATTTTGTTTTCTTTTGCTGTCTCTCTGTAAAGTGTAATTTCATTTAATTCAAAGTATTCAAACTTGTTCTCACACAGATAAACTAAGTAGCATGTGGTATATATCTAAATTATACAGAACAATGCTTCATTTTTCATGTATTTTATTTTTTTTCCATAATATTACCCTGATAACTCTGCATATATTGTCTAATACAATGTCTTTTCTGGTCAGCTTTAACTTATCCAATATGCTGTCTTTCTACTGCTATACGAATTATCTTGAGTTAATACATTTTTTTCTTAACACAAATTCTACATGAGCGATGGAAGATGTAGCTCTAAACAAAAAAAAAAACTCAAGCAAAACATGATCTATGCTGGTTTTGGCTGGGATGGAACTAATTTTCTTCATATCAGCTTGTAATGTTCTGCATTCTGGGTATGTGCTGGAAACTGTTTTGATAACAGGGAGATGTTTTATCTATTGCTGAGCAGTGCTCTCAAAGCATCAAGGCCTTGTCTGCTTCTCCCTACACCCCAGCAGTGAGCAGCCTGGGGGTTATGCTCAGTTTATAGAGGTGGAGGAAGGAGAGGAGAGAGGGCCACATCCAGAGTGATGGCAAGTACTGTGTGCATGTAATAAAACCCTGCTTTCCTGAAAAATGGCTGAACTCCTGCCTGCCAATGAGAAGTCTCAATGCAATTTCAGTTTTTGTTATGCTAAGTGTACAGCTTTTGCTTTCCTTCTGAAATTTTCTTCTTGATTCATGTGTTTTCTCACTTTTACCCTTCTGATTCCCTCATCCATCACTCTGTGTGGGAGTGGGTGATTAGCCATGTGGGGCTTAGTTGCCTTCCAAAGTTAACCCACAGTATTATTTTTAAAAGATGGAGTGGGTTACAGGCAATGCCAGTACTTTTGATTTATCTATCAAGGACTTTTACCAGAGTTTTACAGAGAGTGAGAATAGGGGAAATATACAGTTTCAGAATAAGTCTGTGATGGATTTATTTTTATATGTCCTAGTGCCAGTGGATGGGGGAAAAAAACACCTTAAAGGAATGGAGAAATCCAGAAGAAATCTGCTCTTTTCTGGAAGGGAAAAATAAGCCTCCTTTAAATAATTTCTGATAAAAATTCAAAAAATTTCTGAAGAAAAAATTAAATTACAGTTAATCTTCATTGCCCCTTTCACAGAAATACACCATGACTTTCCTCTTATAAGTTTTGTAGAATGGTCTCATAAAGTTATCAGTTTCCAGACTGTTGAATGCAAGGCTTCAAGGACCAGTTCCTGGACCATAGGCCAAAAGGCTTTTACTATTCAATAGACGATGACTAAAGTTCTTCCCTGGGCAGCCTCTTCCGCTGCTTCCCAAGAGAAATCTGTGGAGACATATTTTCTAAAATCAAATCTAAACCTCCCCTGGAGGAACTTGAGGCCATTTCTTCTTCACCTATCACTTGTTAATTGGGAGAAGAGACCCTCAACTCCTACAACTTCCCCTTAGGTAGTTGTAGAGAACAATAAGGACTCCCTGAGCCACCTTTTCTCCAGGCTAAATTCCATCGCCCTCAGCCACACTGCCCAAGACTTGTGCTCTGAACCCTTTCCCAGCTTTGTTACTCTTCTCTGGACTTGCTCTAGCACCTCAACATCTTTCTGGCTGTGAGGTGTCCAGAACTGGACACAAGATTGTGAGGCTGGGTGTGGCCTCAGCAGTGCTGAGTTCAGAGGAACAATCACTGCCTGGTCCTGCTGGCCACACTATTGCTGATGCAGGCCAGGATGATACTGGCCTTCTTGGCCACCTGGGCACTCTGCATATGGTAATTTTTATTCCTATGCTTTTTTCAGTTCCGATTGCTTGAAGTGGCATGAAAAGTGTGTTGCAGGCCACCAGAGCTGTTTTTATAACATAATAAATTGAATATGCTGGGTGCTCTAGCAGGTGTTTACAGGGGTGGTATAGCAGCACTATCAAAGGAAGGAGCAATGAAACTAGTGCAGGCTAGTGCTAGCTTTTCCTTTTTATTTTTTTCCCTTTTAGCTCTTTCTTTTTTTCTTTTTTTTTTTTTTAAAGACCAGAATACAGAAACATCACTAGTTCTTGTCTGTCAGAAAGCTGATTGTAATGATCTGTATGACAGCTGGGAGCAAGCTGACAGTTAAAGCAGGATGGACAGACAAGGGTTCAGTGCCTGAGTTTGCTGCCTGGTGAATGCCATTGTCACTGTAGACATCTACCATCTATCTCTAGATGATCTCTGTACTGATCTACCTCTATCAAAATCAGCCATGTGGCACCTGCCACCACAGTGGAACATACCTGCAGGGTGGGTATGCAGGCATCATTTCAAAAGTACATTTCCTATATAAATACTCTTTCCATAAAGTCTGAAAGTACAAGAATACCGTAATTTAGTCTACACACATTGTACCTATCATTCTTCAATGTATTTGTACCAATCAATGTAAGTTATGTCCAACTTAATCATCTGGAACTGCTGGTGCCAAGGAGCACTTTGTTTCCATGTGATTTCTGAAATGCAGAAACCTTTCCACATGGCTATCACTCAGCAACTTGCTTTGAAGTCTTTCCCATTAACCCAGAGGACAACAGGGCTAGGAAATGTTTTAGGAGTTTCATCTTTTTTTCAGGTGGCTATCAGTGACAGCTTTAGCTAGAAAAAACGTTCCCAGGAAAGCTTTTTCATTCAAGAGCTCAACAGTTTTGGGGTTTTTTTTTTGTTCTTTCCTTAACAAAAAATGCACTCTGCAAACCGTAGGCCATGTTTATTTATGCTACAGCACCCCTGGGCTACACAGCCACTGTAGCAAATTCATGCCACATGTGTAAGCAAACAGGAGGATCTTCACTAACATCGTAACAAGAATTTTTCACTCAGAATGGCAAGCTTGATTAAAATGTGTACTACGACTGCTTTTCACTGTTAGCTGCTCATCAGTCATCAACTTCCACGCAAAAAGATGGAGAACCAGAGAAACAGACTAAAGCAGATTTGATCACACAGACATTTAATGAAAGCACATTCATCTGTAGCAAGTTTTAAGTTGTAAGGAAAGAGCTCAGTTTTATAAAAGAAAAATTCAAATGCCTCTCTGCAATGGTGAAGGTGTAATAAGCAAGGTTATATGAATTTTCCACATGCCAGAAGGACAAAACATCTTTTAAAAAACTGTTAATGATTATTCAATTTTTAAAGTTTTAAACTAAATAACTCTACAAATGTAGGGTTTCCTCAGGGAAGGTTTTCTTACTTACTGTAGAAGTTTTTCTGTGTATTTTTGGCACATATGGGTATGATCACTTATCTGAATGGGGTTGTATTTCCATGACTTAACAAACTGCTGCCTAGAAACTAAGACAGTTGACCATGTTCTTGATCTTAATTAGTGACAATTATAAGTCACATTTATTGGCCTCCATTTTATTTAATTTCATAGTGTAAAAGAGGTTTTGAGAATTTAAATGCACATGCAATAAAATGAATAAAAAGAAAAGGCTTATCTTATGAAAGAGGTAGAGCCATTTACTGGGCTAAGATGAATAGACTAAAAATCCACATTTTACATCTAACAATAGCTTTTTTTATTTAAACTGTTAAAAATATTTAATCAATATGTCTTTAGAAAGCTTGACAAATTAGTGTGTTTTATTATTATATTCATATGTGAAAATTGGTCTAAATTTTGTAAAGGGTTTATTTTACTTCCATGAGTAGTACATAATAATTTTTAATAAGTTTACATACCTTCATGAATACAGAAGAATTAGATAATAGAAAAAATAGTATCTGATTGTTCTATTATTTTCTCCTAGTCAACAAAACAATATAAGGTAATGCATGATATTAAGAAAAAAATACGTCTGTCATGCTTAAGGTTTAAAATTATTCTGTGGTAACATACACAAAAACTATGAAAAAGCATGAATATGAAAGCATATCTTGATTACATGTTTAACTGAAAACAGAGAAAATCACTGCCTACTAGCTTCAAACATCTACTCAAAGAGATATGATTTTCTCCAGTAAGTGGTGAATAACTACCAGAATTTTAAAAGGCAATATCTAAGACAAATATGTAGTTGTATATATTATTTATGAAAACATTTTATCTGACATTTAGGGATCTCTTAGTACAATGATTGTAGAACATGGGAAGCAAGTAGTCGTTTTTCCTTGAGGTTTTTCTATCAGGAACACTAAAACTTTAAACACCATTTCAAAGACCTTCACTTTGCAGAATATATTCTCAACTATTTTAATGAAAAGGGCTTTAGCCATAAAGATTTTAGAGCACTTAATGGCTTATTATGTCTGTGACTTGCATGGAAACCTTGTATTTTACTTTTACTTTTAAATTGCCATTGATCAACAGTATTTTCAACATACTGTGAAACATTCAATCAAAAGTCAGAGGCAAGAATGAGGAGAGGGAATAGGGCATAAGTATTCTGAAGGAAAAGTTGTCTGTGTAAAAGGAAGTTCTTTTCAAACCAGGAGGCTGAGGCCTCACTGTACTTGCACTAGTCCTTTTAGCTTCTGACAGACACCTTCAAACCACATTCCTGTCTCTTCAAATGGTGTAGGCTTCATTTTTGCATCAGTTGCATCAGTATATCAGTCACCTTTTTTTTACTCCTTTACCGCAGCTTCTAAAATTGTTTTTTCAACATGTACTTTAATATAATTTTTAACACAGCACAAAATTCCTTCTGTACTGCTATCTTCTCTCTTTTAAGTATATATTTGTATACAGGGGCATCATATGTACCTTTCTCAGTATTTTGATATCCTGCTTGTTTTTCAGTCATTCTCTTAAGCTTCTTAACAATTTAGCTGGCTTAAATTTTGAAAGTCCCCCTTTGTCAAAAGCAGGTTTTCAAAATATGATTTGAGAGCAATTTATATGGTATGTGCAGGATCTTCACTGTGTTCTGTGGTGGTCCCTCTGCAGCCAGATTCTGAGTGCTTTTCAGAACTTCAGGAGAATTTCTAAAGTCTGTCTACATTACCTCCCTTTGCGCTACAGTAGGGAGCTGAAAGTGGCAAATAAAGGCAGTAATTTGTACTGTAACTGGTGGCATCCAGATCACTGGGGCTTTGGCAGAATTTTTACTTTCTTATGAAACTTATGAAATTCCTGTGGCAAGAGAAGGGGAAAGGAAGATAGACAGCATCTTTTCTGGGACTCAACAACTTGAAGAACACTCACTAACATGGTAAATGCAACCCAGAGGCTGCTGGTATGAAAAAGGAAGGCTCCTACCCCATCTAAGGGTTTACAGATGCAAAATATGTTGACACCCCTCAAAGTTGAAGAGCAGCCAGATGTGTCTACAAGCAGAGAACCTGGTTCACCTTACTCTAGATCATGCAAGACTAGCAGGAAGTAATGGTGAGTCATTGTTACAGGTGACTTCCTGCTGCAGGGGAAAGGGACACGCAACAGTCAAGCAAACCAACAATCCAGAGAGTTTTACTGCCCACCAGGATCCAGGATCCTGGATGTTTTGGGAGGACTTTCAAAGCTACCTTTCTGACTATCCCAGAAGTAATTCCCTGTCCAAAAACTGAGCATACTGATGTATGTCTTTAAAGCACTTGTACACTAATGTATGCAATTATGGGGAACATATGTGATGAGACATTTGCCCGCATACAGGGCTTTGATCTTATTGGGATTGGGGAAACACGGTGGGAGGGTGCTCATGACTAGGGTTGCAATGGAGGAATGAAAATATCTGATTCTCAAAGAGGAGATTTTACCACCCTGTTGTCTGCTTGAGGTACAACACAGCGGGACATAAGCAGTCCAGTAGGTTTCTGAAATGCATCAATGATATCTTCCTCCTCCAAGATGAGCCAATGATGAGAGGTGGTCTGCTGGTTCTCTTATCACCAACAAGGAGGAACTGGGGTGTGATGATCAAAGACAACCTTGGCTGCAATGACTATGATAATGCTCCTCAGGGCAGAAAGGAGGTGAAAAGAAAGCTCATAACCATGGACTTCAGGAGGGCAGATTTTGGCTTCAGAGATCGGCTTGGAAGAGTCGTGTGAGATAAGCCTCTGGAGGGAAGGGGAATCCAAGAAAACTGGTTATAATTCAAGGATCACCTCATCCAAGCTCTAGTGTTTTATTATAAAAAGTACAGTCAGGCAAAATGTCAGGAGGCTTGTCTGGATGAAGAAAGAGACCACAGGGAAAGGCTGGAGTGAGAAAGATACCAGTGAATATTTAAACATACTGAATATACCTAAGTGCAGAGGTCTTGATGGGATGCACCCACAAGTACTGAGGGAACTGGCAGATGTCATTGCAAGGCCACTCCTGATAGTTTTTTATCAATTGTGGCAACTGAGAGTATTACCTGAAGGAAAGCAAATGCCACTCCTAGCTTTAAGAAAGTCAAGGAGGCATAGCCAGCTACAAGTAAGCTTCACCTCAATCCTTGTGAAGGTTATGGAACAACTAACCCTGAAAACCATTTCCAGGTCCATTAAAGATAAGAAAATCATCAGGAGTACACTAAGAGGAAATCATCCTTTACCAACTTGCTAAACTTCCACAATGAAATGACTGGCCTGGTAGACCAGGGGAGAGTACTGAATACTGTCTGCCTGGACCTCGGAGAGGCCTTTGACACAACCTCCCATACAAGATGTTGATGTATGGACAGGATAAGCAGACAGAGAGGTGAGTTATTAACTGCTTGAATGGCCAAGCTCAGAGCATGGTGATCAGCGACAGAAAGTGTCATTGGAGTCCAGTTAATAGCAGTGGACCTCTGGGGTCAATACTGGCTCAATTTTTTTTTCACAATAATAATTATCTGTAATAGGGAGCAGATTTTACCCTCAGCAATTCTGATGATGACACAAAAATGGAAGGATTAGGTGATATGCTAGAGGGTTCTGCTGCCATCCAGAGGAATCTCAACAGGTTGGAGAAATTGGCTGAAAGGAACCTCATAAGATTTAACAAGTAAAAACACAAAATCCTGCATCCAGGTTTGAGCAATTTCCTGCCAACCAGTTTGAATTCAGCCTGCTAGAATAAGCCCCAGGGATCCTGGCAGACACCAATTTGAATGTGAGCCCGAACTGTGCCCTTGCAGCAAAGATGGTTATCTTGGTCTGCATTAGGCAAAGTATTGGCAGCAGGTACAGGGATTTGATTCTTCCTGTCTCTTAACTGGTGAGGCCTCTCTTGGAGTGCTGTGACCAGATCCAGGCCCTTCAGTATGAGACCTCACAAAGATAACAAAGGTACTTTTGTCACCAGTGACAAAAGACTGAGAGAGCTGGCACTGTTCAGCCTAGGGAGAGAAGGTTCAGAAGGATGGAATCAACGCATACGAATGACTAAGGGGATGGAGCCAGGCTCTTTTCAGCGGTGCCACAGATAGGACCAGAGGCAATCAGTACACACTGGAATACAGAAGCTCATGCCTGAACATTGGGGATTACTTCTTCACTGTGAGGATAGCTGAGGAATAGCACAGGCTGTACAGGGAGGTTATGGAGTATCCATCCTTGGAGATATTCAAAAGACATCTGGACATGGTTCCTGGCAAATAGCTGTGGCCCCACTAGATCAGTCTAGGTAGTTGGACCAGATGACTTCCAGAGGTACTTCCAACCTCAACCAATTTGTGATTCTGTGATAATTCCTTCCTCACTCATTCCACCTATTTAGATAAGACTACTGTCTCACAGCTCAGAGACCCACTCTTGGAAACAAACTTGGATCATGACAGCTGGTAGAATACCTGGTGGCTTTTCAAATAATGTTTTTCCACAGAAAAAATCTTATTCACTGGACATCTGTCATTTAGTAAGTTGAAGCAGGACATGCTCTTCTTTTTCAAATACCTCACCGGGTCCTAACAATGGATAACACTTTTGTTTTTAAAGATGCTCTTGGAAGGACATATCTGTATCTCCCTGCCAAGTACACAGTGATCTAGTGGCTCACCTGAGCTTCTCCAGCCAGTTCCTCTTTCCTATCAATCAAAAAAGTCAGATTGCTCTTAGTGGGGGCATAGCCGTTTCCTCTTAGCAAAATAACACATCTTCTCTCATTTACTCAAATTATAGCTTCACCATAAATCAGCACAATTATGGCACTTGTTTTCTTCTTTTTGTTATTTAAAGTAGATGGATTTTGGCTTTAATTTCTTGCAGCATAGATTTTTGGGTTTTATTTTTAATTTCTGTTCAGCTCCTTGGTATTCCTGCTGAGTACCCCTTCATCCTTCTGAAAACAATTGAGCAAAAAGGTAGCATGTGCAGTCCCACAGGGCACTAAAGATTACAAAGAATTCCTGCTTTATACTTCAACATAGGAGGCCAGTTTTATACTGGTAAAGATGGTTTTCTACTTTTTGAAGCAGGAAGACCTACTCAACAGTCACAATTTGACTCCATCATTAAGATAAAGGAAGGTTTATAGCTGGCCATGGCAATGTATTACTGTCATTACATCTAAGATTTCTAGTACCTCTCAGACTGTACCTTTCCTTGCACTTATTCTGGGAGTTGAGCCTTACAACATCCTCATAAATCATGCAAATATCTCATTTGAAAGATGAACAACCTTAGGCACAAAGCTCTCAAATGATTTGCCCAAAGTCACACAACAAGTTAGTACCAGAGAATAAAACCTAGGAATATTGATTCTCAGTTCTGTATTCTAGCCACTAAACTCACTCTTTCATTTTGATGCACCCAAACTCAAACACACTAAGACTTGACTGATTAAATTTGAAAATACTCATGGTAGATTTATCTTCTTCTTTATGCATAGCTTTATTCTTCTTGTGTGCATACCAAACATTTACTGCATTTCTGTTTATTAGCAATGCATTTATGTCCTAATGTGCTACTTTTTCAGAACATTAATGTTATTTAAAAGTTGTTTCCAGTACAGTTCTGTTGTGAAACATGTTTCATTAAGCATGAGAACAACAGTGTGTTTAATCTTTTAAAGCGAATAAAGTAACCAGAGACAAGGTTTAGTTTTTGAGGAGCCATTTGCTCACCACAAAGATACCCTATATTTAATGCTTCTGTGGTTTGCTGTGGGAAGAACCATTCCCCACTTGTCTCAGCAGCTATAGCATATCACTGTGAATATTCAGATAGTTATTATTTGGGAAGCATTTATGTTCTTCCTAGACTTTGAAAGTTATGTCCTTTGTCTTCCAACAATAAAATAGCAGGCTTATTTTACCAGTCATTACTGGTGCTTGAGCCAACAGTTTTTAGGATCAAAGTTACCAGAGACAACCTATTGGACAACACTAGCAAAATGCAAGTTTATTGACATAACTACATAGATAGAGAGACAGTGTCACCATTTTTCTACTGAGTTGAAGCTTAGGAATAATTTGAACAAGATCCTCTGAGACTTTACTTTTTTCCCTTGCTAAACAACTGATACACACAAACTGACTTGTTCACATGTGCATGTCTGAGTTAGCAGTGATCTATTTTCTACAGTGTCTCACCACTGGAAACCAACTACAGCAGGAGGAATTGGCTGCTCTGAAAAGCAGTAGAGACTATGCAAGTAACTAAATCACACCTTTCTTGGTGATTTTCAAAGCAGAGCATAGTGGCTCAGTCCTGTGTTGTTTCCAACTTCTCACAACAGCTGTGGCATCGTAATAAATTAAATGTGTCACTTTTTTTCACAGTAAAAATCTTAAGAATTTGCTGGCTATGAAACAATACACTGTGAACTAGAGTAAAACATGTGGCAAGGTTTTTTTAGTTTTTCATCATATTGCTTTTCATTTAGTTTCTATTTACTCTAGTCCCACATGGGTGAAAGGCAGGGAATAAGAAGGTAACCATTTGCAAAATGAAAGGCTTTTTTAGGCAGAAATAATACTTTCTTAACTTCCTTTTACTGAGAATTTCATGTAAATACTAACTAGTTTTTCTTTCCTTGTTTTTACCATAAAACAGAAGCCCATATTTTATACCTTCACAGTAGTTTTAATTGTTTCCCTCCTTCTCTCATCCACTTCTTTGCTTCCAGGCACTTGTGACTTATCACTCATGACCTCAGGAGGCTATTGTTGTTTCTTAATTCCAATGATATTTTTATCACAGGAAACAAGCCATGAGCATGATTCTGTATTTAGAAAACTGTGGTCCTTAAACTTTTTACTTTCCAAACATTTCACAGCTAAACTATCTTTCCCAAGCTGCAAAACTTTTGCATTCCTCATTGGTAGAACTCCAGTAATTTTTTTTTTTATTTGGCCTGAGATTAACTGATTTCGCAGGAGAAACCTGTTGCATTTTCATTGGTCCTACGGCTATGTGGGTGAAATGTTATCTTTCTGTCTTTCAAAAAAGTAGCATGGCCATTGACACATTTAGGGACAAATCCTGAGTAAATTGGTGTTACAATCGTGTATGCCAACAGATGCCATCTCTGTTTCATTAATGCTGCCAACTACAGAAGAACTTCACCAAAGGGAACTTGGGGAATGAGTAGTGCATAACTTAAGCTTGCCACTGATTATTCCTTATGTGTGCAAACTCAGCATATGAAGTCTTTGTACAAGGGTTTGTGAGATGTGGGCCACAGAAACCAGAACCATTATTATTAATCACTATAGAAAAAGATTCACAGAATTTTTTTAAGATACATAAACCTTCAATTCTCTTTAAACTCTCTTCCTAACATAGCTAAGGGAGGATCTGTAGCTTTGTTCAAGGTTGTTATTTTGTCCTTTATTTCTGTAAAATCCTATTGCACCCAGCTAGAAATAAAACATGAAATGTTTTGAGTAAGATATCCTAGTGTAAACTTCTATTATTGCTCAGTGCAGCATAAATATGTATGACTGTATAGATTAAATTGTCTGCCATTTTCTCCTTTCTTTACAGGGTGTGGAGGATGTTGAAACTTAAACCTCTGAAACCAAGGGAATAAAACCTGAGGGAAATCACAGAATCTGTCAGGTTGGAAGGGACCACAGTGGATCATGTGGTCCAACCTCCTTGCTCAGCAGGGTCATCCTAGACCACATGGTGCAGGATTGTGTCCAGATGAAGGAAACCCCATAATCTCTCTGGGCAATCAGTTTCAGTGCTTGATCACTCCTACCCAGAAGAGTCTGGAAACATCCTCATGACACCCTCCCTTCAGATATTTATGCACTTTAATGAGTTAATGTGAATGGAAATAGCTGGAATATAAACAGTGTATTTTCTACAAAATAGCTAAAAGAGAGCGTTCGCAGCTATTCCTACACCTGCTTGCTAAATCTCACTAAGATATGTCAAATTCTCTTGATCAGGATTAGCTGTCACCTGGTATTCACAGTGTCCTCCCCTAAAGGCTGTAAGTCAGGTGAAAAACAGGCTTAAACCTTCCAGGATTATTTTATGGTGTGGTCAGAGTAAACAATCACATTAGGCTTTTTGACCATAAAAACTATGAGGCTTTGAACTCTTCTTTAACATTTCCCAGCAGCTCTCTTCATTTTCCTAGCATACATCCACAGCACAAGGAATGCTATAATGTTATGATCTCCCAGAGGAATATCATAGTCTAATGATCAAAGGAGGGAAAAATCAGAGGAAAATGTTACAAACCATATGAAGAGTGTGAAAATGAGTTAAGAAGTATAAAGTATTTAAAATATTCCACTGCACTAACATTCCTGTCATTTCTATTTTTTTACTTTGTTGAAAAGCTATATTTCTATAATCTGCCACAGGGAGTCATTAGGACATCAGTGGAAGATCTCTGCT
The DNA here is from genome assembly GCA_025920805.1 of Petroica traversi. Lineage (NCBI taxonomy): Eukaryota > Metazoa > Chordata > Aves > Passeriformes > Petroicidae > Petroica > Petroica traversi. The sequence continues at coordinate 9,734,468 of JAHLSL010000046.1, read as the reverse complement.
TTCTCACTTCCTCAGTGATGAATGCAATAGCATTCTCTCATTGCTCTTCTCTGTATTTATCTCTACAAGTTTTCTGACATATTCCACAGGAAAATATCCGATTTTCAAATTATGCTGGCAAAACCCGTAATACAGGAAGAACAGTGATAATCAACACATAGACATATTAATAAATTAAAAAGTTCCAACCCAATTTATTTTCTTGCTGAAGAGATCTCAAAAAATTAACACCACAGTAAAAAATGGCAAAGATTTAATTGTAGAATAGCTTTACATCTTATATCATTACTCCTTTTATCTATGAAATATTTTAAAAATAAGGCTCAAAGACTAAACTGATTATATTTCTGATATTCTGTGAGACTGAAATGGACTGACTAAAGATTTTAAAATCCTAGGTGATTAAATATTAAAGTCCAATCTCATGTTAACTTGAACTACAATAGATATTTCAAGGCTTAACACAGGTACAAATTTTTTAAATTTTACAGAACCAGAAGGTAGAAGACAATCTATGTGATACAGTGAAGGTACAATTAAAATAAGTATCCTAATATAGAATTAATATAATTTGTATTAATGTTTTTCATATGTTTTGGGAATAATAAAACCAAGTATTTTTTTCCTGATAGCTTTCCACCTACCTGTTCCAAATCCCCATCTTTTTATTGGCAGTGGTATTCCTGCACCCTGATACTCTGATTCTCTCTGGTAAGAGGGTTAGGCATAATTCCTGATACAGTCATGTACCAGTTAGGTGACAACATGCCACCCATGTTGGAATAGGGTCTGAACTCAATGATTAGGCACCCAGACTCTTATCTGATGCATGTTCTTTTGGAAGCTGTGCCCGTGGGCAGAGTGGAAGGTCTCTGCAGCAGAGTGCACAGTGGTGTCATTCTGCTCTCCTTGAGGAGCAGCAAAAATTTTTCACAGTTTTCAAAAGCAAAATCAATCCATTTTATGAAGGTGAATGCAGAGAAAACACACGTCCCATGAAAATAATTTCTGTAGAAAACTCTTCATCAATTTACTATGGGGAATTTTCTAAGTGAAGAATTTCCAATTTTCCGTACTATGACACTATTATAAAAATGCAGACTTTAAAAAAAAACTAACAAAACCTAAAAAATGTAGGGTTTATGAAATTTTATTTGTGACAATGGCCTTTTCAAGAAGATTTTGCATAAAAAAATAAATGATGAAGCTAGAGAAACTGCATGGAGAATTAAGCCTATTTGAAGCATTCTGGACAGTAGCCCTTTGAAAAACTCATTGTAAAAGGAGGCAGTTGCTAGGATACTATGGCTACTATCATCAGGATGATGTGGTGGAAGATAAATATATATATATATATATATATACTTCTTTTTTTTTTTTTAACAAGAAATCTTGATCAATGAGCACCACAGACTATAAACAACATTATCAAACCTATCTTTAGAATAAAGATGGAATAGAACATTCAATTTCATGCTGAAAAGACAAAGTGAAGTTAGTTTTCAAAGTGAAGCCCATCAAAGAATGTCACAAGAAACAGCCACAATGTTTGTTAGCTGCTTGATGAGGAGAACACAGACACATGGCTCAGAAGTGAGTTGAGAACAGAAGCCAGAAAATCTACTAAAAAGAGTGAACAGATGTTTCTGCTAGGTGAGGGAAGTGCATAGACATTTCATTCTGCTGGAATCAAAGACAACTGAAACCATAAAGACCAAAAATGACCAGAAATGGGTGCTGAATTAGCCTTCTGATTGGGAATGGCTAGTTAGTTGAAATTATCAAAACAAAAGATCAAAGGAGCGCATGGAAACTATACAGATCTGAAGCCAAATTAGATCTATGGGGAAAATTATGACTCTGTTAAGATAGCTCCACATCTCAACTAGAAGAGGCCATTAGTCTTCAATGCATTTGCATGTCAAAGAAGGTGTCCAAGGCTCTCCAGGCTGTTCAGGTGTCTATGCTATCTCTTTCAGTGCAGTTTTGCCTCTGAGAGTCTGGGCCTGCAGTCAGAGCAGAACAGTTCACAAAGAAAATCAGCTTGCATGACAAATTTCATACTCTGCCTGAGGAAGAGTGCAAAGGTATTCTCTCCTAATTAAAATATGAATGCTGTCATCTGATAATCTTCCTTGTGAGAAATAACAAGCTCACTAATTAAACGTGCAATTTCTTGACATTTAAACAGGTCAATTCTCTTTTCCATGTGTCTGATCATTTATTTGAGGTGCTACTTTCAGGCATGTTTATTATACTAACCAAAATTAATAACCAGCATAACAGACCCTTCTAAAACAGGAGGGTAAGTAGTTTTTTCCTTCTGCTCAACTGAAGTTATTTTAATATAGAAAATAACTATAATTAAATAGAGGCTAGAGATTTCATTTTTATTAAGTCCTCATCATCTTTCTGGGCTTTCTATGCATGTCTTCTGATGTCTGCCTTTCATAAGGTCACATCTTGATTCTGTTTTCCTTTAATGAATAAAATGTTATTGCAATAAAACTCCAAGAATGTGGCAGAAAAACCTAACTTTAATTTAGTGATATTATTTCTTAAAAGGATGCTATTGTAGATAGATTGCTACTTCTGGTAGGGATAGAGTGAAAGACCTGTGGGCACAAACTTTTCTTTTTTAAGAGCTCATGCAACTTCCACAACTGTAATAACTGAGAACAGACCTTGATTTTCAGCACAATAGTGAGAATATGATAAATCATATTTTAAATGTAGGTTTCAACAAGTCTGTCTAAAATGAAATTTTCTCTTTCACAGAAAATTCAAATCTTCTTGACATTTCATTCAGTCTGAATGGGATTGAAGAGTTCGAGTTTCCAAATATTCTGCAAACCAAAATTTTAAAAGCATTCTCTTTTTGAAAAAAGAAAACCCATTCCCTGTGAATTTACCAAGCTATTAATCACAGAATCACAGCATAAGCTGAGTTAGAAGAGACCCACAAGCACCAAGTCCAACTCCTGGCCCTGAGCAGCACCATTCCCAAGAGTCACACCGTGTGCCTGAGAGCATTGCCCAAATGCTTCCTGAACTCTGTCAGCCTTGGTGCTGTGACCACTGCCCTGGGGAGCCTGTTCCAGTGAAGAACCTTTTCCTGATATCCAATCTAAAACTCCCCTGACACAACTTCAGGCTGTTGCCTCAGGTCCTGACACTATCGCCACAGAGATCAGTGCCTGCTCCTCCCCTTCCCCTTACGAGGATTTTGTAACTGCAGTGAGGTCTCCCCTCAGTCTTAATGAAATATAAACTCCTTATTTCATAAAGTTATTTAGACGCATGAAAAAGTTGTATGAGTTACAGATTTAAATGTTTTGAAGTAGGAAATAGCCTTTCTCACCAGATATATTAAGACAATCTGGCATTTATTACCATCTGCTTTGTTCTTCAGCAGTATGAACTTAATTTATGTGATCCTGCTGATAAAAAAAATGTCCTTCATTGCTTTGACTTTCATGGCTTGGATTTTTTTATTTGGTTTTGGTTTGTTTTTTTTCCTTAAGTGAGATGCCTGCTAGGGGTTGACCTGTTATCTTTATGCTGCAATTTATGAAGAGGTTAAAACAGTCAACTCTTTGTTATCCAATTGCAGGGACAGAGAGTAGGCAACATTTCTATTATGCAGCATTGCAGTTCTCAGACCAAGATGGTAGTTGCAATTAGTGACTGTTTGAGTTCATACACCAGGTTATTAACTGAAGCAGTAAGAAATAGATATACTGCCTGCTTAGGACAGAGAGCTAGGGCAATAACCTCATATGCTGCAGCAGTGGGAAATGGCAAAACATGTCAGAGCTCTCAGAAATTATAATTTTCTGTGTGTAGCTAAGGTCAACAGTTGACTTTAGTATAATGAGGAATTAATTTCTCAGAATAAGAATAGTGTTTTATCTTGATTTTTGATCATAGTTGTTTTAATGTGTGAGAAGACACTGAATACTTTAGCACCTGTGATATATTTTACCTTTTTATCTTTTCTGTCTTAAACTATCCAAACCCCAAGTATTCTGCTTTAAACCCTTAAAATTATCTTAAACTCTTAAGGTTTAGAAAGGCCTAATTTTATAGGCTTTCTCCATAAATTGGTGAGTCCAAAAAGATTTAATAACAGCCTAAAGCAGATACTCAAATTAGGCAATTTGGACAAACCCAGTAGGTAAATGAGTGTGAATTGCACTTAGGTCTCTTTTCAACTAGGCTTCAATAAGAATACTGGCAACTGAATTGACAAATTCAATTGTCAAAATAAGACTTAGTCCAATTTGAGATTTCCTAAATTGTCAGAGATTCCTGTACACAAATTATATATATGCCACATGACAGAGGTAAAGACCTAACTTAGGTACGAACTTTGAATTGAATTCTTTTCCTGTATTTCTGATGGTTGAAGTTAAATGTTATAAAATGCTATAAATGTTATAAAAATCAATGCAGTTGATTATACACAGCTCCTAAAGCCACTTATAATATCCTAGAGTCTCCAAGATATCTGCATCAGACTGTAAGGTGTGCACAGGCCCCTAAAGAAGACCAACTCAAATTTTGGGCCAGTAGCTGTAAGGCTCAAAGGAAATCTTTCCCAAAAAAGTCTTAAACATGATTTTGAACCACCCTAAAGGACTTCAGATGACACTGTGTCTAAACTACCACATAAAAATTAAAAATATTGGTAGGAGAAGAAATTAAAACTGTGTATTTATTATGTTTCAATTTTTAAAATATTATATTTACTCTACCTGGTTTCAATAAGATGTAAGCCTGGAAGAACTGAAGATTTGGGAAAGAATTATTTCTTTTTGAATACCATGTGTAGTTTCAAATTTCCCTTTTTGACCTGTTTTTTTTTTTTTAGAATAAGGATTAACTGAAATCTCAGCTTTGACAGATTACAAGTGTTCCCTATGTTATGCACTAAAAATCATGACCAGATTTTGTGTTTCCTTACATGAAAATTAATCTCTTTCAAAATCCATAAAGGGCAAAATATGTTGATAATCTATATTTATCAATTCACTTTCCTTTATACCTAGAAAATCTTATTTTGTACAAGGTTAAAAAACCCCATGATTTCTGTACATTTATTCTGCATTCTTGGCCACCTGTTCCAGTATTTAATTTAATTTGTTATTGATAAATATTATTATCCAAAACTTCTCATCACTGAGGAAAAGATTACCAGAAAAGGAAGAGGCCTAGAACCTGGCTGAAATATGTGAGTTATTATTAGCTAAGAAGACATAGACTTACAGCTGTTAATATGCTATGGGATGCACAGGAGTGCATTCTGCCTGAACTTTGTTGGCCACAGTGCTGCTGCGGAGCACAGTCGGTTGACAGGTAATGAAGAGAAATGTGGTCTTTAAGATAACTATGATTCAGCAGGTTGACTATTTGAAAAATAAATTGGATACAGAACTGACAAGATTGTAATATACATTGGTCATTTGCTGGAATATGCAAAGGAACTGTATTAAAGCTTAAGATAAAAATAAAAAATTGTGTCAAAATTAGAGATAGATTCTATATGCACACAATCAGAATAGTTTAACTTGGAAGGGACCTTTTAAGGTAATTAAGTCTATTTTTATCGCTAAGTTCCACTTTTAATCTTGATTTGTAATTGTCAAATGTTTAAGATTGGGAACAATTAATTTTGTAGGATTAATTTTGCGCCAGGCATTGGTAATAAGTAATTAGCTTTTGTGAAAATTAAAAATATACAAACTATATAAGCGTACTTCCCTAAGTGCATTGTTTTTACTTATAAGTTATGGTCTTTTTTCACCCTGTGACATTTCTTACTTTGTCTGCAGATCAGCCAGGGCATAGTAATGATGAAAGCACATTTCAGTCACAACAAATACAAAACATTGCTGACACCTCTGGACTGTGCTGCATTGCGTGGAAGAGCACATCCAGAGATGCATGAAACAGACACACTGCACACAAATCCTCCTAGGAAGTTACCTAAACTCTTCAGTGATGAAGTGACATTCATTTGTGGCACCTCAAAAAAAAGGGATTCAAATACCTTATTCCCAGGAAAACAGTCCCTGTTTATTTCCCATTGAATAAAACAATGCAAAAGTAACTGAAAATAATTTAACAATGTGAAAAAGATCACACTCCATTGAGGTATCAGCCATCAGGTAATGCTAGACATTTCGTACTAATCAATGCCCCTGTTTAAATGTCACACTCACCAGAATGCTGATATACAAAAATATTAGTTACATGCTAGTTTGGTTGTTTGTGCACTAGAAAGGAGGACAGGAACTGAGCAATGTAAATGAAAGTGTACACAGCTGCAGTGATTCCTATCTCCCAGATGAAAAGAAGTCAGGCAGTGCTGTGCCAGGACTATGATTTCACTAGCAGATATCTATTTTTTATGAGACTAAGCCCCTTCTCCATTTACTCATTATTGTCAGCATTCCAACATTCCTGATACATGATCTGCAATGCATTAAACAAGATCCTAGAACAATGTTTAGAGGGAGCATCCAACATACTAAAAACCACTGTATATGTGAATAATTCCTGAGCTCTCTAGGTGGAGGGCTGGAAGGTTCTGGGGCAGGGGAAATACTTCCCTCAAAGGAATGCATAGGTGCCCAGTGCTTCCTCCAGTGGCTGCAGAGCTCATCTTGGTGATGGTGCTGCTGCTGCTGCACTGAGAAAAGGGGGAAGTGTGACTCAGAGAGATTTTGCCTAGGTACAAAATTCAGTGGGGGATGGACCCCTACATACCCCACAGTCAGAGTTCCCCACTATGCAGCAGTTCTCTAAGTGTGTGTGCTTTAACACATGGGTTTGCTCAGGCTGGGAAACTGTTCAAAACTGAAAAACACCTTTATGAGGTCTGATGCAGTATGCGGATTTGCCAATGGATAAAAGATTTAAAAATAAAACATGTTTGGCAAGTTCTAGTTCCTGCTTGCCAACTTGGAAAGGAGAAGAGTGATCAGGGTGAGGTAATTAAACATTTTTAGCCTTCCCTTTCCATGTTATTGTCTTCATTTTATTGCTCAGTGTTAAGCTAGCCTAAATATTGCTTCAAAGCATGAGCTCTGAGGTCCTCCCCTCCTTGCACTCACACCCAGGGTCCTCAGCCACAGTCTCTAGTCACCATTTGTGAGTAATCACAGACTGGCACAACTACCATTAAACACAACAGAGCACAAATCTGGTTAGCAGAAAAGTCTGCACTTTATAGCCTTTAGCTCAGCAATAAGTTGTTTTTGAGATTCCTCCTTGTACAGTGCATTGTAATGGGTTGTGTGATTAACAAGCACCACTGCCAATGGAGTCAGACACCAGAGCAAAATATTTCCCTTCTCTTGCCAAGCAACAAATTTAAGTCCCAATTCAGACTGAGTACAACCAGTTTCCCTGCTACAGAAGCTGGCCATGATTTTTACTGAAATAAGCCCTTTGCTTTTAGAATGCAGATGAGAATTCAAGACAACCTAATTAAAAACATCAATGATTTTTTTCCCATTGGTGTTTGCTTCTGCTTGACATGACTTAATGTCAGATAGCTCTGAGCATCAAAGCTTTTCTAGATGTATGGCTGCAGAAAAGGATTCTTCATCCATCCATCCTACAAAGAGTGTACCTTCTGCTAGACGACTTTTTTTTTTAATTCTAGAAATGTAAATCACTTTGTGTTCCTTTCCTATTAAGTTACTACTTTCTCAAATATTCATGTTGGCTTCCCAGCACAACAATAAAATCACCTCTTAGCCTCTAAAAAATATTTTTATAGTCAGTTTGTTTGGGCATCATTACCCTGGCACAAAAATACTCTGCAAGCAAAATATGGGTAACTCACAGGTACAAAGCAATTATTTATTGGCCAGTGCACATAAAAGACAGCTGGTATTTAGTGAACTGTGAGCTTAAGCACGGGTGTGCTCACACTCCAGCACAGCAGCTGGAAAGCCTTCACCAGACAGGCAGGTGTTGCTGAGGAGTGAGGGGTTGGTGGCCAAGGTTCCCAAGAGCCACCCTGGGGCGGGGCTGTTTCTCCCTCTTACTCCACCAGCACTGATGGATCAGCCCCAGCCTGGCAGCTCCTGACTGTCCCTGACTAGACCAGCCTCCAGCTACCTTAATTTCTTTTCCTTAAGGTGTTAGCATTTCATGTTGATGTTTTCTCTGCTGAGTCCTTGGTCTCCCAGCAATCACTTTTCAGCAGTCCCACTGCTCTCTGTAATATTTTACTTTTCTTATCCCTGTACAGATGGTCTCATAGCTCTGGCTCAGCAGTCTGAGTCAAGGTTACACAGCTGGAGTGTATCAAAGCTGGACCCCCTACTCGCAGCTAAAACCCTAGCAGTGGGGGGGGCTACAGAGAGAGGGTTACAGTGTGCCATGGCATCATATGGGATTCTTTCTTGGACGCTATTTTATTCCATTCACACCTCATTCCTGATTACTTCCCTGATCCTTCTGACTCCAGTTCCTATTTTTCTCCTCCAATACAGAGTTCTGAAAGAACTATACCTACTAGCTTCCTTCAATTATTCTTTAGTTCTGTAACACTTGATATCCAGAGTTGCCACCACCTATTGTGCGTTTGCTGTCCAGTATCAATCTGCAAACTGCAATTCATAGAAACAATGTTGGGCACAAGTTTCTCACTGCAGGGTTACAATACTCCATCAGTAAGGAAAGGATATAATTCTGGACTTTTTCCCCTCTGAGTGAGCAGAATTTTAGCCAAGGAAATATGTTTTCTTCTCCTTTAATCCTCTTCACAGCAAAACTCAAGAGGAACACCCAGAAAGGACACCATATGCTTGAGAATATGTCATCATATACTCTGGGAGCCCTGTAGTTGCTGCTGCTCTTTAGCCATTAAAACTGCAAACAGCAGTGTTTCTAGGTAGCCAGATCATGTTTATCACAGTACATAAATCCTGTGTGTCCAAACAGATCACGAAGTGCAGCAGTCATTTCTCTGGGGCTTCCTGAAACCTTCAGCAAGTCATCAAATTCTTCTTTCCCGGGCAGGGAAAAGAAAAAAAAATCATTTAAACACAAATGATATATTTACTTACATGATAAATGGGGATCTGTGCTTGAATCTAGTTGTAGGATAACTTCCAAACAGTGCTGTGTAGTCAGCCAAGATACAACATACATTCATACAGGATAATATTGATCTGAAGTGGTTCACTGTGAATCCAGAAAATTGTGGCTCACTTCCAGCATTTCAAACACACAACTATGTAGCAAAAATACAACTTAGATTCAGATGCTTAATTTGAGTCTAAAAATTTTCTGGACAGAAACGATATCAAAAGCAATCAACTGATTCTTCCTCAATTTCACAATATTGTCTCTGTGCAGTCTTTTTACAGAATGCAAAAAGAGCAGAAAAGATGTACACAATGGAAACATTAAACTGAATTTATGCCAAAAATGAATGCATAGTGCATAAACATCAATCCCGATCTGACTGTTTTGCTCATCTAAGCAGAACAAAGCAGTCAGTAACACCTTTCAGGAACAATATTCATTGAGTAATATAGCACACAGTTTTCCCTGGGGTCTAATCTGAAGGTCATCTCTACCTGACTTAAGGCACAAAATCCACATTTTTGCACCCATTAGTTTGGACCCACCCTAGAGTGTTCCACAATCTGCTCTTCAAAGACCTTTTAGGATTGAACCTTCTTTCTCTGTCCCCACTTCTTTAATCACAAGCAAAGGAGAACGAAATAAAACTTTGTAAAGGCTAGAAATAAAGGACCAAGAAATTGCAGAATCAGCACTGCAGGATTTTCTGCAGTTACAACTTTCTCTATATGGATGAATTCAATATACAGCAGGAAGGGCCAATAGACACCACTATGCTGCATTTGGACATTCCAAATTCTTCTGAATTTGGGGTACAGCACCTGCTGGGGACTAGATTGAAGGTTTTTTACCCGAGATCAGCAGTTATAGGATTAAACATAAATTTATGTTTAAACGTAGCATTCAATGCAGAAGTAACTAGACCCACACAGATAAGTATAGTCTTGTATTGGAGAAGAATTTCTTCTTCTGCAGCATATTCACTTAATCAACCTACTATTTTTCTCCCCAAATTACTTGTTAATTTAACCCAAATTTCCCACATAATTTTAGGTGGAAGAAGTAAGAAGTTATAACATTCTGGAGGACTGAATGCTGAATGCTCTACCATTATACTCTTTGTTTATTCTGTGAGAAGTGCATACCTGGAATAGTGGCAAATAATTCCAGTTTTCTTTTCCAGCTCAGGCAATCCAAAACCACAGCTCATTCTGGTTATATGAATTCCCTAAATATCAGCTGATTACTCAATCACTGATCAGTGCAGAAAGATGAACCACAAGTTCCTACTTCTTCATTAAATGTGCTCACAAGAAAACTAGTAACTATTATATGCTTCTTCAGGCATTGAAGTAGGAATTGGTCTTTGAAAAATCCCTAAAAATTTTTGAGATTGAGGGTAAATATTAACCTAAAGCCCAAAACTTTGAAAATTCATCTTGAACTCCAATTAAATAGTTAAATATTTCAGATATGCAGAGGAAGCAAGTTGTTGTTTATAATTGCTCACTAAAAGTTAAGAGATTAAAGAAGCAGTCCTGCCTCATTTGGTTCTGCACATTTTGTGTATTAATGTCAGTGTGAGTGCCAACTCTAATAATAATTTCAAATACCAATTTCATCATTTCAAAACAAAACATTTAAAATATTCATACTTAATCTTGTTTTTAAATAAGAGTTTGACATTTTATTGTTAGAATTCCAACAGGAATAAGAGAATACTTAGGTCTTTTAAACATACTTTCTGCCGGAATGTTCCATACATGCATGTATTCTAGGCTAATGACAATGAAATAAATCAAAATTTGAACAGTACTGGTTTATTATTTCATTGCCGTGTGAAGAGCTGATGAAATTGAACTGTTGTGTACCATGACATTTTGCCTGCATAATGCAATAACCGCTTTATGGAAAATAAGTTGAGAATCTCATTACTTGACCAAGATTTATGATGTAACTGGTAAATGTATTTGCTTTCAATAAATCTGACAGAGATTGACCACCATCCTTGTTAACATTTTGATAGACATCCTCTTTTAATGGCACCTAATTACAAAACAGCCAGTGCAATATGCTACTAAGATCAAAATTCAGTCTAGAAATAGTAATAACTGCCAGATTTAACTCATACATTTCTTTTATGGAGATCAGAAATAGCCTTCCTCTTTTCTGACATGCATATTAGAAAAGCTACTCACAAAAGATCTGAACATTTTCTGAGAAATCATAAAATCCATCTCATTGTTTTTTCTGAAGTATTCCTAAAGCATCTACTTCCTTTATGCCAATGTGAAGAGCTCCCCTGCCTGTTTCCAAAGGAAATCATAGGCTTCCTGTTACTGGCTGATGCAGATTGTGTGGTCTGTGAGTGAGCCATTCCTGGGACCGGCAAAAAATAAGCATAGGTGATATATTACCTGCAATTTCAGATATTGCCTTCATTTTATATTCTCGAGATCAACCTATTTTACTTCCTTTCTTCAAAATCCTTTTCCTCATTTTGTTTCAAAGTATGAAGCTGTTGTTGGAGCATACCCTCATTTCTCATTGTGCCTATTCTCTCTGTTGCTGGGAATGGTGTACAAAGATCAAAGCCATGAAATTGCCTTTAGAATTTAACCTTTTTTTTCCTACAAAATTCTCAGTTTTATCAATACTGAGAATGCAGACATAGACAAAATTCCAGATAATACATGTAAACCAGATAATTCATGTTGCATTGCAAGTTTATTTTGGCAAGTGCCCAACAAAGCAGTGTTAAAAGAAAGTTAAATTCATTTCAGGGTTGTAAAAAAGGTTTTTTAAAAAACAGCCTTTAAAATGCACTTCAGTGGCACATGTTTAAAATCCCTTATGCATCAGTTCACAGGGGAAACAATTTGGTTCAGTAACTGACAAGTGTTTCTGCAAGGGGAAGTTTAATTCAGATGTTTCAATTTCTTTATTCAAATGCTACAGCCACATCTACTGTGGCTCACATAGATAGAGAGAGTGATTCAGGAGTCATGCAGCTGAATACAAAAGTAATAAAATATGAAAAGTTTTAAAACGAAAAAAATAGAAACAAACACAGTAATTTTTGACTGAACAATTTATTATTAAATTTAAAAAAAAAAGGCTTCCATATGTTCTGCTGTTTAGGGGCTGTTTGTACATTAGTCTGAAATTCATCATCTGTGCCATCAAATTCTACTGGACTCTTATCTTTTCATCTTAGTTAAACTATCCTATCCCATGAAGAGGCAAGTTTAAATCTGGTTTCATCAGGACAGATTCAGGCTGGTAACTGAGCTGTGATTAGTCTTGTATCTAATTACACTGCATATCCTTGTGCATAGATGAAGCCTCAGTGTTTTAAGGAGTTTGTTTTCATCCCTCCTAAGTTACTTTTCTATCTCCCTCCTGACATCTATTTTCCACAGTCTCAGGTTCAGAAAAAAATTTCTTTATTATTTTGGGTTGACCTTGGCTAGTTGCCAGGTACTCACCAAACTACTCTATCACTCTTTTTCCCTAACAAGACAGAGGGACAATGAAGAATGCACTGACTGAAATAAGGATCACTTACTAATTGTCAGGGGAAAACAGACTGGACTTCTGAAAATAAATTTAATTTGTTGCCAAACAGAATAAATTAATAAGAAATAAGAACAAACTTTTTAAAAAATGTTTGCCCCCCCCCCTTTTCCTTTCTTCACTCCCAACTATTTTACCTCCTGTATCTCAAGTGGTACAGTGGGATGGGGAAAAGGATCAGTTGCAGTAGGTTCATAATACTTCATCTCTTCTGCTCCTTCCTCCTCACACTCTTCCCTGGCTCCATCATAAGGGTTCCCCCATTGGAGACAGTCTTTTATGAACTTCTCCAACAGGCTGACTGGTCCAGTGTGGGTCCTGCTGTGGAGTGCTGTCCTTCCTCACAGGGTCACAGGTGTGACAGCAAACTTGCTCCTGTGTGGTGTTCTCTCCATGGGCTTCACTTCCTGACAGGAGTTCAAGCTCTTCATGAGTCACAGCTTCTTCTAAGGGTCATTCACCACCTGTGCTGGTGTGGGGCTGCCTGCAGGCAGCAGGTGGCTATTTGCTCCACAGTGGATATCCATGGGATGCAAGGAGAAACCTGTCACTGCGCCTCTCCTGCAGGCTGTAGGAGAATCTCTGGTTGTATGCCTGGACTACCTCATCCCTCTCTTTCTGCACAGATGTCTGCAACTCAAACTCACCAGCTTTTTCATTATTCACTGTGCTTAACCATACTGAACTATTCACTGTGACTTCTGACAGCAACCAAAGTTCTCAGATTCCTCTGCAAGCCTGAGGAACACTTCCTATCTTGTCAGATCTGAAGCTCCACTGTAGCTGCCCTCCATACTGTGCATGAGATTCATCTCACTTAATTTTAGCTGACTAGTCAAGTCCTGGACAGAGACAGGAGATTTCAGACAGGGGTTTATCTGTCTTAGATGCCATGGGCTTTAGATACCTCTCCTTATCTTATGAAATAATCTAGGAGAATAAAATTATTAAGATTAAACCCATACTGTGGATGGGGAAAAGCATTCCTCGGTGGTAAGTGAACATTAGCAAATCAATGGGTCCATAAAACAAATTAATGTAAATTTCCCAAAAAATAGAATAATTGCAAATGTTTAGTCGTTCATATGTCATAACAGATTTGACATCAATGTCCTATGGTGAATGCAGAACTATTTTTAGCACATAGTATAATTCGCAAATAGCAATCTACTTACAGTGTAAGAGGGCTACACAGTATTGCAGCAGACACATCCAGCATACAGTCTGTGAACTACACAGGGACAGGACTGCCCAGAAACACCACTGGAGTTACTGTTGACTATAAAAAAAGCGGGCTTTTTCAGTCAACATTTTTACACTGCGGAAGTTTAAACATAAGCCAGTAGGACTGCAGGTCTGTAGGAACCTGGATGTCTTTTATGTGTTTTTGAGATGTGCTAGACCTAATGTCAGCATGGATCTACTGTGTGTTTGATCACTAAAACCCCTTAAGAGTATTAGACATAATTCCACAATTCATCTAATCTGTACTGGAGTTTAATGTAAAGCCTGTTATGTTCAAAACATCCATCTTTTTGCAGTGCTTTGCACATTAGGATGACTAATTTTAAAGTTAGCACTTCCATCTAACATGCAGTATAAGTAAGAAAGTTGAAAGATAAAAGTGCACAAGTCACTTACAAAGTCTTTATACTAAAATATCCTAACTGGTAGGAAAGACAGAAACCTACTGACACTTTACCCTTATGTCCACAGACACTACAAAGATTTCCTTGGTGTTCTGCTTTTACCATTTCATTTAAAGTTTAAAGACTAAAATCAACAAAACTATTTAGATAGCTAAATGAGCAGAAGTTATATGATAAAGGGATACTCATATTTCAATATCTTGCAGTTGAGACTATGCCCACAAATACAACAGAAAACAATTTCCCTGGTTCCCTGAAGCTTAGAGTTGCTTTCAAAAAATATAATTTTTATTCCTCCTTTCAGATAATCCATCTGCCTACTGAGAGGACTATTAACAATCTCAAGACAGTCCCATTCACCTTAGCCCTCATTTCCCATCTTTTTCTCTGAAGAATTAAACCAGCTAAAACAACTCATAGAACAAAATACTGTGGAGGCAAAGTGCTTCTAATGCTTTTAGCGGTCTCTCCCCGTGTTTGTCACTTTGCTGTGACAGCCAGCCCGGTAGATGCTCCTGTAGCTGCCTAAGGGGGCTCTGCAGGGCTTGAACTCTTTCAGTATAGAATCAGTCCCACATAAGGCTCTCACAAGTTACTGACGAGAACAGTAGACTTTCCAAACATAGGGCATTCCTTCTTTTCAAGAAAACAACAGAAAACTGAGGGCTTTTTAGCTGAGGCACCTTCAGTACCCCATGAGGGGCTGTAATACTGGGTTAGCCAGCACTCAGAATATGGAAAGGTGCTCTTGAAAGTTCTAGCAAAAAAAGAGACAGTGATCATTTCACAAATGCTCTTGTGTCCACTTTTAAAGGTTTTCCCACCATCTGTGGTTTTTTTTTCCCATTTGCATTAAAGGAATTTTAATTAACTTATTTTTCATGCAGCTAATCTTCTGTTAAAAAAAAAAAAACTGAGATCATGACAATTTTGAAAATGTTTTGTTTGAAAGTAAGTTAACATTGGAATTCCTCGGTCTATTTAAACTTGTCATCTTCAATTGTTCATAGTGACAGATTTCCTAATGCTCACCAGGCACTCACGCATTTTATGTTTGTTGGAGTGTGCATCTTGTAATGTTCACAGCTTCACTGATTCAATCATTCCTATTCTTGCTACTGATTCGGAAAGACTCACAGTATGAGGGAGAACAACAGGAGTGAATTGGTGATGCTGATTTAATCCAAGCGTTTTTTCAGGATTCATAAATATACAGAAAGCTTAATCTCACCATTTTCTTGAAAGCGATTTAATTTTCCTCATTCTCTTGTCTTGTAGAAGATTTTTTTATTACTGTACTGCATTGATTCAAAAACAGAAAAGAGCTCTAGATAAACACCTGCTCAAACTGTTCAACTTTGTTTAAATAGTTCCATACCTGTTTTGCAGAGACTTCAAAGTCACCACTTGCCTCACCCATTCAGTGAATACATAATCCCTCCTATGAAGTGAAATAATTTCATCCAAAAAACACATGAACTTCCAAACAGCATGAGAAACCATTGAGAGTGGCTAACCCAAATTTCTAGTCCAGAGTTTTTCATTCCTTTTCAGTTTGTTTACCTGCATAAATTTCCCAAAGGATATGTGGATCCTTTCAGAAATGTCACGTCTGTAGACTTCTGCAGCATATGGGAAGCAGGCTTTTTATTTGCTGTTTTGAAAACCACAGGGGTCTACAGAGCAAAAGCTGAAAATCACTGTTCTGGTCCTAAATCAAGCATAGCAGAGATGTGAATATGCACTTCCCCATTTACACTCCAGGGCATTCCTCATCTAATGTTCACAGGAGATGGCTTATGAGGACAAGATTGTGAATCAAATGCTGAATGGGCAGGGAGGAAACTGTGGTTAATGCATCAAACAGGAGAAAAGCTCTTTGGACTTTTATTTTCTTTAAAAAAGTTCCAAAGGCTTTAAAATATTTATGGAATTTCTTAGAACTGTCCTATATATATATATATATGTATATATATATATATATATATATATATATATATATATATATATATATTTACTCTTATTAGAGAATTTGAGTTTTGGGGAAAAGGGACAGAAATACAGAAATACAGATTAGGTTAGGAACTGCATCCAAATGTGATGGTGACTTCTAAAAAATGCAACTAAATAACACTCAAGCCTCATCAGTACATTTTATCTATGCATTATTCAGGTCCTGGCTTTGAATTAAAACAAATTGAGACTTTTTCACTTAAGATGCTTATACCTATCCTTCTTTCAGTTGAAAGCATCCAACCTCTTTCTTTACTTTACTGCACACTGCACATAGACATACGGGCCATATTTTGGAATGGAGCTATGAAGAAAATATTTTGCTGCTGAAAGGATCTGAAAGGAGACTATAGTGATAGCTGTGGATGTATTACCTATATAGAGGACTCTCTGAAATCTTTATTTTTCACTATTGCACATTTGGTCCTTTCAGAATTCAGGTGACATATAAGATTATAGAGTTGTCTATCTTGCATTCACAAATCATGGTAGGTATTTTTATCTAAGTGCCTAATACAAGAGTTTCTTTCATACACACGAAACAGCACTAACAGAGCCTAATAATTGTACAAAAGGCAACAGAAATAAATCTGATCAAGTGCTCACATTGCTCAAAACCATGAATATGCTCACAATACCAGAACAAGAAATCAGCAAAAGGATAATAAATAGTGCTGCTAATGTACAATGGAAGATCAAATGATCATGACGCAATACTGTCACTTGTAAGATGCAGTGTAAATATACATACTAAATTAATAATTTATAAATGAAAACCAATAGACGGTGTTCTCTCATTTAAGAAAGTTTAAGTGAAAGGGCAAAAATATCTCTTTAAAAGTTTAAAAAGTAAGCTTAGTATTTCCAGGAAGCGCAAACAATATCTTTTTCCCCCCGTATTCTTTTAGAGCTTAAATCATTAGGAGAATTAAATGTAAAACAGCCTTTGAGGGAGCAAGACTCAGTCAAGGACTTAAAGAAAAAGAAGCAAGTAGCTTGCAGACAAGAGAGCAGTTAAAAGTAAAGATTCATCAGGGATCTTACCTAATGAAGACAGAAAAGACCTTGGAGTACCAGGAGTAGCTGCTATTTGAGGTTTTCAAGGACAGTCTAGTTAGTGTCAGCATTTGTCAACAACTAAGGTACAAATTATTCTGCCTTCTGTATGAAGCTTGCATTAGTTTTTATCCCACAGTCCCTTCCAGACCACTTTTTGTAGGAAAGCATGAATTTGGATTGGAAGATGACCTAAGAGTCTTCTTGTCATAGCAAATGCTGAAAATTGTGTTTTTTCTGCATCTGTTCCTGCACTGAACGAAGTATTGGAGTACTTGAGAGCTTGATTTCTCACTCACATCCCAGCAGATCTCAAGAGAAAAGGTCAGGAAACCAGCTGCAGTTCTCTGATCTCAGACCACAACCAACAAACAAGATAGCACTGAGTTTCTAGGTTTAAGTTATGGGTTGACCTTGAGAGAGCATGCAAAGGTAGTATCACAGGTTGGAAAGTCTTTGTGGTGCTCCTTGCACAAGATACAGCCCCTAGTATTCTCTGTTCCTGGCAGAGGGAGGCAAGACGTAGGAGAAGTAAGCTACATTACCCACTATTTGGACCTTTTCTATGAATAAATGTAAACTCTTTCTATTTCTTAATGTTTATTTTAATTTATATTTACTTTAGAACTACTTCCTCATTTCTAGCCTCCTTTTCCCCAGGTATTTGAATATTTATGAAGCTACATAAATAAGAATATATGGAGATTGAATACTTCTTTTTACAAACACAGTGGTAGGATTGACAGAATATTTGTACTTTTCAGTGACTGATGTTGAAAATTGAAAACATAATTTTCCCAGAAGGCTAATGTGGCTCCTGAAAAACATGCCAGTTTTACACTTTACATTTAAGGAAAAAAAAAAGGAAAAATTGGGGACAAAAAGGAAGGAGGGAAGGATGGAAGGAAGGGAAGGAAGGGAAGGAAGGGAAGGAAGGGAAGGAAGGGAGGGAAGGGAAGGAAGGGAAGGAAGGGAAGGAAGGGAAGGAAGGGAAGGAAGGGAAGGAAGGGAAGGAAGAGAGAGAGGGTGGGAGGGAGAGAGGAAAGGAGGGAGAGAGGGAGGGTGGGAGGAAGGAAGGGAGGAAGGGAGGAAGGAAGGAAGGAAGGAAGGAAGGAAGGAAGGAAGGAAGGAAGGAAGGAAGGAAGGAAGGAAGGAAGGAAGGAAGGAAGGAAGGAAGGAAGAAAGGAAGGAAGGAAGGAAGGAAGGAAGGAAGGAAGGAAGGAAGGAGCCTGCACTGTGTAACAAGTCACTGTGTACACAGTTACAACAATTGACATAAGTGTCAGGCTGTTTCCAATGACAGCCTCATCCATCCTTTCATGCCATCCTTGCAAGGAGTGATCCGATGGTTCAGCACTGCATGGAACTGCTAGCAATGTGCATGGCAATAACACTATGATTTAATTTCTTTTTTTTTTTCCTTTGTGTCACACCCCTAAATATCTACAGATCCCTGCAACTTACCTTCCAGTTCTCTATAGCATGAGGTAAAGGGTTCTGCTGCCATTTAATTCTCAGAGTTGCTGCTGGCAGAAATTAAAGGACACAAATCATGCTCACTCTTGAGCTGCTAATTCAGTGCTGATACAATGCTAACGACAGGGTAAGTTCCCCTGTAGTTAGGACTCAGGAATTTTTGCACTGTGCTACCACTTAGTCCTTTCCTAATAACAGTGCTGAAAATTTGGCATGAGATTTGCTCATGCAGATGCAGCCACTGAGACCTTGCTTTTGTGTTTCATTATTGCTATTTTCCTTAATTCAAAAATAATTCATTCTTGATTGAGCATAAATGTTTTATTCTTTGACTATGGAAACAATGAGATGACAATCCAAGACTAATCACATTTTCGGTAACAATAACTGAAATGGTTTACTCAGCATGCGTACATTTAAAAGACAGTTTCGTAACTGCATTTTACTAGAGGGCAGTAAAACCTTCTGCTTCGCTGAGCAAATCCTGTGTCCAAATCTTCATTTACATCCCTGTGTGGGCTGTTACACTGCAAACTTGGATCTGAGTGCATTTTCCTCCCACCTTCTTCTTGCAGCCATTAAAGTTTATTTGAAGAATAACACTAGATCTACATTAAGTTAGAAACATTATTGATACTTGTGGGCATCTTCTGTTTTCTTGCAGTCTCAGTTAATCTATGTACATGAATGCGTTTATTTTTTTTTTTCTTTTGGTGGATTGCATGTGGATTTTTTTGGTTCTGAGCATCTTTGTATTGAAACACCATTCAGATAAGTTCAATTTATTTATCAAAGCAAAAATATCGGTAAGCCTGCTCTAAATATCACATATTATGGACAGGCATCAGTTCTTCTTTACTGCACCATATGATGTATATAAAGAAACATAGAGGTCCCTTTTCACCCAGGCATCTTACTTCTATTTGCATTTTGCTTCTAAACTGCTGGACAGTTGTATTCAAATACAGATTTTCTGATTAAGTGACTTGTAATATGCTCCCCACATGAATGAGACATCCTCAGTTAGCATGACAATCTTCTATTGTTAGGGTATTTTTCCCATTACGCAATGCCAGTGTTGAAATTCCAGTGCACCTATATCAATTAGCAGAAAAAAAAAACGGTTTTATTACCAAGAAAGATGTATTTTGGAAGCAGTTGGTTACTTAGCAACAGCTTCAGGTATTAAAACTTCTTTTACTAACAAGCAAAGAAAAAAAAAGGATACTGCTTACTATAGTACATTAGATCAGCATGCTTCGTGTAAAGGATTTTAACAGTCAAGAGATGTGACTGTGTTTAAGATTCCTTTTTCCAGTCACTAGTTCATTGTCAGTAGCCGCTACAGAGCAGCTTTATGTGCATTCAGAGACAGCCAGGAAATTAGTTCTGCATGACCAATTCAGCACTGTAGCACTGAGAACCACTCTCACCCATTTCCTTAAACAATTGTTTATTTCTTGGGTGATAACAATGCTAAATATCACAATTCTACATGAAAAAGCTCAGATACTTCATTTCTATTTGAGATTAAAATGTATTCGTAATAGTAAAGTGAAGCCCTAGCTGATTTCTGGCATTACAAGACTTTTTTTGAAATTATTATTGAAAGTTCAGAATGATTCCTGGTAGCTTGTTTAGTTTTATCTTTGACACTAAATGGAATTGAGAAGCAAAATGCCAGCAAACTAAAATCAAATGAAAGTAATACCTCCTTTTCAAAGTGAGAAATATGAAATGAAATAAAATCTTTGAATCAAAAAGAAGGTCTATTAGACTTCTAATGACAAAAAAAAAATCAGATCTTTTTAAGGCCTATATGCATTGAGAACTCAGATGATTCAAGACAAAGCAAAGTCTTAGGCTTCACATGATAGATATTCAACCGTTTGCTTTGGAGTTGCTTTTTGCCCAGTCCTGGGCCTTAAACATCTGCCCAAAGGAAAGAACTGAAAGTCCCAAATAGGAGTTTGGGAAATTTGAACAGGCCCTGGGAAGGCATTTTCCTGCCCTTCAAATGCAATATGAAACAGACGGGTCTCTAAGAACACACTGAGAACAGAGGGCATGCAGCACGTTGCCTCTCTACCCAAATGAATTTATGAAGACACATAATGTACTCAGCATTCTTAGTATTGAATACTTCCCTGAAAATATGAACTATAACCTTGATCATTGAGCACTATCAGGGCTCACACATTTCTTTCAGACCTCATCCAGAAGAAACCTCTCATTTCCCACTACCAGGATAGTAAAGGCTTGCAAAGGTTATGAAATTCTAGAACTAAGTAGCGACTGAGTGGTTTCTCAGCAACACCATTTTGGATTTAGGCAATACATTCTCTCTGAGGTCTGCTAAAAGGGTATGAACCCTTTTATTGGATCCTAATAATTTCTGTTTTCTTTCTAGTTATGAAGTTAATCTGAAAATACTGTCTGTCAGTGTTTAGTGTTACTCTTGTCTTAAAACAGAGAGCTCTTCAACAAGAGGTATGCTTTCTACTGTAAGTTTCCACAATGTGTTAGTAGATAGGGCTAAAGGACCACTAAAAGCAGTGTGTTTTCGAGTAAATCTCACTCCTTCTAACAGAGTTTGACTTCAGCCACATGAGGAATATTTTTCAATTTGTTTCTTGGCTAAAGCAAAAAGTCGGCTTATTTATGGATTTATCTATTCAGTTGGGTACATTTGTTTCCTGTAACAACGTGCACTGTTTATTATTAGAGAATGAAAGAATATTGCTTTCTGTTGTGATAATTTTGCATTTTCTTTGATGTCTGATAAGAGATTTTTTTTCTTATTAACCTCTGGGGCAGCAAGACAATTTCATGTTGTCAGTAAACTACTCACAAGAATGGGCTCAGAGTTTCCCTTTTTGTATCCTGCTTAAAAAATAAAAGCAAAATAAAATAAATATCTGATCCATAAATATAGATTTCATGAAACACAGAAAACATTTCGTATTGGTTATATGCAGGGAAGAGAGACAATGGCAGATTAGTTGTTTTTTTAATACATTTTCCTAGTATAAGTTGCTGAGTAACTTCAGTTTTCAGCCTTGAATGGTTTAGTAAGGAATTCCCAAGTGATATGTGAAGGATAAAGAAATGTTTTAATGTAAGAAAGATGTGTTATATGACAGGAGTGAAGATATCAGTCTGAAATTTATATCACTCTGTCCAATCCAAAATGTTTCCTCTGAAATGTGTCTACAATGTGCCTCTGTTCTGCAAGGAAGACATGGCATTACAACCATGGTGACCACCCTCACAGTTAGTGCAGATAAATATAACTGTCCAGGAGCATGTCAATAAAAAGCCAGATGGAGTGATAAAAACTTTGTCAGATCATCATATTAAA
This sequence comes from Petroica traversi, assembly GCA_025920805.1. NCBI lineage: Eukaryota > Metazoa > Chordata > Aves > Passeriformes > Petroicidae > Petroica > Petroica traversi. The sequence goes on along the minus strand of JAHLSL010000046.1, from coordinate 9,712,229 downwards.
CATTAAAGCTAAAACCTTGTGGGCCATGCATGGTTCATTAAGATCCTGCATGCTATATATTTCCCCTGATGCTGACACATATTTTAAATGCACAAAAAAAACCCCAAAAAACAGCAAACAGAAATAAAATACAGCTGGTTGTAAAAAGTAGTGCATACATCTCAGAGCCTTCATTCCAGTTTTGAAGAAAAATAGAAGTTGTTCATGAGTTTTATCACCAGTAAGTAAGATACCATATATAAATAAATTAAATCACTAACTAAGCATGCCAGTGTAAAATCAAATTAATGATTCAGTAATGTGCTCTGAAGGAAGAGAGGTCAACAGTATCATCATCTGCATTAGGAAGAATATTGCCAGCAATCCTTTAGCTCTGCTCAATACCTCACTCACATCTGGAGTACTGGGTCCTGCTCTGGAGTTCCCAGTACGGCAGAAATATGTACACGATAAAGCAAATCTAGTGAAGAGTCATGGAGGTGATCAAGGATTGGAACACCTGATGTATGAGTGGATACTCAAGGAGCTGGAACTGTTCAGCCTTCAGAAGAGAAGCCTCAGGGGGGATCTCATCAAATAAATAAGTGATTGGAAAGAAAGGAAGATGAGAGAACAAGAATCTTTTCAGTGGTACCCAGTGACAGAACAAGGGGTACTGGGCACAAAATTAATTATAAGAAATTAGTCTTTTTTTTTCTTTTTTAAAGGTGACTGAATTCTTGAATAGGTTTTCCAGAGGGGTTGTGGGTCTCTGTCCTTGGAAATATTCAGAACAACTGAATACAAACAGAACAATCTTGTTCTAGCTGACCCTGGCTGTAAGTAGAGTGGCTGGACTGGGTGATTGACCTGTCAGTTGATGAGGATGGTCATCTCACAAACAGGGACACAGACAAGGCAGAGATTTTTAATGCTTCTTCGCTTCACTCTTCATCACCATTGATGGGCTATGGGGCTCTCAGAGACCTGAGCTGGGGAACCATAGCTGTGAGGATGATAAAATCCCAGGCAATCTTGAACTTTTTCAGAACTACTACTCTAGGTGTATCCCTGTGAGTCTATGGTGCCCAGGGGGATTCATCTGAGAAGACTCAAAGCTCTGGCTCATGCCATCGCAAGGCCTCTCTCAATGATTTTTGAATGGTCTTGAGAGTCTGAAGAGGTCTCAGTTGACTGAAAGCTGGCTATCATTTCCTCAGCTTTCAAGAAGGGCATGAAAGATGACCTTGGAGAGTATAGACCTGCCAGTCTCACTTAAGGGTCTGGTAAAATTAGGAAGAAGATTATTCTGAGAGATATTGAAAAACACCTGAAGTCATTGGTCAAAGCCATCATGGCTTATTGAGGGGTAAGTCCTACTTGTCAAACCTAATTACCTTTTATGACAAGGTAACCCACTTGAACTGATCAAGAGAAGCCAGTTGATGTAATAATTTTGGATAACTTCAGAAAAGCTTTTGATACTGTCTCTCTCAGTGTCTTTCTGGACAAAATATCCAGCATTCAGCTGGATAAACACATCATGTGATGGGTGAGCAGCTGACTCAGGGGTCAGGCATGATGGGTTATAGTGAATGGGGTGACATCAGACTGGTGACCTGTCACTAGAGGGCTCCATCCTCAGCCCTGTGCTCTTCAACATCTTCATGAATGACTTGGACACAGCATTTGAAGGAATAAAACGGAAGTTTGCTGATGACATTAAACTGGGAGAAGCTTTTTAATCCCTTGAAGGCAGAGAGGTCCTGCAGACAGACCCTAATAAATTAGAGGGCTGGGCAATCAACAACCATATGAAGTTCAACAAGGGAAAGTGCTGGATTCTGCACCTGAGATGGGGTAACCCAGGATGTATGGACAGACTGGGGAATGAGATGCTGGAAAGCAGTGCCACAGAAAGGGACCTGGGGTTCCTGGTCAATGGCAAGTAGAACATGAGCCAGTAGTGCCCTGACAGCCAGGAGGGCCAACCCTGTCCTGGGGGGCATCAGGCACAGCATCACCAGCTGGGAAAGGGAAGGGATTGTCCTGCTCTGCTCTGCAGCCTCACCTCAAGGCCTGGGGTCATTTTGGAGTGCCAGAATACAAAAAAGACATTAAGCTACTAGAGAGCATCCAAAGGAGGACAACAAAGATGGTGAAGAGCTTTGAGGGGAAGCCAGACAAGGAGTATCTGAGATCACTGGGCTTGTTCAGTGTGGAGAAGTGGAGACTGAGGGGAGACCACATTGCAGTTAAAACTTCTTTGTGAGGGGAAGAGCAGGGGTAGACACTGATCTGTTCTCTGCAGTGACAGGACCCAAGGGAATGGCGTGAAGTTGTTTCATGAAATGTTTAGGTTAAATGTCAGGAAAAGATTCTTCACCCAGAGATTAGACACTGAAATAGGCTGCCCAGGGAAACCATCAGGCATCAAACCTGCCTGAGTTCAAGAAGCATTTGGAGATTACTTATCACAAGGTGTGATTCTTGGGGCTGTCCTGTGCACACCCAGGAGCTGGACTGCATGATCCTTGTGGATCCCTTCCATCTCAGGATATTCTATGATTCTGTGATCGCCAGGAATGCTGTAGGGCTCATTGGAGACAGGCTTTTTGTCAGGGAATGTTGCAATAAGACAAAGGATAATGGCTCTGAACCAAAACAGGGTAGATTCAGACTACTCAGAAGGAAGAATTCTCTTATTATGAGGGTGGTGCAACACTGGAACAGGTTGATCAGAAAGGTGGCAGAAACCCCATTCCCAGAAATATCTCAACTTGAGTTTGGACAGGAATCTGAGCAACTTGGTGCAGTTGAAAATGTCCCTACTTATTTCAAAATCATTGGACTGGATGGCCTTTAAAATTCTTTCCAAAACAAACCATTTTATGATTTTTTGATTCTGTGGTTCTGTGAGTATGTGAAAAGGGAACCTCAGTTTAGGGTTGTACCTAGAATTCATCATCAATTTGAAAGTTAATAACTTATACAAACACACATGCAAATGACAACTATGACTGAAGTACTAATTGTACTAACCCAAGGAGTTGTTCTTCCACATGGAATTACAGGAATTTATTGTCTGGCTGATATTTCAACCTTAGTCTTCCTGCTTTAATTTATACTAATAGTATAATTAAAAAAATATTTTATATTATTTTATATTCATATAAATACAGAGTGGTTATACTTTCTCTTTCTATTTAGTTCAGAACTGATGTTACAAAATTCAGGGTGATCTGAGGTTGCATTTGTATATACCATTATATAAAATTGTAGTAATTCATAGCATTGTTCTTAGTGCTTAAAAGCATTATTTAAATATCAGCATTTACTTTGCAGGGTTCGGGTGATGCAAGTTGCCTCCTCCTATCCAGAAATAGGAAGTTTTCTAAAGGCATACAGAACAAAACCTCAGGCAGAGGAAGGTGTCCCCTTAGGATGCTTGGCATAGAGGGGGTGAGCAAGAGAAGCCTTTCAGAAAGCAAGAAGAAAAACAAAGAGCTGGACAGGTTAGCAGAACCCCACAGTTTTATCCAGTTCATGCAGCTGTGCAGTAAGAGGTGATACAGTGCAGTGACCTGATTGGAAGCTTTGGTTCAAACCGTGATTCAGTCTGTAAGTACAGAAGCCTATTCATAGGTATATGGATATTTGATAGCATGAAAATTTATGGAAGACACAAGTTACTCAAAGACTAACACTCAGACCACTTATTTCCGAGGGTGCAGGGGTATAACTGATATCTAACAATCCAAATCTCAGGCTTACCAGCTATCACAAGAATAACTACTGTGGAAATCATTAGTCAAGCAACAATAGTGGATCAAATGGGAGGAATTAGGATTTGTAGTAACTAAGAGTGTGGGCCAGACAGAAAGGTGAATGAATTCAGGTCCAGGAAAAAAACCAAGCAGATTGACTACACTGCAAATAATGGTAGAGAATGACCCTGCAAAGTTTTTGAAACATAAAATGCTTTGGGTTGCAAGGAATCTCTCTAAGGCATTTTGTCTACACGATTCTTAAAGCAGGATCTTGAACAAAGTTAGGTCAGGCAGTTCAGGGCCCTGTCGAGTCAAGCTTTGAATATTTCAAGGATGGAGTTCTCACAGCCTCTCTGCGAAAACTGCTCTAATGCTTAATCACCCTCACCAGGATTTTTGAGTTTTTTCTTTATGTATCCTGCTGAAAGGTCTTTTGCTGCAATTTGTGTCTGTTGCCTCTTGTTCCTTTGCTGTGAATAGTTGTCAGAAGTCTGGTTATATCTTTTCTTTAAACCCCTTTAACTTTAATAGACCGCAATTAGGTTTCCTTGATCTTCCCTTCTCCAACCTGAAAAACTCCTATTCAGTTCTTTTCACCTCCTGCATCATATGATCCATTCCCTAATTATCTTAACCAAATATTGGACTTTCAGAAGCTTGTCAATCTCTCTTTTGTATAGGAAGGAACAACTTTGGGCAGAGTATCATATATATGGCCTAAAAGTGTCAAAGAGAAAGAAATAATTGAGTCACTGACTACACTGCTAATAACACAGCATGCAGTTAGCTTTCACTGATGCAGGTGTTTTGTCCATCAGGGCTGCACAATCCTTTTCGGCAGTGCATCTTCCCGGCTGGCAGGCTGTAATGTTTCATGAGTTTATTCCATCTTAGAGAGTAGGACTTTTTGTCTTTCCTGAATTACTGAGTTTATGTTGGACTCTATCTCTTCTGTGAAAAGAAAGCTGTCCAGTGTATCAAGCAGTCCTCCCATTCTGAGGTCTCCCATCAACTTCACGATGAAATCTTTTTTTCCCCTAAGCAGACTGGATTTAGGTGTTAAGTAGCATTAACTTCAGTATTATCCAAGAAACATTATTCACAACTGGTTGCCAGATAGGTTTCAAACCAGTAACCTTAATGCAGATTTTTTCCCACTTATAATTTACCCCTCTAGTATGTATCTTCCCAGCTTGGATACAGTGTTGCTATGGGCAACATTGCCAAGAGCCTAAACACTGCTAAAGCAAATGTCATCCACTGATCTGCCTAGTGCCAGCCATCTTCTCAGAGATGGCACAATCATTGGTGCAGGAGTGTGCCCTTACTCTACCTATGCCAATTGTTCCAGACCACCTTCTTGACCTCTATTGTCTTGAACTGGCTTCTAAGAGAATTTCATAATGTCCCAGAGACTGAGGGTAAAAGAAGGTAGCAAGGACTTCAGACTCTTCTGTGTCCTTCATCAGTGAAAAAACACCCCATCCAATACGCTAAAATTGTTCTTTGGTTCTCCTTCTGTTTCTGATGTGACTTTAAGAGCCTTTCTTATTGTCCTTTATAACTTATTTTCCTTCCTATCTTCATTTGTGACTTCATCTGAATTTTTATCTTTCAGTTCCATTTCAGCATGTCAGAGCTTCATTCTATATCCCTCCCTGGTATCCCATCCATATCTCCATTTTCCGTATCTACTTCCAGCTCCTGTGTACCTAGTATACATGGTTTACAAAGTATACATAGTATACAAAGTGTACAAGTATATCCTGTGGTTGACAATAATCTTTCAGACCAGCTTTAGGACAGAAAGAGCTCCAATTATGGATCTTCTTTATAGTAGTCATGAGATGAATGATGTCTTGCCTATCTCCCACTGCATTTGAATTCTAGGTGGCTTTGAGTCTCTGAAGAAATTCTGAACAAATGGAACGGAACATATAATTCTCTCTCAAAACACATTTACAGCTAGGTTTAAGAATCCAAATTTACCTGCAGTCACTGTAAAATTAAAAGAACAATCAGATATTTCTCCTGGCAATTCTGACACAATATCCTTTTTAACTTTGCAACAGATGTGCTTTAAACATATCACAGGAAAAAAGAAACAAAATTTCCCAGGTGAAGTTTCATTTTTCTTCATCCTCACTGAGAAACAGCTGGAATGCAGAAAATGCACACTCCCCTAGTTTTCTGTACACACTCATTATGGTTAATGACCTATTCAGTACAATTTTAACTTCATCTATACTTTACACATACCTAGCCATGTCTTTGTTTTCTCAGCATTTTCTAAAATATCTTCTGTCTCTTTCACTTGCTAAAAAATCCTTATCTGGTCAAAGAAATACCACTTTGGAAAAACAGTCCTGTTTAGTTCTATTCTGATAAAAATTATTTAGGTTAAAGAAATAAGGATATTTCAATACAAGAAAGTTGAAGTTTATATATACATGACAATCTAAATAACCTGTTTTCTTCAGATCATTAGTCTCACCTTGATATTGTTGTCAGAGAGCAATGACTCAAAGGGTAAGGAACAGCATCATGAGATGCATATTGAAATAGCAAAGCTGGCCCAGACATAAGGCAGATAAACCTTCAGGTTCATGATGTTTCCAGCTTACAGATTTTTACACAAACATGGCCATTAATTCTACGGAATAAAGTTTTTCTGATTCTCTTCCAGCTCCTTTGAGACAATTTATTGCTGCAGGGAGCACTGAAGGAAATATTCAGTGAACTGTCCAAATGCATAATTGAAACTGCATAACCATAAGATTTTGTACAGCATCACAATGGTGGTGAGGTGTTTTACCCCTTGGCTCTTAAGTGCTTCACTGGCTTAGATTTTATAGAATGCAAATGTTGAAAAAATGGTAAATAGAGGGAGTTGCAATTAGTGTTATAGGAAGTTCAGTGTTTTGACAACGATCCACAGGTGGCAAACTGCATGTATATATATGCAAAACCAAGAAAGTTCAGATTTAAATATCAGAAAGCTGATCTGGAAGTAATATAGAGGTTAAGAAAAGTCCTTTAATCTTATACCCAGGAAGACTTTATCCTAAAAGACCAAATAGGGAAGTGAGATGCATTCAAACAATGAAAATGAATGAGGTACATTCCTGTGAAAATGGAAGAACAGACTAATTAGAATTGAGTGTAATGATGTTTGACTTCCACACAGACTGGTTGTTCTCTGTCATAAACCAGCCAAGACTGAAATGAGCAAATAAAGATGTTTTACTGTAGGAAGCATTGTGGGTTACTGTAGATTAGAAAATCTGAAAGTCACCATTAAATTTTAAAATAATAATAATTTTTTAAAAATCAACATAAAATGAATAAATTAAAAGTTGGAAATTAAGTCTTGTGATCTTTTAAAAATGCACAAACAGGTAAGATTAGCCTTAAATCTGAGCATTCTGAAAAAATCAAGTATTGTGAATATCTGTCCAATAAAGCCATACTATTTATCTTTTATGAAAATTCAATGGTCACATTCAAAATAGCCCAGAAGATCATCCCAAAGCTCATATGACAACAAGGAATAGCATTATCTCTAATGATTCAATAAATTTGCTTGAATGGGCTAGTTTAACAATTGGATAATCTCAGCCAAAAAACTATGAAGATTAAAATTGCTTTTTCAGAAGGAGTTTGAATGAAGCTAATAGATAACTAGATATCTGTGATTCTTTTAATAAGCCAAAGAAAAAAAGCAAAAAAAAAAAAACCCACCTAAAAGTAGGTACAGCCCAAACTATTAAGTATGGGATCTTTGTCAGTTATTCAAAAGGGAATCAGTGATTCACTAAATAAGATTCAGAGACCAGATGTCTAAGGAAGTGTCTGAAGGGTCAAACAGAAACAAGGAATGGTTCAGCAAAAGGAAAGTTTAGTTACAGGGAATATTCATTAAAAGAAAGAATACAGGCTATGAGATACTGATGAATTCTTGTATCAATTTACTGCCAGCAGAGCATTTTAACCATACACACCCCACAAACTCCTCAATTATTTTACTCACATGCCAAAATTGCCTTTTTATGATAATACTGATGTATTCCACAGGAGTATTGAATATAAACTTAAATTGAATGTTTTCCTTTGGAAAAATAATTAAACTTCTTATTCATTTTAGAGCATATCTTGGTGCATTTTAATTTGGAAAGAAAAAAGGATAACGCCAAATTATACTAATAACCAAAGTAGTGCTAATAATTTTGAAATTAAAAAGATAAGAGTTCATTGATTGTGAGCAATTACAGCAGGTAGCATGAGATTTCATTCCACTGAAGAATTTCTATTTTTTGCCTTCAAAGGATTTAGTTTTTATGTTTAAATGAATTTTAAAAGAATCCTGAAGTGCCATAACATGCACACACATAATGCTACAGTAAACCTTTGCCCTTTCCTCCATCTAAACTCCACTTCCCTCTGTGACCTTGACTGCATACAGCATTTAGCTTGTATGGTTTTCAGGGAAGCCAATTTATTCTTCCTGGAACACTTCAGGCTCACTCACACCCAGGTATATTCTTGGACCTGAACTCCCAGGTACATGAGCCTGGAGTTGCCAAGACCACACACATGTGAATACCTACAGTGGGTGGTGGGCTGCAGTTTGACCTTGGATGGCTGGCAACCTCCATCATCAACCTCCTTAGCAGGAGAGGGGGGAGGAAGTCAGGTGGAAAGATCATGGCTTGAGATAAGGAGAGGGAGATCACTCACCAATTGCCATCACAGCAAAACAGACTCAGCTTGGGGAAAACTAATTTAATTCCTTGCCCATAACAAAAGAGTAGGATCATGAGAAACAAAGACAAAAACTAAACCATCTTCCCCACCTCCACCTCCTTTTTCTCATTCTCTCACTTTAACATTTACTCTGCTGTTTCTCGCTTTTTCTGTTCCATTCTCCTCCCTCTGTGAGTTTTCACCTCTTTTCCCCCAAGGTGCCCCACTTCAGAAGTGAGCTCAGCTCAGCAGTGGGAGCTGGCTGGAACAAGCTGTGTCCAGCACAGGGAAGCCCTGGCCTCTCTTCTCAGACACCCCACTGTCTGCAGTGCACCTCCTGCCGCTCCTTCTGCACTGACCTTTCTGCCTGCAGAGCTGTTTCTTCCACGTATTCTCATCCTGCTTTTCTCTGCCACAGTTACATCTGTGCAATAACTTTTTCCTTAAATATATTATCACAGAGACATTTCTATCATCCTGATTGGCTCAGTCTTGGCCAGAGCAGGGTCTGTCCTGGACCTGGCTGGCATTGGCTCTGCTGCACATGAGGGGAACCTTCTGGCAGCTTCTCACAGAAGACACCTCTGCAGTCCCCACACTTTGAAAACCTGGCCATGCAAACCCAGGGCAACCCATCAAAGACAACTTACAACCAATGTACCAGCAAAACTGTGAATCTGCTTTGGAATTCTCGTATTTTAATTATCTAGTCCCTTTCTGAGGTATTTTGACAAAATATATTTGTTTTTCCTAAGGCTTCTTACAGCAGTACTTTTAACCTGTTCACCTGTGACATTCTGAGCTCTGCATATTGCTCTCTTTGGCTCCAGCAAACCCCAAGCTGCAGGAACAGCAAAAGTGACATATTCTCTTGCTGTCTATGGTTTAGTAGCTCTTTTAGCAGGATGTAGGAAAATTCTGAAAAAGACACAGAATATCTTCTGCCTCTAGATTGTTAAGAAGAATTCATTCATGCTTATGGTAAGAACATGTCATTACTTCCCATATGCAAACTGGAACACTTATAACATGAAAGTTGAACCAAGAAGCAAGATCCCATTGTCATAACCTCTGTATGTGGCCATTTATCCTAGAGAGGCATTTATTTGATACCCACTTCTATAAAATTCCTCAAGATATTTTAATACCTGAATTCAAATGCCTCTCCCTGATCCTTGCTCCTTGGAGAACTTGCAAATGTAAATAAAATTCTGCTGCAGCCTTCTGTGTGGCAAGATATCTAACAGTTTCTTGGCTCATCTCAGCAACCCAAATTATGGCTGCATTTTCACTACAAGTTGAACAGAAAAAAGTCTTTAATGCAAAATCGTGCTTCTTTCCATATCTCCACCAGTTGTAATACTCTGTCAAAATCTCATGAGTTGACTCTGGAGTCGAAGCACATACACTTTGGATATAAAGATTTTACATGGAGGCAGTTAGGAGGAAGAAAAGAATAAAACACAGGTTACAGCTGAATTATAAGGTTTTAAGAGATAGATGCCTGAGCCTGACAACACTGTGTCAATAGTGAGGAGAATTACAGATGTACTGCAGTGGCTGGGAAAGAAAATTAGCTTCCTCAGGATATAATTTGACTACACTTGTTTGTTTTACCAGAGCTGTGTTATAAATATATTCTGAAGAGTGCCAATCACTTGTAAAGCAATCTCAGAATGATATGCATTCAATTACAAAGCAATGTCCTGGTGTGAAATCTGGAAGACTTTTTCTTAAGTCATTTTAAACTGGACTATATAAATACCTAGACAGCACTTTGTAGACAGAATCATACCCTGAGAAAAACATTACCTTAATGACCCGATAGATGTTCTGATTTTCTAATTTGTATGGCAGTCATCTGATAAGTGTACATAACTAGAGGGCTGTAACAAATACATGCACTTTACTTACTATATTTAGTAACAGCCTCTTGAAACCTGCAAATATTCATTTCCTTATTCTGTTGTGCTTATGAAATGTTTTTCACAGTATTTCAAGGGCTTTATTTACAAATTAAATATCTAGATCTAATCTACATTGTTCCAGTGAGAAATTAATTTTTTATTTTTATTTTTTTAATAACAGCAGTATTCAAACATTTATAGAACTGTTATATGCTAACCAGTGATCATGGGTTTAGAGCAAAACTGGGACACACAGACGCATGGTTTGGGCAATCCAGGTACCCAGGCTATGGCTGCACTAACAAACAATTTGCTTCCTCCTTTTGCACATCAACGTGGTTAGCAGCTTCTTTAGGCTTGCATATTTCTCTGTTGTTACAACAGCCACTCTTGTATGACAGTCCACTGCTTTTACAGCTGGGAAGCAGTGGTACATGGTAGGAATTGTTTGGTAGAGCTGGGGCTGTGGGCCTGATATTGATGAAATACATGTTTTAGAGTTGATTACTCTAATACTGCTTCGGTCCCATGAATCAGATTCCTCCAAGCAGCCAGGGTGCCTGAGAGAGGCACACCAGGAGCCTAACCTAACACAGTCAGCTTAATTTTATCACTTCTGAGCAGGACACCTGCTTTGTGACACCAACACATGCCTCTATGACACCAACAATATCACAGAACAGGAGCTAACTGCTAGATTGATCTCAAAAAATACATTTCTGATATTAACTAAAACCCTGATGTGAACATATCCTGTCAGAGATTCCTCACACAGCATTTCAGGCTTCTTTTTGGTTTTATGTGACAATATCATTGTCATTGTATATTTAGTATACTGGCTTCTGTATTTAGTTTCTCGGAAACATAACAATAACTAAGGAATAACAAGATTCTTTGATAGAAGAACATCTAAAATTACTTCGTTATAAGAGCTTGCTAGACTGTAAACATTTTATGAAAAATGCAATAAAAATAATATTAGATGAGGTCAGGTCCATGCATATCTAAGTTTAGCACAAAAAAATTATTCATGGCCCCCATGTCAAAATAATCCTCATTTTAACCTGCACTGCAAATGCTACTGAAACTCAAAGGCTGCAATAATGTCAGCAACTGCTTGAGGGAAGCATCAACAAGTGGATTCTGCCTCTAATACCCCTTCAAAGATCTGTTGTGAAGGTCTTTTCTGTGAAACTGTAAAGTTGATCTGGAAAGGGCCAGGAGATGAGCCATAGAACCCTAATAACACTTAAACTACAGTCCTAGGCTGGCGAGTGTTTCCTGGTGGAAATGATGGATAATATTTTCCTCTGAAATAATAAAATATTATGAAAAGTTACTTCAGTTTTTCAAAGGCTAGATAATGAAAGCAAAGAAGAGAACAAAAGAGGGGACGTGGGTTGTTTTGTTTTTTTTTTTCATTTGTCTACATTCTATGCAAAGAGGAAAGAAGGATTCTCCATATTCTCTGCAGCCAACATTTGCTAAGGCCTACAAATGTTATTCAAACCAAGAATTTCCACAGCAATTATCAATCCAGTGTCTACATATTTTTCAGATTTAAAGTAAAAGCAATAGGATTTCCTTTCTCAAATCAACAAATATAAAGTATATATATATATACACACACATATATAAAAACAAATATGTATGGTAAGAAAAAAGTGTCTTAAAATTCAACATGTTAAGATGCCTTTGACCTTCTGGTACACTATACTACTATACATGTGAATATCCATACCTATTAAAATACATAATCAAATAGTACAGAATTATATAATGTTTTGTTCCTGTATTACAGTTAAATGACTGTAAGATGGGCAAAACAAAAATGTTTTTGAGTTCAAAACTTTCCAACCCATTTCACTCTCCTCCAGACTCTTTCATGTGTAATTCTGGTTCAGCTCTAAGTCAATCCAGGAATGACTTAGGGGAACATGACCTTTCCTTGTCTTTGGTAAAGACCCCAGTAGACCTGTAATAAACACCTAACCCTCACCAGAGATGGTGTGAGATTGTGCCTTGCTTGAAAGATGCTGCATAATTCTGTTCTCTCACTAATCACAATCCCTATGTTTCCCATGTCACACAATAAAACACTCTAATATAAATGAAAACCTCTAGTAGCTGTCCAGCATAGAATTTTTGTTTTCCATCATTAATTGCCAATTTTAAAGATAATTTTAAGATTCTAAATATGCCATTTACTCAGTAAATAGTAGGGGTGGAATATGTGCATAAGTTCTTTCATGTTTGTGGTTTTTTATCTGGTTTAGCTATTTAACTTAAGGGATATGATTATTTTTGAAAGGGAGTTAGTTAGCAGTGGGCTGAGAAGCTGTAAATATTTTGCCTACCTGTATTCTATACAGAAAAAAAAATGCCAAAAATGAAGTATAATATACAAGCATCTTTCTTTTTACATAAAGATGCAAGATTTTGTTCTGAATGGCATAGAATTATTGATTTGTTAACTATAATTCCTTTTTATTCTTATAGGATAATGAAGAGTGACAAAAAAGGGAGTTATATGAAATATTTTAATTTGTGCACATTTTAAAAACCAATTTGGTAAATGAGAAAGAGCAAGGCATCTTTTTCAACATATTTTCCAACAACTCCATGGCAAGTCTGATGCTGTTCATCCTTGCCATTACAATTTAACACTTACTCTCTTTAAATTTCTTCATATTTTACTGTTTTGTGTATGTACATAATCTAAGTAGGTCCTGCATTTCTTTCCTATTGATGTTATTAGTTATGGCAATGAACTTATCCATGACAATAACTCCATAACATTTGCAACCCTGTTACTATAATTCCACCTGCATCTGGGTGGAAAGAATTAGAAATCATAATAATAATGCTGAATAGTTTAACAGCTTATTTAAAAATATTTAGAAAGAGACAATGCAGTGAAAATATGAAGAATTATTTTTCAGCACAGAAGTCAATGAGAAATTTATATTTCAGGGTCTGCCATTCAAGATATAAATTCCAGGAAAAGGTATTTAAGACAAATTATCTTAAAAGAGGAAGATAAATTGTCTTAAAAGATAAATTATCTTTTGAAAAACATGTTTTAAGGAGTTGGAGAACCTGGGAGACAAAAAACTTGAAGAACTCTGCTCCTTATCTGCAACAAGATTGTGAAAAGATGCAAAGATAATTTAGATCACCCCTTGAAAGGTCTTCACCTACAAATTACATAGGAGACCAAAGGTGAGATCAGTTTTTAAAAGTGACATAATACTTTGCTCAGCCTTTGTTTCAGAAAAATTCAAAGACTGAAGTTCATTTAATCATCATCAAAGATAAAGGTAATTGGAAAAAAGAAAATGCAGGAAAAAATAGTAAGCGCAGTGATGGTTTGGCTTCTAATTTTATGCATGCTATCATTTTAGATTTGTCTTGCAGATAGGAAAATATGTGAATTTTCCATGACATTTTTATTACAAGAATAAAATAATAAGTATTAATTTGGTCTGATGGAAAGCATCCCCTCCTGTACAAGTGGGTTGGAATGAGATGATCTTGAAGGTCTTTTCCACCCAGACCAATCTGATTCCATGATCTTTCAATGCCTAGGTCCTTGAAAATGTTCATCTACATTTCAGATCTTAGTTAATTAAATTATAAGAGAGGGTAACCTCTTCAAAACTGTATAGAATTTTTAAAGACAATCACTTTTAAAGACAATTAATTTGATCTGGAAAAAACTCATAACATTGAATTTATATTGCAATTTTAAAAAATACATATTTGTAGGATTACACTATTAATCCTTTAATATATTATATATGCCCTTTTGTCCATCTCAGATTAGCACATAGTAGTCCAAAACAACTCCAGCAGATTCTGCAGTAACAGAATTTTCATCCAGTTGCCAATTAAACAAAAAAAAAATACGAAAAATGTGCCAGTGACTGAAATGTGCTAAAAATTACCACTGTTCATTTTTTTCATTTACAATGCTTATTAAGGTTTATAGGTAGTTTTTAATAGGTGGTTTCTATGGTACCAAAAATAAGTGTTTCCCAACCAAGTAGCAATTGCTAATTAATCTCTCTATGATATATCACTTTACACATTAAAACACATTATAAAAAAAGATTAAAATAAGTTGGCAGAATTATGACAGAATAGATATGAACCTATGCACCTATATTGTTTCTATAAAATGCCTTTTAGATACATTTTTATGCCATTTTTCTACCTTTTAAAATAATCAAGAATTATTAATTTTAGGGTTTTTAAAATTTTTTAAGAAAACCTCAAGGACTTGGTTCTTATATGAATAAATGTTTAAGATTATGGCTTTTCTTAATCAAGCCAAACTTCTAATTATATCTATGCAGATCAATGATAAAAGGGGACAACACTGACATAATACCATCACAAAATGAGTTATACAAACTGCAGTTCCTACTAGGTCATTTGAAAAATAGAATAGTTCTATTTGCAGCTTGTTCAAAATAGCATTAAAGGATTGTTAAACTGTATTCTTTCAATATGGTCTCTTTCACTGAGGATTTACAGTGCGGGGGAGGAACTGCTGTGACTATACTCACATCTTAAATTCATTAAAGATCTGATTGAAGAAAAATTACATACCACTGTGCAGACTATTATTATTTAGTTTTTTATTTGTTTTCACCTTCCGATGAAGAGGTGATTTTTCAGTTATTACTACTAATGCCATAATATCCTACAGACCAGTATTAATAGTACTTGGCCAAAGGTGTATATCACAAGAGAGCATATTACACATATTCATACATTACACTGCTTCAATTCACTTCAGAAATTATTTTTCAGTTTCAGCTCTTTTTAGAACACATCATGTATTTTTCATCAACTTAATAAAATCTTCTGGATGCCATTATAAATGGATATCTGTAACAAAAGGTTAATAAATGTGAGGTCCTTTTCATAAATCTCCCAATTTCCATGGCATGTAAAAACATGAAAAAATCAATGGGTCAGAGAAAAGGGTCCTTTTTGTGTCTATTTAGCCGAGACTGCCAATCACCGAAATTCTTTTCAGGGAACTAATGATCCTACAAATCCTGCTTCTTTTAAAAAATCAGCAATCATCCTGGATATTTTTCTGTGTATCCTTTCCCTACTTTGTGCAATAGTGCACTAAAACTGCTTAAATTATCATCTTCTTCTTCTGCTGATCCTTCTAATGAAAGGAACAAGACTTTGGCATCAGACAGTGATGGTCTCTGTTGCATCAATTACAGTTTTAAAACCTTGGCTGAGACATACAAACAACTTCAAAGTTGGTCCTGAACTGGCACAGAATCACAAAATCATTTAGGTTGAAGAGACCACTAAGATCATCACATCCAACCTTTGCATGACCACCAACTTGCCAACTAGCCCAATACACTAGATGCCGTGTCCAGTTGTTTCCTGAACACCTCCAGGGATGGTGACTCCACCACCTCCCTAGACAGTCCAATTCAATGCTAAAACCCTTTCAACGAAAATATTCCTCCTTCTGGACATTCTCTGGCTCAGCTTGAGGCTATGTTCTGTCACTTATTGCTTGGGAAAAGAGACTAACCCCCTCGCCAGCTACACCCTCCTTTTAGGTAATTGTAGAAAACAGTAAGGTCCACACTAAGCCTCCTTTCCTCCTGAATAAACAACCCCAGCTCCCTCAGTCACTCCTCATAGGAATTACTCTCTAATTCACCAGCTCTGTCTAATTCACCCTTCTCTAGACTTGCTCTAACCCCTCAATGTCTTTTGTGCAGTGAGGGGCCTGGAACTGGACACAGGATTTGAGGTGTGGTGTCACCAGAGCCAAGAACAGAGGGACAATCACAGCCAGGATGCCATTGGTCTTCCTGGCCACTGGACACGTGCTGGCCCATGTTCAGCTGCTGTCAACCAGTCCTCTCAGTTCCTTTTCCACCAGGTCTCCTTCCAGTCAATTTTGCCCCTTCCAGTCAATTTTGTCCCAGCCTGAGTGCTGCACGGGGTTTTTGTAGCCAAAGTGCTGGGCTTGTCACTTGGCCTTGTTGAATATCAGGCCCTCATGTTGCCATGTCCCCCCCAGCCAGAATTGCAAGAGCAATTATACTGGATCATAGAATGGAATGTCTAAATATTAAAACAGCAAAAGAGGAATATAAAAAACCCAGTGTTTATGGCAACTAGAGAAGAAAATGAAGATCTCTGTGCTGGTATATATAGCGTACTAAGCAGAAGAAAATTAAGGGTAGCCCACACCCTGAACAGCATGGGCACCTTAGGACACAAACAATAAACACCTGCATATAAATCCCTTTTTGACCAGGAAAAAGCTAATTTATAATTTTCACAAAACTTTTCAAATGAAAATTAAATTGGTACCATGTAAATAGGCATTATTCTTATATTTTACATGAACACAGAATGGAAAATGTCATACATTTGGACTGTTACCCCACCTGATATCTTCAGACAGCTATGGATAGCCTATGCAAACATACAAAGAAGTATGTTTTGTTTCAGATGAAGGGGTCTTCCCCAATGATCTGATAGTAGAGTTGGTGTACTTCTGAGGAGCACCATAAAGCAGATGTCAACAATTAAAGGTCTAGCTGCAATGGCATAATATGAACAAAAAGACAAATACATGCAAATAAATACTTTTTAGTGAGAAAAAGTGGCAAGAATATTATACTCTAGCAGTAAGTCTTATCAACATGTTGTGATAGAAAAGAGAAAAAACTTCTACAAATATATCTTTTCCAATAACTAGGAAAAAAGTGCAAAGTTCATTTATTTGTTCCTAGGTTAATAAAATAGAGTACATAAATATTGAGACCTGGGAATATAGTTGAATCTTGCATATTCTCAAGCTTTCTTGGAAAAAAAATATAAAATGACAAGTAATAAAGGTCAAAGGTGGGGATAATACAGTCAGTTACACTTACATTGCAATAGGAAAACCAGAATTTCCTCCTGTGGCACAAAGCCAACAGAAATAATAAAACCACTACCTTTATCAGCCATCTGATGCTTTCCATTATAGAAAGAGATAAGGACAGGAGAGATGTTTGCTGCTTCCACTACTTCATTGATTTCAAGTCACAAAGTATGCTCGTACCAGAGGTACAAGATGCTGATGACCTCATCCTGCAACTGCAGCTTAAACTGGAATCAAGCAATGGGTGCCTATGGACATCTTTAATGCATTTCCACTGAAAGTAATTTTTCCATCAAATAATAGAATGTATAGAGATATGAGCAACTTCGCAACAGCTTTTTTCTCTCAGACACATACAGGCAACAAACAAAGTACCACTATCATCCAAACAAAGCACATTTTCTTTCCTTTCTCCTAAATTACAGCCATTCATAATCACAGAGCCGGTAAGCTCAAAATACAAAAGAACTATTACATTATTTAAACTGTCCTTTTCCCAGTTCTAGACAGTGAGTTTTTCCTTTTATGTTTCAGTGTTTCAATTCTTTTGTTTTAAAGTTTCAAGTCTAATTGATGTTACCACGAGAAAACTATTTGTCTTTCAGTCTATACTTTAATTTTCTTAATTTCACACTTTCATATTAATTTATAATTTCTGATGGTATTTTTTAAATTACTTTTTTTCTATGAATTTACAACTTGCAGACAGATAAGCTGTCTTTCCTCACAGCTGCCTTAAAAAAATTCATCAGTTTTGTAACAAACTATTATTTGGTAAAGTTGTTAAATAGAAATGGACTTAAAACTATACAGAGGGCCAGTTCTTCAGAGTCAAGGCCTGACTGCAACAAGGCTTAATTTTAATTTTTCTTTGGTCACAAATCAAAAATTATAGTACCTGTCTGCAAAGACTGTCTGGTTTGTAGCAAATGGAAGCTCTATTAATGTATTATGAATTATATATGTCATGATTTTTCCATGAATCCAGAACCTTCTTTCCCAAAAAACTTGGGAAAAAAAGGATTTTTTGATCAGAACAGAGCTTGTATATGAACTATTGATCTATCACATTCTTTCATTCTCAGCATGGCAAGGGAGTCTCTTTATCATCTGCATTTGCCATGGCAAATTTCTTAAAAAGAACACACTTTGACAGAAGGTAAGGGAATCTCACACTAAATCGTGTCCTTGTGATATCATCTGAAACAGGCAGATCTGGAACCAATTTATTGAGTGTAAATTACTGCCGATTTTGCTTTGAATAACAAAATGCTCCAGAGATTTCTGAGATATGTAGCTATCGGGAGCTGTCTGACAATTTTTATACATGAGGATTTTTCTATGTTTCTTTAACACATCTTTCAATTTAATCAGATACAAAACATGCACAACCTAGCATTCAGGGAAATTACGTGGATTTGTCACACTGCCTGAAGGACTTGGGATCCATGAACCAATGAATGGATCACACTGAACCATGAATGCAGTTTGCTCATCTGTAACAGAAAAAATATGGATGTTTGCCATACAAATGTTTCAAAATCCCAGAACAATAAATAATTCTAACAGAATTTAATTTAAGTCATTCATTAAAATTTAATATTATTCTTTTTATTTTCCAGAACAGAGTAAGATAGCAGGAGTTGTGTGTATATGAATAGACCATAAGAGGCACAATTGGTAAACGGTACTGCTGAATTATTATGCATCTTCTAATTGTAACAATTCAAAATCTCAGATGAAATATAAAGGCAAAAGCTTTATGTGTTGAAATGCCTGGTAAAAAATACACTGATGGACCTCTTTCATCCCTCTAGTCCACACGTGGAATTCTTTATCACTAATGCAATATCAATTACAGTCATATGCTGGTAAAAAAAATTTAATTCAGCAGTACACATCTTTTGAAAGAAAATATATTGTGAACGTTTTTTAAAATAGATTTTAATTGTGAGGATTTGTATGCACTGATTTTGACAAACATAAGAGGCAGGAGGTGACATTTAGAACCAAAATAACAACCAAAAACTACGTAAGATCGGCCTTCAGATGCTTCAAATAAGTATACCTTGCTTAAATAATTATCTGAATCAGTAATTTGTTGAAAAAATATAGCTCTTTTCTAGTTGCCAATGAACACCACATCACCTCCCTTGGACAGCCATCAGGTCTCAGCAGGTCAAAAGGAAGTCATACAATAAATGAGAAACCAGCCAAAATTTTGTAAAGCATACCAGATCCACTTGCTTATTTTGTCAAATTTAACAGCCAGTATATAAAGTTTGCATTAAAACAGATGTTTTCAAGGGCTTATGTTAAAATGTAACATGTAATACACTGAATTGTATCCAATGTTTTCTATTTTTAAAGCACAAGAGACTGAAAAGACCTCAAGGACTTAAAATTGTTTTTCCCGGTAACGGAAATATGAGACCTAGTTTCTTTAAGGATCCCTCCAGCTCACTGAAAATGCAATTATATTGTTTTCTTTAACTTCTATGTAAAAGTCAAACTGTTGACTAGCTCTGGGCAGTGAACACTGAGCAGCATCAGGTGAGCAGATCAAGTTCTGTGACCATGACACTGGAGGAGATCAGGAGTAACCTCCTTAGAGATGAGCTTCTGAGAGGGAGGATTGCCAGAGCCCCAGCTTAAATCAGAGCTCCAGTGAAACAGACACAGAGAAATCCCAGCCACTGTAGAAATAGGGATGGGAAGGATTTTTCTGAACTCGATTTTTCCAGAAATCATACATTTCAAAAAGTAGGATGCTTTGTGAATTTGGGGTCAAGTCACTGAAACCTGAAATATAAAAATGTGTTATTTATGAATCCTTATATTAAAATGCAGTTTTATTATAGTCATTTGTCTCTTCACCTCTTCACCCAACAATACTGAGTTCAGGAATTTTCATCCTGCTGCCAGCAGAAGGAAAGAATAGATAAAACTACAGAACTGAAAAACACATGGCTTCTGTAAGTTTGTGAGGGGTTTAGAACCCAAGAGGTGCTTGGACTCAGAAGCTATGCCTCTTACAGGAGGGTGTCATTTCTGTAAGAGTAAGAAATTCATCACCTCCAGCTACCAATTGCTTCAGCACTTATAAACCTCATGCCTTCCTCTTAGACAGGATTTTACCTATGTGAAAGCAGATGTCCTGGCTCTCAGCTCCTTCTGACTGCCTTGGTAGCCAATTCCTGCTGAGTTTGGAGACGCACAAGCCTTTTATTTATTTTTTTAACTTCAAGCCCAGAAGATAATTCACAATTTGATTAAATCAGGCCAAAATTACTATAAAATTAAATATTTACCAGTTCATTAAAATTTGCCTTGTAAACTATTATCAGCCATTTATCAGGATACTTTCGCAGGACATTCCCAAATGCTGAACCCACTGTGCTACAGCCGTGGGTTAAGCTGGCACGCAGGAAGAAAAATTTCAGTATTTTTGTGCACATTGCCTTAGCAGTCTCATTGCACACACCTTTAGCCTCTCGACCAGAATGCGCCACTCTCAGAACGGATGAAGGCCTCCATCTTTCGGCTCCCGAAGCGTTCTCCCTTTATCTTCCTGTCAGCTTGTCTCCCTAAGCAGTTTGTAACAACTGACCTTCAATTTCCCAGGAATCAAAACATATAAGGGTACTTGCTAAGTGTAGTATCGCTTTGAAGACTATCTCTGTCAAACCAAAGTTTGCACCTTGTCAAAACCAGAACCGCTGACACTAAGAAATTGCAACACTGTCCTTCACATAATGTCTTGGGAATGCTGACAGGGATGGATTGTGCACTTTGTTTACTTATTTATTTATTTTTTGCTTATTTTGCACATAGAGTCCTATTAAGTTAATCAACCTAATACTACAGGGACTGTTCATAATTCACCACACATATAGAGCAATGGGATTTCAGTGACCAAGGCAAGAATAATATGAAATGTCAACAAAAATTCAATGTCCAAGAAATTTTGATCAGTATTTTTGATTAAACATTTATGCATAGTAACTTCATATCTGTCATAACTTTCACTGTACTTCTAAGTCACTCGTAAAAAGTGAGCTTATAAAAATCCCACTTAACCTCCTCAAAAATCCAATTTTGCAATTTTTTCATTATTATAGATGTTTATTAATAGGGAAACCTGATAGAAAAAATGCTGAGTGACTTCTACTGGTTCTTATCCCCTCAAGTACTATTAATCCCCTCAAATACTGCTATATTTTGTGTCCTACAAAAATCCCTTCTACATCTCACCAGGGGTCATAACAGAGATTCAAAATTATGCAAACCTGTATACAAAATTAATCATAATCAGCATTTTGAACTGGCTTGTTAATTTAGGTTTCTATGTTAATTTAGCTGTGTATTAATTTTGTCATGCAATATTTTCATGGGCTTTTTTAATAACCATGTACCAGATGGTGTTCCCTTAAAACTACTCATTTTAAACCACTTACATTTAATCTTTTCAAAGGTAAATTTAGTTATATCAAACTTTACCTTGGAAAATGGTTTGCAAAATATGTTAAATAGTAGAAATAGACAAATTAACAAAAAGAAATGAGTGAGAGCTCTGTAAAAAATATATTTGTGTGCTTAAAATAAAATTTATCCTTTATGTAGAAGACAATGAAGGCTTTGACGGCTTTTTTGTTTTAACTGTATGCTATAACTTTCCCACATTCATGGATTTTCACAGTGCATTTTATTTTTCATCTCACTTACTGTTTCATCAGTTTCAGATCAAATTGCAATCACCTAGTACAGAAGAAAAGGAATAGCTGTCCTCTTATCTTATGACAGTTCCTTATGAAGGGCAGCCAATAACAAAACAAAACAAAACAAAAAAAAAAAAAAACCAAAAGGGAAAAAAAACCAGAGCAAAAAATTACAATCAAATGTCAAGAATATGGGCTGAGAAAGAAACAGAAAACAACTCTGATAATGTTAATATTATCCACAATGCTTGCATCCTGAAGGCACTTAAATCTATGGTTAACTTTATGTACCAAAAGAATAACTTTATTGAGTTGTGAGAAATTACTCCTATGAATAAAATTTTATGTGCATAAATGTATAAAGAGGTCAGGGTATTCATTCCCTTTCTATTACAGATAATTTTAATTTTCTTGAATGTTGTCTGTGAACGCATCCCAGGTTTTCTGCATCTATTGTCATGGTTCTGCACTAAAAGTACCACAGATTGTCATTGAAGAACAGAGTAAGAAATTTATTTTTTATTATTGTTCTCCCCTTAGTTAACTTGGCAAAGAAATTTAACATCTTTGTGTCTATGGAATGTAGTTACTGGGACATCTTTAGAAACACTTCAAATCTATAGTTTAAAAAGGTATAATTATTCAATATATCATCATAAACACATTACATCAGAGAAGAGTAAAATGGAAAAAAGGAAAAAGTATTTTAAAATAAACAGTTACAATGAAAAAAGGGGAAGGGGAATAAAATCATGAAAGTTTGCTTCATTCACAGTGTCTAGATGTTTTCTCCCTCATTAAATTGAACTTCAATGAATTGCTTTCACTCCCCATCCCTCATTCCTATGAAAGAGATGATCATAACACAAAATAAAACAGAGAATAAAGTGACACACTGGCAGTGGTACAGAAGTGTCAAATACTTAAAAAATAAGGAAAAAGAACACTTAATTCAAACTGAATGGCAGCCCTTTCAGAGAAAGAGTGCGCATAAATTCATTACTCAAGCAACCTTTTCCATTGTGTTTTATCCCTGTATAATCACTGATTAGAGGATTTTATACATAGCAGTACATGACCTCAGTTGCCTGTGACTATGCAATACTATGTTTTAACCACTTCCCAAAATCAACCCCATAAGGTGTGTTCTGTTCAGGCCTCCAGGATCACACCAGCATATTCCAGGCACATCCAGAGCACAGAAAGTGAGGAATCTTCAGACATGATACCTCTCCCATAAGCTCTCACAGCACGCCTGTAAAAACCCGCTCTGGGATATATCTGACAGATCTACCCTGTATCACCACATGAGGAACGCTGTTTAATTTTGTACCAGCATCTTAGAAGCCATTTGGAAACAGAGGAAGAAACCTGGGCTGGTGAGTTTTGCCTCTCCCTTCCCACTGTCTTCCAAAAGCCTGTTGGTGGTGGTGCCTGAAACTGAAGATATGCTTTATCTACAGGCTGTAGAGATTTACCTCACCTGAGCTCTTGAACACAACAGCCTCCTCTGTCCCACCACACACATGGTTACCTTCATCACTGTCTCTTTTGAATAAAGACTAGAAAGCTGCTCAGTTTACAGATACCCAGAGATACATCACAGGCCATGCAGAGGAAAGAATGAAGAGGCAGAAAGTCCTTTCCTGGACCGGTCACGTGGATGGAGTGTGTGTGCACATATGGCTCTAGATATGTAGGAAGCAAAAGATTTAAATGAAGGTATTCCTTCATGTAGTCAGCTTAGGAGACAGTACTGTGTACATTTTATTTTTTTCAAGGGATTTGAAATATGATACAGGGAAATACCTTCACTGTGATTCATGGAGCTCATGGCCAAAGAACGGACAAAGAGCTACTGGGGCCTGTGAAATGTTCAGCTTCTCAGTGCCCTGGGGCTCTTCACAGCAGCTGCTCAAGGCATCATGCAGAGGGCTCCACCGACTCATCCAGATTCAACTCTGGAGCGAGCACTGACTGCTAATCAACAGGGAAGATGAAGATTGGAAGAAAGTCAACATAATCAAGAGACAGGTTTCTTGCTATAAATCTCCTGAATTAACTTGTAGAATTAGTATGTGGCCCTAAGCTTATAGAGAATCAACCAAAGGATGTCATAATTAATCTTCTCCTCAAGGTAATGCTGCAAATCAAGAGGGGATTTGTCTGTTCAGGTTTTTACACAAAAATAAAACTTCACAGGGCTGCCTACTTTCTATAAGGAAAAAAAGTGCAAGCAAACAATAAAAGTTCTTCCCCTGTGCCTAAAGTTCTTTTCCTGCATTTGCGGTTTTTACCTCACAGTATGCTCTGAAGCTTGGCTCCTCATCCGTTAAAAGGCTGGGCCTCTCAAGAGTTTATTTTGACATTGGACCAAGACAAATCTGTAAAAGTGCATATCTGAGATGTGTACCTGAGGCAGAATGCAATCCACATCCTCCTACTGACTAATCAATACAGGGTGTTACAGACTAATTGTGATACTCTTCAGTCCAACTCTCTTAATTCCCATTCCTTAGAGTCATCTTACATGGAAGACACATAAAGCTGAGGTAAAGTAAAGAATATTTCATTTTTATCCCTCCATGCTATAGAAACACAAATGATGGAAACATTCAGGGTGGAACAGTCGGGAACAAGAATCTGGCTATTGTCCTGGAGGATGACCTGACTGATTTGTCGACTGGGAAGGGAAAGAAGGGCCAATAGCCAAAACCCTGGTGCTGCAGAGTTTCCTAAATGGTTCTCTTTTTCCTGTACACAGGCCCTTCTCAGGTATCTTTGGTACTGCATTAGAAAATGCTAAAGAGAGGAATATTGTAATAAGAAAGAGCATCTGCATCTGCAGGGAACACTTACAAAGTCAAACACTGCTGTAATCAGAGTAGGGTAAATATTTAGTAGTTTCCAAGATTGCTAATCCAGTGCTTTCCAGAAAATTTAGTTGTATATAAGTATACTAAATTCTTTAAAAATGTTTGTGTGTTCATTGGTGCATTATAAACTGTTACTTTAAAATACATTAGAACCATTTCCTTTACTTTTATTTCTGACTAAAAACACCTATAATGTTCTGCCTTGTATGTCTTTCACTACAGGATCTCCATTAATCCAATGGTCAACAATTTGTTTGTCCATTGATATAGCTTAGTCAAGCAGCAACTGTCAAGTCAAACAGTGAAGGACAGTAATTAGAATTTTGTCATGGGCTGAATGTGAAATGTTCTCAGCAGCAAAATGCTGTTGTGAGAAAAATAATTCTGACACACCTAGTTAAGTGAAATATTTTTGAACTACTTCATTTCCCTTCTCACTTCAGGCAATCATGCCTGTTTCCCTCTTCACTTATTTCTCCATCTGATTTGTCAGGAAACATAAAAACTGTGTCTGTTTCACAGTCATCTCTTTATTTCAGACTCTCAGATCTTACATTTATATCCACCTTATTACCAACCAACTGGAATAAAAAGCAAGTGAGCAAGTGTTTTAACTTACAAAACAGTAAGTTAAGATAAAAATGGGGAAAATGCTCTCCTTAAAATGAAAAAGAAATTAATTGACCTGTTGGAAAAAAGATTCCAGAGAAGAGACACTAAGTTGATGACAGTTGGGACACCACTCCTATAAGGAAAGTTGGCGATGTTCAGCATGAAGAAAATACTTTGGAGAGATCTTATTTCAGCTTTCCAGTACCTTGAGGAGGCTTGAAAAGGAGGAAGAGTGACTTTTTATATGGCAGATAGTGACATGACAAGGCACAATTGTTCTAAACTGAAAGAGGGCAGGTTTGGATTAGATGTTAAGAAGAAATTCTTTACTAAGAGGGTGGTGAGGTATTAGAACTGGTTTACTAGAGAATCCTTGTGGACTCCCCATTCCTGGAAGTGCTCAAGTCCAGGCTAAAAAGGGCTCTGAGTAACCTGGTATGGTGGAAGATTTCCCTTATAGTAGAAGAATTAGCAATTTTATTGTTAAAAATGCAAGTAATTAATAACTGGGCTTTACAATTATTTGCATTTTGAGCCTATAGAAACAGTTCAGATTTCTCATATATTAAACTTGCTTCTATTCCTCTTTCTTTGCACCAACTACAATTTTAAAGTTTCCTAATTAACATTATGTGTCCAAAAAATACAACAGGAAGAAAAATCCACACAAACATTTAAAAAAATATGTTTTCATTAGTCACATGGTTTCTATATTAAAACCACAGAGGTAGGAGGACTTTAGTGCAAAAGTTCAACTTCATAATTAATGCCAGTTGGTAACTCACAAGACATGCCACCTACATCCCTATTTCTAAGTGTTCAGTAGCAGTTATTATATTAAAGTTAATTGCTCAATGGAGTTTTGCATAATAAGGATCATATTGAAGAAAATGTGCATGTTCAGAATCATAAAGAGTTAATTAATCAATAAGCAATTTAGACAAGTACTCATTGTTGTATCACAAACCAAACCTTTGAAACAACAACAACAACAAAAGAATTTACAGTGAAGTTCTATCAGTTACATTTAAGGTGTGCAGATTATTACTAATTATTGAATATATGGTTAGTGAGCCCAGCCTTTGCAGACTGTGCCCCTTGTGCCGCTCCCAAGTGTACATTTCCAACTGTGGTCACGTATGTGAGTGCAGAGTTTTATTATATCTCATGTCTATATTTAAATTTTATTCTAATATGGTAAAAATTGCTTCTACACCACTTCTTAAGTTTAAACAAGACATGTCCCTGGCCCCAAAGGGTTATAGCTTTAAAGAAACTTGTTAAGACATGTTGGACAATAACTCAAGAAAGGAGACAAACCCAGGATAGGCAGAAGAGCACTGCATTAATGAAGGTAAGTAGAGGGAAGGAGAACCCAGAATATAATCTTATTTTTTAACAGACCAGCATTTAAAAAAAAAAAAAAAAAAAAAGAATAAAAGAAAAAACGACATTGACTCCTGCAAGTTCTTCTACAGCAACAGCTGGTAGGGTAGGTATCAGAACCGTCCATATGAACTACTATGTGATTTCCTGACTTTAAGTGTCCCACATACCTCCTGAGTTCTGTAATGTTTGTGAAGACTCACCTTAAATCATAAGAACTTCTCCTCCCAAGCATGTAATCAATGGTCAGTTATCCATACTTTTGATTTTTGGTAATTTACAAGCAGGGCTGTAGTGGCAGATTGTTCCCAGGCATGGAAGATCCCAGAGCACAAACTGGACTTGCCCCTACTGTTCCAAGTCTGCAGCTGCAAACAGCTGGGTACAGGAACTGGTTGGTGGCTTTCAGCTGTGCACCATTGGCCTGCTGGAGGAGGTGGGCTGCAAGCACTGCAGCAACACAGAGATCCTGCCTGAGCCTCAGCACTGCCCCAGCTTTCTGTCAGGCATGAAGCTGGAATTCTGTCCTGCCTGCAGCTGTCTGCTTCCTGGGGGCCTGGGGGCAGGAGGAGTCGGAACACAGCCTGCCCTCAGACATGCGGACAGCATCCTGCAGGAGGGCATGATAGTGTGACCCCACTGCTGCAGGGATGCTCTGGTCCAGCTTGGTGTGGGGCCACTGGAAACACCAAGAGATACAGGGTGGAAAGTGAAGATGGAAACATACTCAGAAAAAAATATGCTATGTTAAAAGGAAAAGACATGGAGGCAGATGTGGACATTATTATGATTGCTTACTAGGACTTGGGAGGAAATGTCCTCACCCCCAGACTGAAGGGACTGGATCTTGCATGAGAGACCTTCCTCGGTATGTTCAAAGGCATAACTGAAGTACGACTTGTTACAAATAGCAAGTGTCTAGCAGAGGGATTTTATAAAAAGGTCTGATTTCCATTCAAATTAGACACAAAAACAGATATAGGGAAAGAAACTGGGAAGTCATATGGAAAATTAACTTTACCAGCTCACTATAAGAGATAGAAATAAGGTTTTATTATCTCACACAACTTCAGGGATAAGAACAACTACCAGCATATGAATCATCTCTCTAAGATCCACAGCAAGATTCAATGAAAAACATTATAGAATCACCAGCTTCTATTTGTTGACCACATCAGGGGAATAAGCAGCCCAGATATACACACCTGAATTTAAGATGTCATCCATCTATCCACATTTTAGCAGTCTGTCCAAAATTGGGTAGATGGGTTCCAATGCATCAGCACTGCATCCCATTGATGGGACAGTTTTCTGAGGAATGGTGGGAGAAAGGGACTGAGAAATACTTCAGGAATACTGAGAAATACTTCAGCTTGCAGGAATAGTCAAGGAAGGAACTTTGTTCTTCACTGTCAGATGTTTTCAGTAACTTAAGAAACTTGCTGTTTAAATAAAAAATATCCTTGAACTTTTATCTGTATTTCCAATAGCTGAAACAATACTGTGGGAATAGAATTCAAAGAGCAATAATGGATTATAAAATTAGAATACGGAAAATTTTCTAACTATATAGATGCTTATATGAAGCCAGTAGCACAGGAATAAGATGCATGAGAAGAAATACTGAATACATAGAAGAGAAGAAACACATGGAAATACATGGTTGACAAAGAAAAATGAATGCAAGGACTATGAAAGAAAAAAAAAAGATTAGGCAAGCCTGTGTAAATGGGATGAAAGTATTGTATTAAATATATGAAGAGAGGAGAAGCCAGAGGAAGCATATAAAATACAGGAAGAAAAGAGATTAGAACAGCTTCTTGCCAGTATATTTGAATATCATGTTTTAGTAGTTTCATCATTAAATATCTCTCACTCTCTTTCTCTCACATATTTAAAATGGGTATAAAATAGAAATATGTTTATATCTAAGCATTTTACTAAAGCAGGCTACTGGGTTTTTTTTAACCCTGTGTCACTTTTGAACATACAGCACAGGGTAGTGTTTGAAACTATCCCCATTTGTTTCCTTCCTTTCTGCAAGCTAACCTACATTTTCAAAGTCTGGTATCTAATACACAAAATACAGACAAAAATATAATACTAATAAACAAAAATAAAGTTTATGAATAACCACATTATAAATACCTTTACCAAGACCAAACATATTTTAAGCTGTGTTGCTCTGGGTGAAGGTGACACCCTTTAAAATTAATGAAATGTACAGTTAAGCCAGTTTTAAGGAACATATACTGAGCCATCCAGTCAGGATTTGTTTCAAGCACAAAAATGACTTTATCAATTATGACTCTCAGGACCAGAATCCATACTGATTAATTCAGCATAGATCTGCTGACTTCACTGACACTGCTGTTACTGTGATAACAGTCAGCAACGCTCATCAAGAACAGAACAATAAATCATTCACCAGAAATTTTTAGTTGTAACACTTCCATAAAAGGTCTAGGATTCTCTGATTAACAATGGTGAAATAACAGATTCAAGTGCGCATCCTGGAAGGGAGAAATGCAAAAGAGAGAAAGAAAGGGAGAAATAGAAGGGAGAAATATTTCAGTGCAATCAGACACTATTGGCGGGAGAGGACCAAGAGCATTGCCAGAATTTATGAAATACAAAAACCTATGGCTCTTAGCAGCATGTCTAATACATTTGGTGTAGATGCTCTATACTGTGTTGGGGTTAATTCACTTTATTTATTGGCCTTTTTTGATCGAGTAGCAGGTAGCTGTATAAATTAGTACATGTCTGTAATTTCCTTTCACTCACTCACCCATAGTTATTCATCCTTAAAAACAACAATAAAAACCCACCCTCCAAATACTCTTTCTTTGTGCCTGACAATTTGGGAACTCCTTTTCTTGCAATCTCTTCTATTTTGTATATTGTAGTGAAAATGTGTCTCTTCAGAATGATGACAGCTACCTGCATCTCCAAACAGAATACTTTGCCCTTCGGTAATACAAATGTGCTTCTCTCCTCTCACTCTTCAGTTTGAGCCCAGACTACAAATTAAGAACATTATTCTATTCTCACATATGTTTTACACTGATACAAGGCCATTGATATGGGCTGAGCTACTGCCAACACACAAATCTCTAACTCAGGTTTTACATTTCTTTTGTAAGAAAGAAAGGAAATTTAGCTATTTCTCTAAAATCCTGTGCCAGAAAACTAATATGCTGACCTGAAACACATATTTAAACACACCCAAAAAAATGCATTTTTTAAAATCTGAATGATACTTTCACATCTATTTTCCCCAAGCAGCTGAGCTTTACAGCACTTCCTTGCAGAACTGTGGACCATTAACTCTTTATTGACACTCATATCAGAAGCCCTCACCATGCCAGTAAGCTTGACACTCAAGCCTTCTGCTGCTCCTGTGTGATGCTTCATCTTTTTTGGATATTCTAATATTTTTTACAAAATCATGTCAAAAGTGTGTCTGGCATAAACAGAAACTTTTAAACAAACTGTTTCAATGAAGAAATTTACTCTAGACGCCCATCACACAGCCAAGGAAGTGATTTGGTCAAGAGAGCACATTTTTCTTCTCCCATCTACTCTCTTCTAAAACTATAAAGTATGTCTTCTATTCCCAATTCTAATACATTTGTTTAGCTTAAGATAAGCCTTTGGTCTATTTGACCAAATTTTAGACACTGGACAATTTTAGAATAGACATAGTTTCTTCCTGCTTTAAGACATGTGGGGAATTGCAGATAATGCTACGTATATGTTGTGTTTACAAAAATAATGATGTTTAGATAGAGAAAAAAGTTTTTGAAAATTTCCACCCTGGGTCTCAGCTTGATCTGAATCTGGACTATATCCTCAAATCTTTAAATGCGAGCACTCATTTAAGGCAATTATGGGCACTCAGCCAATGTTTTAAAACTGAAATAGATGTCCTGACATTCTGAACAATAATCTTCAGTGCTTGATTCCAAATTGCAAACAATTCCAGGATCTGCACCTCTGAAAATCTACCTCTCTGTCACTATTAAAATAACCAAAAAAAGAGTGAAGATGAAAATGGTCATACTAGCCCAAACTAAAGTTTTATCCAGCCCCACATTCTGTTTCAGAAGTGAGTGTAAATGCTGAAGGAGGAGCAAGATTCTCCCCTAATAGGTTCCCAGCCTCTAATTATTTTCAGCACAGGGGAATTCCTGAAGTGGATATGATTTTGCACACTTATTGACAACGTTCAAGGAGCTCTCAGGACATTTCTGGGACAGCTGACCCCAATCAACCAAAGGGACATTCCATACCATAAGGTGTCATGCTCAGTAAATAAAGTTGGGGGAAGTAGAAGAAAGGGGGAAACGTATGAAGGGATGACATTTGTCTTTCCAAGGAACTGTTACTCCTAATGGAGCCCTGCTTTGCTGGACGTGGCTGGACACCTGCCTGCCCATAGCAAATAGTGAATGAATTCCTGGTTTTGCTTTCCTTGTGTGTGAAGACTTTGCTTTATCTATTGGTATCTCAACCCATGAGCTTTCTCACTTTTACTCTTCCAATCTTTCCCCAATACAACTGAGGCCAGAGTGAGCGAGTGCTTATGTGGGGTTCAGTTGCCAGGTGGGATCAAACCACCACTGTTTTAAACATTAAACTCTTACAGTAGCAAGTTAACCTCTAGGCAGCCCTTCATTTTCATTAATGCAAGGAAAAAACTCAACACAAGACATCATCTTTTAACACTGCCCTTTGTGATTAGTGATGTTAATGACACACAAAGTACATAAAATCACTCTTCTCTAGCCTACATAAGCAGAATGAAAGGCATTAGAGACTGATTCAGTATTAACTCTGAATTTCGTTCCTTTTGCAGAACAAGCCAAGACAATGAAAGGTTTCTGAGGTTTTCTGTATTTATCACAGTTCAATTTGATTAATGACTAGGCAATATTTTAGAGTACATTAATAACATCAGAGATGAAAGCGCATTTTTAAAATATTTGTACTCCTCCCAGTATAAAGAGGATTTCAGTGCATTTAGATAATTAACATGAAAACTACAGCCTTATTTTTATTTTGATCTTTGCATAAATATTCTCCAATTAATTTTTTAAATGTTTATTATACAGCCCCCTCGTAGGGACTTCAATGAGTTTCTCATAACTTTACAGTGATACACCAATACAACCAGTTAGAGTCTCACCACCAGACTCTGTGCACACATGAAATAGCAACAAGTTTGTTATTGAAGGACAGCAATTATATATATGGAAGATATAAAGTACTGAAAAATATTGATTTCATGGATTGAAAGGTTAGAATTTTTTTACAAACACCTAACAAACACAGGCAAAGGACACCAAATCATCTACAAGTGTTACTGGTAATGCAAATACTTCTGAGTATCCATTTAAAATGCAACCGAAGAAGCACAAATCCAGGAAATGTGCCATGGAATGACATCTGGAGAAAACAAAGAACTTCAAATATTTATTCAAAATTAAAAATTAAAGCAAAGCAAGTTAAATAAAAGACTTTTCAGTAGAAGAAGACTTTATGTTATTGTTAAAACTGAAGTGCAGTAACATAAGAAAATTACTGGATAAATATTTAAATAAATATTTTTTTATTACAATGCCTTGTAAACTTCCTCAGAATAACAGAATGAACCAGTTCTGTGAGGAATTTTGCTTTGAACATAAAAGATTCTATAAAATCCAATGTGATAAAAGCCTCTAAGAGAGGAGGGCTGTACTTGAGAATGGAAGCCCAGGGCACAGAGGGCACATGTTGAAAAACTAAGATACTAAAGGTGCACAGAAATAGGAAAAAAGCAAGAACAGGTAAGAAAACAGGATAATAATAAATTTTATACAACCCAATTAGAAAGAAATCAGATGTGTAAATGGCAAAGATTAAAAATACAGTTTCTCAGAACTATAGGAAGTTAGTTCTTGAAACATCACATAATTGAAAGAAAACTATTCTGAGAAATGAGTGTCACCTTGGATGACATCAGACAGCCTTAAATCAACGAGCTCAGCTTGATAAACTGGACACTGTTATTACAACAGAGTTTAGATATATTTTTAGACTTCAATCACAATAAGCAGAAAGAAGTCAAGGATTAAGAATATCCAAACTAATATGTAAAGTGGTCATAAAATAATGAAGTTATATGCATCTAAGAACATGAAAGATATATAAAAAATGTGATAACACTAACCTTTGGACAGAGGCTTTCAATAGAATCCATGTTAGTTAAAACTTAGAAAATGTGGCATTTATATTCCTTCCAAAACGATGAGTATTTCCAATGATAAATGCACATGCAGGGGAGAGGAGGAGATAAACAAGGAAAGTAAGTTGCAAACCAGTAGAGTGAAATGAAAGGACCTGAGATGCTACTTGAGCTAAGCAGGGAATTGTGATAATCTGAAAAGGCAGCTTTCAGGAAATGAGGGAAATGACCACAGCCTATAATAGCAAAGAGGTAAAAAGGAAAAAAGTGGATAGCAAAGGTAACTCATACAAAACATACAGTTAAAAATATAAAAACAAATTAAAAGAACCCCCTTGAATATACCAAAAGCAAGAAACTTTTAAGAGTAACTATGTCTTCTGGGAACTTCAGAGAATAGAGACTGCAATTAAGGAGGAGAAGGACATTGCTAGGAGCACAGAAGATTTATTTGCATCAGTCTTCACAACAGAGGATGTTAGGGAGATATCTACTCTTGGGTAATAAAAATTAGGTACTATCAGATGAAGATGTGCTGGAACAAATCAATCATATGAAAAGCAGGAAGCCACCAAGGCTGAAAATCCTGAACAAGTAGTTGAGCTACGCAATCTCTAATTGAAAAACAACTCCTTTACTGGAAGGTTAGAGAATAGCAAATGTTTCACATAAAACGAGTTTAAATTATTCAGGGAATCAAAGATTCATAAATCTTACATCTATACTTAACAAATTAAAAATAACAAAATAAAACACAAGACCATGAGATGATAGATCTGTGCAAAGGAAGATGATACCTCACTCATCTGCTCAAATGTTTTCAACGCGTCAGAAACTACTGAAGTGGTCAAAGGAGAACCAATAGACATAATTTATTTAAACTTGCTTGACAAAGTTTCTCACAGGAGACTGATACAAAGGATAGACATGGACAGCAAACTGAAGACCTCTGTTCAGTGTAGCAGCTCTCAGAAGAAGCAAGATATTAAAATGAATCAAGAAGAGATGATAAAGAAAAACAATGTTATAAAAATCAGAGCTTCAGCCTGATCTGAAGTACTGTGTGCAGTGCTGATTTCTACATCTCAGAAAGCTATCAAAAAACTAGGGAGTGTTTAAGAGAAAAGTGACAATAATTATAGAAGCAGGGTTTGTGAAAACAGAGTGGAATATCTTAAAAGGATATTAAATAGAGGTATGGCAAAAATATGACATAGTTGTTCAGAATTTCACTTCTCCTTGCCTTCATACAAGAATATGGTGACACATAATTAGACACAAAGGTAGCAAATTTAACAGAACATCAGCTTTCACTTAGTATTTATGCTGTGGAACTCATAATTTGATAATGTTGAGATAGAAAAAACATTAAAACTGAAAATATTTAGGTGCTTACGTGGAAAACAAGAATGTATGGAATTAAACTAACTAAATGAGCATTGCAGGGGAACTTAAACTTATCTGGAGACCTAAATAGAGCTCTGCATAGTGGACACTAGATGAAGTTTTTTGAAGTCAGATTGCCAAAACCAGTCATGTTCTGTGTTTTCTGCACCTTCAAGAGCCACCATCTGTGCAAGGATGCTGCACAGGCCTTACATGTCATTCACATCCCTTCAGCCCATACACTTATGACATGAATTTCACTGCTTCTAGCCTAAATATTGGATTTATTGGATTGAATGACAACATCAATATACTTACAGCTAGTAGCAGAATTTAATATTACTTGTGAAAACCTTTGCTGAAGAAGCCATACAAGGAATTAAATCAAACAAGCAAGTAAATCGCTAACTTTTCCAACTTGAAAACTGTCAAACAACCAAAGGTTTGATTGAATTTGGAAGGTGATATTATTCATGAAAAATCAACTTCCCAAAAGTAAATTAGTATTTTTGCTGAAATTTTTCAGTTTCAAACTAGAACATTTTATCCACCCATGCCTCCAGTTATGCTATATATTCTTGAGCACCATCTACTGGTGCTGCATTATTAATTAGCTATTTATGAATATATGAATCACTTCTCTAATAAAATTAATGAGAATCATATAATCTTTCCAAGTATACTTAAAATTGCAAAGGCAGAACATAGTCTATTATTTATTAAATTAATCTTTTCTCTTAATAACAGAGAGAAAACTAATAATGGTGAAATCCACTTAGAATCTGAAATTAATAGAGAAATGCATTATTTCTTAAGGGTTTGTAACATCCTAGATCAGAAAACGTGCAAGTCGATGAAATTTTTTCAAATTTGTATTTGATCTCGAACTGTTGGAACAACAAAATATTTTTCTTCCCTTCTTATTTAGGTATTTAGTGAATTTTATAATACCCAGTAATATGGCCAGCATCTTCCATTTTATTTCTTTGCTTCACACTAAACTACGTAACATTTATCTTGAAATGGTCACACCAGCTTTGGATTTAACATTTTCCCTGATTAGGAGCAGGAAATACAGTTTGGTGTTCTGCAGAAGAATGTGTAATGCAAGGTAGAAAGTCTGTTCTTGTCAAGGGGGATTTTGAAGGGCCTTGCATATCTGCCAAATGTGGGATGTGGGAAACAGACCAGTGGCACTTCTACAAAAGCCAAGAGGCTCAGTGAAACTGTCCCTCAACTCTCACCCGTAAATTGAGTCTATAACAACAGTTTCCTTTCTTGTGTACATAGAAGAACATATCTAAGTGTAACTCTGGAGTCACTTAAACATAATGATGATGATGATGATGATGATGATGATGATGATGATGATAATGAATAAAGTCTTTGTGGAAAACAATGTTAAGATTTTTGTTTTTTTTAATCTGTGCCTTCAGTATTGGAGATAGACTGTCTTATTTGCTCAAATGAGTGTCAGTTCAGGCTCCAAGAGTGACTTTTACTTGAAAAGAGTCACGCTAGGGGTGACTGGTGATTAAGTCGGAGAACAGTTCATTCTCCAAAGCCACTTTCTTCAAACTGTGCCCTTCCTTTTGCACCAAAACTGTCAAACTGATAATTCTATTCCAACTGTACTGCATTTTGTGCTATATTCACTAAAATCTGGACTGAAATCATCTAGCTGCTGTCCCCAAAATACCAAAGATCTCAAAGCGCTTCTGCAGATTTGGGGGGGAAAAAACCCAACTAAAGCCCTTTAATTTATTCCATCCAACATATTAAACTGGATAAGCCTCATTTTTCTCATGAATACAGAAATTACTTAAAAAAATTACTTTCCTCCCTCTTTCCTAATTTGAATCAAGACCAACCTTGCTGAAACAATTGCATTGAGTCTAGAAAGCAGCACTATAAATTTAGCATTCACTATGTTGTGCCTATCCCTACAACACCACTACTGAGTGACATAACACTTCTTTCAGTGCCTCGATACTTTCTTTGTAGTACAGATGGCACCACGTGTACCATGCAGGTCTGACAGCCCTCCCATGAAACAGGGTTGGACTGCATTAACACATTATTCCTAGGTTTTAACAGAAGTACTCACATAAGATTTATCTCAATATTTCCAAATTATGTGCATAGGTTCACTTTACATCTGCCCTTCAGACTGTAGCTTAGGAATAAATGTACACACAAAACAGGACCATTCCAAACACAAGTGATCTACATGCCCAAATCAAACAGATTGTCACATTTCTCCTTATTTCTATTTTGCAGACTTAAACATACCCTGACTCTCACTTCTAGACTATCAAAATACCTCTTTTATCTCAAACGCTGCACGACACCTGGCAAGCGAAATTATTTCTCAAATTGGCCTCAATTCAAGTAGAAAAACACCTGCAAGTGGATCATAGATAGCTGTGTACTTAAAAAATAGTGTAGCTTATTTTAGTTCCAGTCATTAAAAACTGAATTGTTCAATTGCACAAATCTCATCAAGAAATCTTCAGAGGGCTCTGTGCTGCCATCCTATCCCATCCTGTCCCATCACTTCCCACCCCTCTGCTCCTCAGCTGTAATAGTTAATCTAAGTATGACTTCTGCAACTTCCATCCTTTCCTTCACTTTGCAGGAAAGAGGTTAAGGAGTCTTCCCTCCCAGATTCCTCTTCGGCATTGCCATGTCTTCATAAAATTGAAAAGTTCAAGTTAATCACTGGGTTGGAATACTTAGGAGATGTCTAAAGACAATTGCTTACCATACATTATGTATTCATTATGTTTTCACTTCCACTCACAATAAAAGGAGCTACAACTTGCCAGTGCCATAGAAAACAGGCAAAAATGCTCATTCAAGTTGTACCCTGTCGTGACTTACCTTAGTTCTTCATTCAGTGTAAATGAGATTAAAAAGTTATTTAAATACTGCATTGTACATACACCTTTGATTTGTCCTGCTCATACCACCCTGACAATGAATGGAATTTCCCTTAAAGTACTTTAGGCAACGTGATGATCACCCACAGATGGTATGGAATGTCACAAAATGTGAGAGAATACGATTTTCTCTAAGGCAGTAACAGTTCAGTTTTCATTGCATGGCATTTGCTGGGCATAGACCCTGCTCATCTCCCACACTTTCCTTGATTTGGGTAGATACATTATGTTTTATTTTGACAACAGTGACATAAAGTATTTATGAGTGCAAAAGCTAGCAGGGATATGGTTTACAGCTTATACCTATGGAAAATACAGTAAAAAGCTGTGTTTTGGTTTACTTTGGTCGAAAGTGGTTTTTGACCAGCAATACCTCTGATCAGAATTTGTGCAGCTTGTAATTGCAATCATAAAAGTTAGGTGTTACTGGAATTCAAACCTTGCAGGGCTGCAGGGGAGCAAACCGTCTGCTTTAAGGACTGATTGTTTTGCATGTTGTCCAGAAATTCAAACTTTCATTTCATCGGGGTGGGAGGTCGTGTTCAAAACCACACAGCCATGTTTCATACGAACTTTGAAGGCGTGGAGGGGCTCTATTGCCCCACGATCTCAGCAGGGCCTTGTGCTCTCTGCAGAACGGCAGCAGTGGGGGCGCACGGCAGCCAGCCTGAGAGCTGGTGACTGACAGCAGCATTTATTAAAATGTCATCTCCTAATTTTCACACCGGATATCTGTTGTCGTGCAGACTGCCCCGATATCTCACGCCAGCGGGAAGAGCCAGAGGACAACCCAACCCGCCCTGGGGAGAAGGAGGGACACAGCGGGAGGGGAGGAATAAAAATCATGCCCAACCATATCCAGATGTAGCAAAATTTAAAACACAAAAAATCGGGGGGG
>JAHLSL010000046.1:9526135-9663855 GCA_025920805.1 Petroica traversi | reverse complement strand
ACCGTGCGGAGGCCGGGCGGCGCATCCCCCGCGGCCCCAGCGCATCCATCCTTATCCTGCCCCTGATTCCCAGCCTTTGGCACCGGTCCCCTCGTGGGGCTGGGGGCGAGAGAGCGCGAGCACAGAGCATCTTTCCCCAAATTGCACTAAATTCCAAGGGGATGCTTGTTAAAGGGTTAAAGCATCTGTTTCAGAAATGTACTTAGTTGAAAGGAGAGAGGGCAGGCATTTCTTAGGTTTTTTTCTTTCCTTAAATTTTGAAACACGTTTCCAGCATATTTTGCTTCCAAATTCAGACGTATTTTAATTCTTGCTCCTACTTAGGGGTTTTCCTGCATATAAGCTTGAGAAATGGCATTGTTAGAGAGTGTGGAAATTTAAGTCTTTTGGTAGAAGGTTTGATTTTCTTGTTTTTCACTCTATTTAGCGGGACCAGTTTTGTGATGATGAAAATTTTTGCAGTATTACAATTACTTTAGTATTTTATTTAATTGCTTTAATGCACTTTGAAATGGTTCATCAGATTTTTACCTAAAGTTATAATCAGTTTGCAAATTAAGCCTCACAGTACTTCTCAGTTAGCACTAAGCTTTTGGTTTTCCACTCAGTGTCTAAAGCATTTTTTTCCTTTCCTCAGAAGGCTAAAAATCTGTAAGAGAGGTGTGTTAATTCTTTGTTTTCTGTAGATACAGTCACATTCATTAAACACATCAGTCAGGTGGATCTGTATGTAAAAAGCTGATTTGTGGTTCAGATCAAGGCCTTATTGAGGAATCAAAACGTAGAGGGAGTATTCTTGCTACAAACGTGGTGCAGTTCATTACTTCTGCCAGTGAACATTAAGGCAAGAAATACAAATTTTTTTTCACAATCTAGTTCATGTTGGATTGGCACAGGTGGCATAAGTAAGGTAGACCAATAACTAAGAAATGGTTATTAGGGTTCATAGCAGATACTGAAAGTACAGTTTTGCTAGTGTAAGTTGAGTTTTAAGGGAAATAGATTTTACTATTGAGAGAGTGCTCTATTGGTAAGATTGTGTTTTATGGATTTGTGCATTATTTTGAGGTTTTGTACTGACATTGGAAGAAGTGAATTTTGGAAAGGAATTGCAAAGACCTGACAGCTTTCTAAGTATTAGGCAAACCTACCCATCCATTAGATTTGCTTTCATCAAGCTTGACTGTATGAAGTACAAAATCTTTTCCCAAAACTATTTCCAGTCACATTTTAGAACCCTTATGTAAATAGAGAGCATTAGATTAAAGCCAACTGTTTCTATTTTGAACCTCTGAAGATTTTTACAATTTTGAATATGATAAATGGCTTAGGATAATGGATGAAAGTCAGTATTTTTCCTTTTTAAGTAGTGTTGCATTTAGAAAAGATGTGACAAGTATACAATGGATCATTGTGTTTCCAAATGTGCTGAAGTGTTGAACAATGAAGGGAACTAGGTCAAAAAGAAGAAGCTGTAACTATCGCTTTTTAATAAGATGGTTTGGAAATATGTGGTTTATTCAGCATTTCTTCTCTAGGAAGATCATCTTTGGTGTTACTGATTAAAGCAATATTGAAAATCGCTACCATTTCACTTATACCCAGTTTCCTTGTATTGAGATCCTTTTCTGTGGCCTTACATTTGAGATTCTTACCCTGGATCAAAGCACTGGCAAATAGATCTCAAGGAATACTTTGGTGGGGTCCTAAATTTAAGGGCTATAGGGGATTTGTTCTCTTTCTCTTCAGTGCTGTGACTGAAGTATGTCTTGACGTTTCTGTCAATAAGACAGGGCTCAGTTACCAATCTAATAGACCTGTGAAGACTTTGTAGTCATTTCAAGAGAGAATCCAAAAATCTTTTTTCTTATTGTGGCCATACTATTATTATGGGGTTTTGTAAAAGTTACTTAGACAGAAACTGTAGAGAGTTTCCTGTTTTGTTTACTGCCAAATCTGACAGGGTTCCTCCTAAAATAATGGAAATTATTCTTTGTCCTGTTACTTACATCCAAGAGAAGAAGAGAAGGGATGTTCACAATAATTAAATCTCACCATCTGAAGTTCCAGGCTTAATCTTGTATCTCCTGTTCAGAT
Source organism: Petroica traversi (assembly GCA_025920805.1). NCBI lineage: Eukaryota > Metazoa > Chordata > Aves > Passeriformes > Petroicidae > Petroica > Petroica traversi. Next base: position 9,661,758 of record JAHLSL010000046.1, on the reverse strand, counting down.
GGTCTAAAATAATTCCAATAGGGATATTTCGTTATGCTAGAAATGTAGCATTGGCCTACTTTGTCAGAAGTTCTAAGAGCTCACTGTGTACCAGCATCTCAGTATTCAGCAATTGGTTTTTTTATTTTTTTCCCTGATTTCAAATGTGACAACAACACAGGGATATTAACAGGGGGTTTACTGTCATAGATGTGTCTTTAAAACAATAATATACGTCGCACTGTTGAATAATAGCAATATGTAGGATGCAGACAGTTTTGTAGAACTTTAATGACAGACATGCATTTATTTATATACCATTCCATGAATTCCCACTTCCTGTTGCACACATTGAGATGAATTCATAATGCTCCTCACATACCCAGAGGACACTAGCTCGATGAGTAGGCTGGACATCCCTAGTCAGAAAGTCACAGTCAGTAATATCATATCATGGTTCCTTCAGAGGATTTAATCTGTGAAATCAATGAAGGATTTGTCTGGTAAGATCAAAAATTACAAAATGGAGTCTAACCTCCATATAATTCTACAGGAATATTTAATATTTAGTATGCAACAACTATGTGAGACAAAAGTAAAATTTAGAAAATAATAAAAAAAAAAACACTTGTCCAACATATTGAATGAGTACTGTAACATACTTGGAAGATGCTTAATATTTTTATATCCTTCTGCTTGCAGTGGCCCCTTTATTCATGAGTTCAAGGGGACAAAGGAGGATGAGCACAAAGGGCAAAATACACTTTTAAATTTTGTGTGAAGAGTATTTTTCACTATGTTTTACAAAATACTGTTTAAAAGCTTTAAACTGATATACTGAAATAAGTGTTTAGCATGCAGGTTATGAGCAGTTTTAGGCAGTTTTGTTATTACACAGTAATGAGCAGTTTGATCTCAGTGAAAATCTAGACTGTAAAGAAAAATAATTTCACTCTACATAAATATTGTTCCTGCTAAAATGCTCATGGCCAAAAATTTCATAGAAACATTAATAGAATCAGTTAAAGAGATCATGTTTGTGAGTCTGGATCCCAGTGGAAGGAAATATTTTAGAATCTCCTATGGATTCTCATGTTCTACATAGTATGCCCTATTTTGACTTACTTTCCTAGAAGAAAATGATCACCCTAAAAATTTATACTTTCAGTATATATTTGAGTCCTTCTGAACCACTCATAATAGGGTGCTTTATCACAGTCATGTGAGTTTGATTTCAAATTCTTTTTTTTTTTAAGCAGTGCACTGTGGAAAAAGCATTAATGATCAGCACCTCCTTTAATCAATAAGCCTTACCTTTGTTTTAAATTATTATATGTAATTATCACTAATGACTGTACTTTAGTTTGTGCTGTATTGATTATTTCCACCTGATTTACTTCAGTAAACTATGAAAATTCTTGTCTTGACATAAATTTTAGAAGTTTGTGTGCAGGAGTAATCAGCACTTCATGGATGTGTATGGAATTCAGTGGGATTTGGGTCAATCCATAAGTGAATTGTCCGATGCTTTGAAAAAGGAAAATATCAAGACCATTTCCTTTATGATATATAAAAAAAAAAAAAACCTATATAAATGGCTTTGCTTCCAGTTATTTAAATACTTTATTAGTAAATGTACTTCTCTCTCTCTAGATGGTAATTTCTTTGGAATCACAGATTCCATCAGTATTTTGTTCAGCGCTCCTCACACACTAATGAGATCGCATATTATTTATTTTTTGGGAATAATTTATTTTCAGTCTAATGTTTGCCTTAGGAGGGATTGCAGGTGTCTTGTGATACACCAGTTTTGAATACCAGTTTTTCATCAGCTCACTGCTTTTCTAAAACATTCCTGGCTTCAGTTGAATAGTATGTTATAACCCAAACCAGGATTTTAGTTTCCCTGTTATTTTTGCTTCAATTAAACCTCTTTTTATGTACGTTATTGTGCTTAAACATTGGAAGATCTACTCTCAACTGGGCATAAATGCTTCTAGAAATCTCCGCTCCAAGAAATGCAGGACATAAATAGAAACCAGTGATAAAGAATGGGCAAGGTATAGAAAAAAACACCAAGTGTTCAGAATGAAGTCAAATCATGTATCCAAATTAGGAACAGAATACAAACTGTCTTGCTGCTGCCTCCAGTGCTTGATGGTACTGAGTACTGTACCATCAGGTATTTCAGATCAGTCATTCCTTCTTTGTTGGCCTTTCTCATACCAGTAAGCTGGGCCTTTTGCCTTGAAATTCTTCCATTACTCTTTGTCTGGGTGGAAAGGGTCCACAGTACGTTTATTGTATTTTGGACTTCGCCATCTGATTTTCTTGTGCTTTTGACAAATGTGGAAGTGTTTCAGTATAGAACAGCCAACTGGCAGAAGTTGATGTAGATTCTGCTTACATATTGGGATTTCAGTTAAGTCTTAGTGACATGACATGGAATTATACTGCAACATAACACAGGTACTGCATTCTTTATTATTATGTCTTTCTATTTTATGCATTTATATAATACAGTGATTATATTATGTTTTTCATTCAATCTCTTCTCCTGTGCACTTTTTAAATCAATTTATCCTCTTCTGTTCAAATCTATCCATATTGCTGTTTTGTTTAGTTTTGTGCTTGCAAAAGCATGGAAAAATCTGCTTTGTGTGTGGGTATACACAGAGGAATTTTCAGAGGAGACTTTCTTTTTCTCTTCTTAGGGAATTAATTTTATGAAGTTTATTCAGTTGTGTTTTATCAAAGGATTCCAACTCAAAGTTGTTGTAGCTCTCAAATTGGAGTTTAGTTGTTCATTTATAAATATGCAGTAATTGTAATAAAACAAAGGTCACTGTAGAATTCCATTGAGCATTATTTGCATTCACTGTTAACAAGAAATATAAAATGCTCTTTAGGACAGAGAAAGTTGTACATGATATAAAATACAAATTTACAAATTATGCATCACTGATTTATGAATATTTCAGAGTTTGAGCCCTTTCTGATGTTAGTTTAATCTCAAGAGGAAGTCAGTCAAATTTTTTAAAGTCATTCTCGGTTTTGTTAATCTTTTAGAGAAGTTATGAATAAAGTTTTTTCATATTACTGACACAGTTTTCTGATGGACCAGCCACTGTCAGAATTAATAAAAACAATCAACAATAGCAACAGGGTACTAGATCCATGTTGTTACTTTGCTCTGCAAATGCCAAGTTACTGTCCTTACTCAAGACAAATTCACTATTCTATCAATATAATTTGATCTAAACACAGATTAGATTAGACCCCACGAAAGAGGTGTGAAACAGTAAGAATGTCTTTTTACTACCAAAAGCAATTTCATAATTTTTATTTATAAATTCTTTCCTGTAGTTTGACTTTTGAAATCATCCTTGACATTTGGTGGAGCAAAGCAGATGTACTTTCAAGAAAATTCAATTATGTAACTTCTTGCTGCATTTCTTTCAATTTTAGCTGGTTAGTCTGTCTCTGTGTGCTTTATTTCAGTTTCTTTTTCATTATCAGGAGGGGAAAAAAAGGCATATGATGCGCTCAAATTAGTATTTCTTTGATGGTGTTGAAAATGTGTGCAGCTGAAATTTGGAAGCAAGCTATTTTCAGTAATTAGGTCCAAATTTTATTTATATCCCCTAGAAATGGCAGAAAACACAACAAAAATATAAAATTTGAATAGCATCCATTTTCTACTAGCTTGATAGAAAATTGGTGACAATAGGGTGAACATGTCACCCACTTCTGGGCAATTTTCACTAATTTGCTCACTTTAATTCTTCAGATGTAAAGCATTTTTGGAGCTGAGCGGTACCTGTTGCTCTTCACGTACTGCTAGCTCATCCATCAGTTATGCAGGGATACAACTTATGTCAAGTAGGAATTTTTTAACCAGCTGAGGTATCCTATAACAAGTTGCTTGTGAGAATCCGAGGCCCTGCTGTGGCTGTACTTCTTTCCCTTTGCTGAGTTATGTCAGTACACCAGCCGAGCAGAAAACTATTCAATTTAGGGGTTTTTAGGTGTATGATCTTGGTGTTGGGCAAGTGTGCTATTATGGCCCAGCAAAGCCTCCACTGGCACCTAAAAGTGTCCCAAAAAAGAGCTGGGGAGTAACAGTGATGCTTGTTCAGCAGGTTAGATTTTCTTAGGTAAAAAAGTCTCTCAAAAAGCGGTTGATACATGTTACCCTTGCCTGCTCTTTGGACAGGTTGGCAGCCAGTTGTATAATACTGTGTTTCTAGGCAGTTGCACCATGTTTGATCACAATATTACCGGCAGATCCTTCAAAATAGAGTCCAAGATACATGTTTATCCAGGGCTTCCCACTGACCATTAAAGAGTGGTGCAGATCGCCGTGAAAGTGTGCAAAGAGTGCTTGGGGATAAGTCAGCAAAGCCTTTGTAGCTCATTCCAGTAGTGCAGTTAGAAAGGGTTTAAATTCCAGATCAGAAAATCAGAGAATCTAATTCATGCTGTTTATTGGTTATGAGAAATAATATTGCTTCATGCAAGAATTCTTTTTCTTTGAAGGGCTTTTGGAAAATCTTAAGTCTGAATATTTCATGTGAAATAATTATTTGAATCCTAAATGGTTAATTTTTTTTTTTTATAGTGTTTGCTTCGCTATAATGTTTGCTTCGCTATTGTTTTCTTTTCATCCCCTTCTGTTCACATAGAAGATTTTAATTTTCTGCAAAGCCAGGCACTTCAACTTGAACTGTAGCAAGTTGTGTTTTTATTCTTGGAAGTGTTTTGTTTGTTCTGTGGCATTGGCCAATATCTGCAGTATCTGGCAAACATACAGATGCTCTGTACTGGTGTGTTTGAAGGTTGATAGATGTGCTTCACACTGACAAAGGAGAAGAGGGAAAATGTTCAGCACTGCAGGTGTAATGTGAGTACACAGCCTTGTCCAGCTGGTCTGTCTGCATCAAATGTCTGGGAATTCACTAATAATACAGAGAGTATCATAAAGTTTCACTCTCCTTGGAAGGGAGGAAGATGCCAAGGCTGGGGTATTAGCCAATCCCAGCCACTGATAACATTTTGAGGGTTATTTTTGGGGCCATAGGGCTTCAGTGAATTGTGCTATTATTTAGGTCATAAATGCAAGAGGTATTGGTTTTACCTCTTGAAGCAGAGTTATCCTCAGAAAAGTTTGATGGTTATTGTCCTGGGAGAATGTAATGTACCTAAAAATAATTGGAGCCTGCTCTGGAACCAATGTTTTCCTGTGTCTCTTAAATGAATGTTGAAATTATTATGTATTCACTGAATTTTTCATATTTTCATGAAAACTGGAGCAGCTCCACAACTGGAAAAAATCAACAATATTCCTATTCCTTGACCAGACAAAACCTTCTGAGAAGCAGAGCTGCTGGGTCCAGATTGCTCCAAGTGCTGCAATTGTTTACAGGACATTCAAATCTGAGTTGGCAGTTTATATACAGAAGATTAAAAAGGAGGGTGCCCCTATAAAAGGAAGATGCCATCTCTGGTTTTGTCTTGTGCAAAGCTTGGTCAGGCTGGTGTGATCCAAGACCACCATTTGGATTCCCACTGCTCAGGAGTTTGCTGCTTCTCTGGGTGAAGTAACACCAAGACCATTGTGTGCACCTTGCTCATGTTGCCTCGAACCTCTTACACACCAGCAGGTGTGGGCTGCCCTGGGATGAATATTTCGAATGTGGGTCTTGAAAGTGACAATGAGGCATGTAAACTTGTTTGATTTCTTTTGTAAATGCTTTTTGATGCTTCTGTGCATCAATTCCTTTCCCTGCAGGGTTTTATAATAGTACTGCCTTGCTTCTGGTAATATTATCAGGATAAGTACGTTAAAGTTTTGCTTGGCAATCAGTGTCACACAGTTACTTAGTGTGTATAGATTATGCCATTACTGTTAAACCTGAAAGTCTTTTTATTCCCCTCAGAGTTCTGATGAAAATCAAATCCATGTTCTCCCTGAGTATTTTCTGGTGGTTGAAGTGAAAGTGTGAGTTTATTGGTTGCTGTGCAGATGAAATTGAGGAAGAGAATCAAGGACTCTGACGTTTATCTACTATTTCATGTTTTAAGCTTTTGGGTAATGGGGTTTTGTTCATTTGAAATCTGAATTGTTGCAAAAAAATAGGTTTTAGTTTGGAAACATTATATGTACAGTAACTTTACAGTAACTGAATTTCTAGAATAAATAAGACATGACAGGGTATCCAAGCGTGCCAGGATGTAGTATCTCAATATTTTTCAGACATGCCAAATTCCTGCTTTTGTGTTCACTTGTACATAAATAAACTCATTGAATCAACATCATTATTCTTGTAAATAGGTTTTAATTAAAAGCAGGTTTGCTGGTAAATGCTTTCAATTGAAGATGTGGATTCCTGAAATCAATATTAGAACAGGAAACCATTATTTTATTATTAAAAATATTTTCTCTAAATATTATTAGAAATTAATTCCATCAAGAATAATAAATTACAATCAAACAAATCAATATCAATAATAACAATTAATTTACTATATATGGACTGCCATACATAAGCTTTTTTTTTTTATCCTGGAACACAGTTTTGTCTAGTTCCCAGATTTGCACTGCTTTAGGCGATCATCATTCCTTAGCTCTGGGATCCCCAAAGCCTTCTTTTGGCTTTCGCTGGCCCTTCCAGAGCTGTGCTCCCCTGCACTGCACCCAGTGTCTCCTGCTTGAACACCTCTGCTCTGGAAGCATGCCCTTTGCCAGCCCTGTGCTCCTGTGCACTGCATCTTTATGCTGGAGTAAAACAGGTAACGTTGTTCTGTATACAGCAGCTGTGTGCTGCTACCCTCTGTACAAAGATAAGCAAAAATTAAACAAACCAGGCAATAGCTGTCTGGTCATTAAACAAGCTGAACAAAGCTTCAGGAAAAGCAAAACAAGTTCAGACAATACTTGACATGTCCTGAGGCCTTTTTATGGCAATTGCAGTGCTCTATTTATTGCGATACAGGGCTACACTAAAATACATTTAGGATCATGAAGAATGGCTGTGGTTTTCATCATTGTACTTTTTTCTACCCCTTTCTGTTGAATGTGTCCAGAAACTGCTGTGGAATTTGTTGCAAAATTGTAGCATTCTAAAACATGCATCGTTTTTTTCACTAGATGAAACAAAAAGAAGTGTCACATTATTGATTTATGTTTGATAAATGGTATCACACTAGACACATCTGGATAAAAACAAGAATCTCTTTAGGAGCAGTTGGCTGATGTTGGGCTATGACTGACAACTGCTGTAGAAATAAATACTTTTTCCTTCTTGTTTTTGTGTAAATTTGGAGTTGTATTTATCTCTAGAATATGTATCTAAACACAAAGTTGACAGTCATTTGAAATGACAGCCACTGTCAGGGAGTTCTTTCTAAGAAGAAGGCATTAAATTATGAAGCATTGGAAAATAATATTTATTACAGTATAAAGTGTGGAAAAATATATGCCCCTAAAGGATGTCAGGATACATAGTAGAGGTTATCAAAAAATATGACAAAAAGATCATCTTAGCAGTAGAATTTGTAATTTACTCACATGTCATGAGATGAGAACTTCAGTACAAGCACGCAGCAAGTTTTAGTGATCTACTGAAACACTGACTAGCAATTATTAGGTTTCAGAGGTTAATAACTGCCGTTTTTAAAAATCCTAAATTAATATAGTGCAGTAACACTGTGGCATAATTTCTAATAATTATTTACATATCTGAGGTCTGTTTTCTATTGCATGGATACTTCAACTCCAGTATTTCCATTCAAACAGTTGGGTATAGAAAATCATAAAAAATAATTTTACATTAAAGTCATTGTGGATATTTTCAATGATCTGGTTGCCTCTATTCTGGCTAAAACTGATCTCTAAAATTGCAAGTTATTTTCCTAGCAGTACAGAATGTTGTGGCTTGCATAGCTCTATTAACACAGGTCTTTGTTACATGTCTGATACCAACCTAGGGTTTAGAAGTCTTGTCCAGTCATTCATCACAGCACAGTTGTCATTACAAGTCCTGAGCTTATTTGCCATGACTGCTTATAGTCTTTGTACATTTTAAAGGCAAATACTGGTAATGAAAGGTGATCTTTTTTTGGCAAATTAAGGGGAATCACTGTTGTATTCTGAAGTCTATGCAGATAATTACACGGAGAAAATCAGATTTCAAATTAAATGAAAATATGAAAATTTAGAAGATATTTTTTGTTTTATGTGGATTAATTCAAAATGCATAAGTAAATAAAACAATGGCAAATAGACAGAGGATACACTGGAGCCTTCTTTAGGAAAAAAAACTGGAGGTGCTAAATCTCTTCTGTAAAAGACACTATTGCGATATGACACCAAGATAGTGTCTGGTACTGTGATATAGTCGGGAATTCTGCCATTTCAGGACAGGGATCCTTTTGGCATGCAGTTAAAAAGACTCCCGGTATTCTTCTTTGTTCCTTTGGCAGACACACATTGCTCATGGTAGCAGTGATGTGCTGGCGAAGACACAAAGTGCTGTGTTGATCAGAGAATACATTATGTGCATGCTAACTTGAGGGATGATCACACACTGTTCCTCTCATAAGACAGACCCTCAGGCCACAAAGTCCATTTCAGCATATTTGGTATTTGTAACTTGTAGTTCTCTGTTAGCAGTTGTCACATTGCCCCGATGGAGCTCACACTAAATAGTGGGCATGCTTCTTGGTTTGCAGCTCCTAACATGAGGTTTATACATACTTAAGCTCCCCTTGATATTATGCTGGCTCTAAGCATGGTTTTTGATCTTTTTTTCCCCCTTTGGTCTCCCTGTGCTTTGTCTTGTGTCTAGGTGGTTAGCTCTTTACATTGCCCTTTCAGCTAAACCCTCAGATTTCCCAGAAGCTTGCACTTTCACAGAGCTCCAGCCTTATTAGTACTCTAAGCTTACAGTTTATCACATCTGGGGCATAAAACAGGTGAAGTAAACAAACACAGAAGCTTCTTAGGAATTACAAATGAATAAACCCTGAAAACTGAACAAAAACCTGTCTTATTTCAGCTAGCCTTAGAAGTGCACAGGCTTGGAAAAGGTAATAGAATCCCTGTATTTAATCCCCTGATTTTTTTCCTCACAGTCACACAACCAGCTGAAGTCTCTGAAGAGTCCAGTATTCCCAGCTTTATGCTCTACTTTGCCCATGATTCCTCTGTGTTACAGATTCTTGGCAAATCTGTTTCTTTTCTCCCATTGCCTTCTGCCATCTGCTTCCACTGGTTTTCTCCATTGGTTTTATGCAAAAAAGGTTTCAGTCACAAAAGGCAGGATATGCCTTCCAGCCTGTGCTTTATTCATTTCTGCAAGTTCTAGTACTGCTCTAATGGGAAGGTGCAGGCAACCAAATTGCAGTGGGCTAAGCTAGGATGTGAATTAAATGTGTATGTGTCCCACAGCCTAGAGTTACCTCAGTCAGGAACCACTTTAACCTCCAGGGCACAGTGTGGTTTCCTTTGAGTTGCTTCTGCTGACCTCATGAATCTTGCTTTCTTATTTCTTGCAGTGCTGTAGTTTCACAGGAATTCCAGAAACTGCTGACACTTAACACAAGCCCTTTGCCTACTAGTGGGAGCAGAATCCCAGGAAAAGCAAGGGCTTGAGTTTCCTCAGGCTAAGTGCAACCACAAACAAACATCTCCTCCTCCTTAGGACATACTTACTTTCAGTAGCATGTTTATATGTGAAAGGTGTATCCCATCTTTTTCTGTAGCTGTTTTTTTTTTTTTTTTAAAGCAAAAAGCCTTTGAGATCAGCTCAGTACTCTATCAGATATTTAGCACTGCCCAAGATCATGTAGAGGTTTGGTCAACAGGAGGTCATGTATATTTTTTGTCACGCGGCAGACTATGTGTTCACCTAGGTCCCTGACCAAGCTCAAAGAGGGAACAAAGTTCAGTGTGCAGTCCTAGAAGTCTTTACTTAGACCACTGGGAACAGGAATGTCCCCACACATGCTCTTCAGGAGCTAATTTCAGATCATCTGCACCACTTGCTTGAAATGAAGCTTTCAATTCTGCTCATTAGCAGGTATGTAGACCATGTGCAAATATTGTGAGTTAATCCATTTGCAGCAGCCTTGAAGATTTTAATGATGCCTTGCTTGCATTAGTATTTAATGTCTTCTGATGTCAGTAGGATTGAAGGGAAGAAGGTTAGTCATAGAGTCTTTCAAGTTCTTTGATTTTGGGTGCTTAGCAGTTTAAGCTCAAGAACTACAAGGAAGAACCACACATTCTCTTAAATTGAAATTCGCGGTGAAATTTCTAGATTATCTTAATAGAAAGCATTAATTTCTGAGTTGATATAGAAACACAGTTACGAGCTAGTTAGTCATTAGCATGAGTCAAAGGTAAAGGTGTTATTTAATCAAGATTTTGTTTTTCTTACTGCAGTCATTTCACTATCACAAGTAATTGCTACATTTTTAATAAACCTCTTGTGGGTGAATGCACCGGAGTCTATTCCAATCTGCCAGTAACTTAATCTAAACCACATAAGTCTCTGAAATCGCATGAATTATAAACAACATGGAAATACTTTCATTTTTGAGTAAAAATTGGCAACAAATGACATGATTGAAATGGTTCAATGCATGATGTACGTTTTCTGTTTTAAATTATTTATAATAAAACTCACTATAAGTTCAGAGAAATTGAAATAATTGTCTACACAGACACATAATTTACAGTTTCATTTGGAGGACCTAGGTGATCAGAGACTATTGAAATAAGTGCTTTTTTACTACAGAATAATATCTTTGATCATTCAAGTCCATTGTGGGCAATACCATAGAAATTCTTTAGATTGTCCCCTGGCTTTTTATGGGATTGGCTCTGTTTGGTTTGAGGATTATGGGATGCTAAATACTGTTAGGAGAGAGTAATCCATGTGGGCTGGTTGTCACCTCTGCCAAAGAAACAGATGGACTGATGACCTTTTCAGGGCAATGTTACATCTATGTGCTTTTGACTGGCAATGGTGCTGGGAGCACTCTTGTGTTCAGAGATTATTTATTCAGTTAAATTTTACTACTGAATAGCTGCTGGTTTTTTATTCAAGAAAATGTTCTAAATTACCCCTCCTTTTTTTTAGTACCCCTGTCTCCCAACATATTGCCATACATGACTTCTCCCAGGTGAACATTTACTAGCATGAGTCTTGAACCCTGACCAGGTGTCATACATAAATGTCTTTGTCCACACAGGTGTCCCCTACAACCTTTGAGTGCACATTTTTGTTTTCCAAGAAATTTCTTTTTTTGTGTGCACCACTGATTAGTCGCATGATAAGAACAAACACACAGAACTCAGTTGTATAGTTCTAACAATTATGTGTTCTATTAATGTAAAAATCCATGGTAACCTGTAAAAAAATCAATGCCAACTCACTGAGAAATATGCGGTTAAAATGCTTAAACAGATTTTCTAGTGCTATAAAACTAAATTTACTTTTCCCTGAATTTGTTGTCTGTCTTACTCCTTTATATATGCATTAGATTGTTTTCTATATTTTTTGCCTAAATTGTTGGTATGCAGTGATCAAAAGACAATTTATGTCTCTACTAGTGAGTCTGAGAAGTTTATGAGAACAAGAGACTCATGGTATCTGAGGCTACCCTCAACCATTTCAGTGCTTATAAAATAAATTAACAAAGTGCTGGTGTTCTTTGCAGCAGTTCTTTCCCCCTTTTAGAAAAATAAAATGTTGGTACATGTGGGAGCTTTACTTTTGGGGAGTTTTTGCCTTTTTTTTTTTTAGGGGGGAGGGGTTGTGGCTCTTTTTAGTTTGGGTTTTTTGGTGGGGTTTTTTGGTGTTTTTTTTTGTTTGTTTGGGGTTTGTTTTGTTTGATGGGGGTTGGGTTTGGGGGGGGCTTGGGGGTTGGATTTTGAGATTTTTTCGGTTTTGTTTTTTTATTTGGTTTGGTTGTTTTTATTTAGATTCTGCTATGAAGAGATATAAAATTAAATTAGAATTGGGTAACCTCTTGGATACTTTGATAAGTCAGATTGGAAACTTGAATCATTTAAAACATCAGCTGAATGAGAACAGTTAGCTGGATATATTTTATTGCAAGTGAGTGTCTGGAACTGATGGCAATACCTGGAAGATCACTTAAGTTAAGAGCCCATATTCTCAATTTTGTTATATTTTAGCATTCCCCTAGTGTGATGTGGTGCACAGGATTCAAGTCTTGAGCACTCACAGAAGACAAGACTTCTAGGCTTTCAGCTTATGGCTGAGATATTTTATTACATGCATATTAAGATTTTGGGGTTATTTTATTTTTGAGATTAGTTCACTCTATTTGTATTATATTTTATGAAGAGATTAAAAAGGCTTTTGAAATTATGTGAAAGACACTCAAGTAAATTTAGATTTGAAGAGTTCTGATGGTCATGTAATTGAATCCCTTGCTCAGTGTGAAACTAATTGAATTTTATTTCAGTCTTCTTTTTGGTTCATGGTGAGGTTGTTTTGATTCATAATAGTTTGTACATATGTCAGGATTCAGCAATAACCACACCTATAATCAAGTCTAGTGTGTGCATTGTCAATGAATTTTGTTATTTCTGTCAGTAATGGACCATGGGGTTTTTTCAGTTATTTTTTATCATGCTTCAGGTTGTAGTAGTGTAATTATTATAAAAATTACCTAAATCACAATAACAGTGTGCAGAATGGCCAAAATAGTTGATCTGGAGAACAGCTAATAAAAAATTCTGGAGAGAGTTTTCCAAAAATAATTATGGCTGTATCATCCTTAATGTTGTATAGATTTTTGAAACCATTTGGTATTTAGCAAGTTAGGCTCAGTGATGCCAAAAGGTTGCATTAAAAAAAATAGTAGTTTCTTACAGTATTTTACATCATTCACACAAACTGAGGCATGTTTGTGTGCCTTCCCTCTTGCTTGTGATATGTCTCAGCTGTACTGTGCTGTTGGTAGCTTCTGGCGCTGAAAGACAAGATAAGGAATCTCTATTGAACAGTGTTCTGGAAAGGGGAAAGAGAAGAGGCAGCCAGACAAAAATATTCGAAGTTAAAGCTTGTAGGGCGAAGATAAGGCAGTATAAAAAGAGAAATGGATTAATGCTAGCCAAAGGGGTTAAGATAATAAGGATTTTCTAACAACATCATAGGGAAAAAAACAAATACTGAAAAGACTGAAAGGGATGATAATAATCTTATTTAAAATATCTGAGTTAAAAAGCTTCTTTTTAGGAACGAGAAATCAAGGGTGATTCTAGAACAATTAAAAAGTAATGAGGAATTGACAAACAAGAAATAAGGTCATATGTGAGAAATCTGACTATGCAGGAACGCAGTGTTGCAGAGAATGTGTATTATAGACTCTTAAAGTAAATAAATAACACAGGACTGTAAAATCATGTTTTAATATTTAACAAGAAATTAGCTAACTTCAGTGTTGTAAGAATACAATTTATAGATTAGTAAAAGACCCTGAAAGGATATCATTGTGTGAAAGTAACATAATGGTTTTAATTATAATGGCATTCTGCTTTAACTTTATTCTAATACTATAAATGTTATATGGCTTTTTGGCGGGGAGTTGTAAAATGGGTAAACAAAAGTATTAAATGAGAAGTTATAGATATCACTCATGTTTCTATAAAACTTAATTCAGATTGGTTTAGATCTTAACACATTTAAAATTGGACTTGGGTCTATATGAAAACTATAAATTAATGGTGTGCTAACATCTGCATAAATTCATATTTGAACTTACATCTTCAGTAGTGATTTGACAAAGAAAATAATGTACTTGATGAAACTTGGATTTTAGCAGTGTATTAGAAGGAAATGCAAATACTAGGGGGGTCTAAGACTAAGAGAGAAAAGAAGGCTTTATATCTGTTTGATCCAGAAAGCACTAGTAGTGAATGACACTTGGAGGTAATTACAGAGAGGAAGAGATGTCAAGAGTGATTTGGAACTCAAAGCAAAAGGTCCCTATGTAAGCAGAGTGTGAAAAGGTCTAGCTAAATTTATTGTAGTTTGTGAATTGGATATACAAGTCTTTAATATTTATAGAATCAAAGAATAATATACAGTAAAATTTTGTTGAACACTTCTCTGTTATTCCTAATCCTAGGGTTTTTTTTTTATATATTTATATATTTTTTTTACACATTTATATATATATATATATATATGAATCTGATTATATATCTGAGAGGCTATAATATATATTATCTATATTACACACTCCATTCAAAACTGTATGATCAGATAGTAAATAATTTATATTATCTCATAAATATCTTAATAAAGGGAAATTTCTGTCCTCAGAACATGAAATAATTAAAATATTGTAGGCGAAGTTGGCTGATTTAATTCTTAAACTTCTTTTCATCATAGAATCATAGAATGGCTTGGGTTGAAAGAGACCTTAAAGACCATCTAGGTCCATCCCTCCCACTGCAGTCAGGGACACTTTACACTAGACCAGCTTGCTTAGTGCTCCATCCAGCCTGGCCCTGAATGCTTCCCAGGAGGAGCATTATCAAATTCTCTAGGCAGCCTTTTCCAGTGCTTGAGTACCCTCTGAGGAAAGCATTTCTTCCTAACATAAAATCTAAATCTCCCCACTTCTCATTTAAAGCCATTCCAACTCCTCCTATAACCATCTGCTGGTGTAAAAAGTTGTTCTCCCCTTTAATTACTGGAAGGTCACAGTTAGGTCTTTGTGGAGCCTTCTGTTGTCAAGGATGAACAACTTCAGCTTTCTCAGCCTGTTTTAGTTGGAGAGGTGCTCCAGTCTTCTGATCACCTTTGTGGCCCTCCTGTAAACTTGTTCCATGTCCTTCCTGTGCTGAGGACCCCAGAGCTGGACACAGCACTGCAGGTGAGATCTCATGAGAGTGGAGCAGAGGGGCAGATTCACCTCCCTCAGCCTGCTGGTCACTCCTCTTTTGATGCCACCCAGGATGCAGATAATGACATCTTCATGACAGATAAGGATTGTCTGTGAATGATAGAAGGACCAGTGGCAGGAATGAGACAAATCTCTGTGTGAGTGGGAAGGCTGAATTACTCATGGGATGGCAAATTGGAGCAGCCATCACCATTGCCCCAGGGTGAGCCTTTCTGTTCATTGAGTTATATGAGTATTAAATTGTTGTTTATTTCAAAATAGGAAAACAGCTCAAGAACTGTATATTTCAGTGCTTACAGCAAGACTGAAATGAAACCTAACTTGTGAATAAATGTTTTTCCAGAGTCTCTGTTGCAAGGTGAATTCTATCCTAAATATCTTCAGAAAACATTCTGGGCTTGCAAAACAAACGTAGAATTCCCAGGTATCACTGTTTTCTCATTTAAATAGCTGCTTACATCACCCTGGAGGGATTCTTAAGGGGTCACACAATATTCTGAAATCCAGGGTATTTTTGCAGGACTTTTTTCTCTGCTATTAAGGTAAAGGCAGTCTTTCAGTCAGCCTCCAGCACTTTTTCTTGTTTGTCTTCTCAATTTCTCAATGCAGGATTGATTCCTTGAAGACTAGAGAAGAATATACTCTGGGGAAAGCCTGCAATGATTTCCTATGTCACCCTTAGATTGTCTTAGGGCTAAATACACCAAGCATGTCACACTAAAGCAAAGAATTAATTCACTGAGACCAAGATATTGGTAAAAAGGATTAGACAGATAGAGGAATAAAAGAGAACATCCCCAGTTATACAAGAGAGAAGTTTAGTTCGTTTCTTACAGCACAGAATAATTACTTTTTAGATGCTTGGAAGAGACTTGTCTGCTTTGGATTTCTTCAACGGTCATAAGACTTGTCTTAAATTTAAAGTGTCTTTAGCAGGTATATTCTTATATATTCCAAAACTCAATGCTAAAGAAGACTTAGGATTCTGACATATGTCACTTAAGTTGTATTTAAATGTGAAAGGCTTCCTTCAAAGTTCAAATCTCTAACACATTTATTCCTAGGCAAAACACTTCTAGTAAGAGAATACTAAATTAGGAATACCCTTTTCAGGGTGTATCCACATACATTCAACATGGTATTTCCTAGGCCCCTGTGAACAGATGCATAGTGAGGCTGTATTTGAAGACAGGAGAAATCTTTATTAGAAAACACATTACAATAGATTATGGTCATGTATTTGTTCCCAAAAATATTACTTTGAAAAATGTACTTACTTTTTCCCACAAGGGAATATGAGATTCCATTTATAAGGACACAATGGCCTCTGAAATGAAAGGGACATAAAAGATGGAAGAATGAGTCCTTGAAACACTTCGATATTTTAAGAGCACAAAGACCTGCTTTCTGTAGAAAATTTTAAATTTTCTGTTATTCTTGCAGTCACTCAAAAGACCTGCATATTTTTCAGTTCTTCTACACAAGAAATAAACAAACATTACTGGTTTTCTTAAGAAAAAAAAAAAAGAAACAAAACAGAAACAAGAAAACAAAATTGGAGTCTTTTACACAGTAGTTTGCCGGGGAGACATAAAAATAAACTTTATGCCTGAAGGAATGTGTTAGAGTTTGAAAAATGTCAAGAAAATGTCATTTTCTTTTTTTTTTTTTTCCAACATGCTGTGTTCTCTACAGAAGAACCATATAGAAATTTCTTAATTTAAGAGAAAATAAATCTTTCTGAAGTATTTGCAACAGATAATTGCCAGATCTCATCTTTTTAGCAGATGTCATTGAAAAACCCTTTCCAAACTATACTTCATATTGAATATCTCATTTACATCTATAACTCATTAGACTAGCAGAGAAGCATTTCAACAGCATTTTGTCTATATTCTTGGTTTGCACAAGACAAGCTATATTGCATTGGTTGCTCTTTATTATTCTTTGAAAATAAGGAAAAATTGAACAAAATCCATGGATTTTAATACAGAATACATAGAAAGAAAAAAAAATCCAGCATTATATTTGAGAAAAAATGAATGAAGTTGTTCTTTTCCAGGATTAGGTATCATTAAGTAACAGTTTGGGTTTTTTCCTGTTTATCTTGGTTGTTGTTCCTAAGTAGAATTCCACTTCTGCATTGCTGATATATTCTCAGATAAAATCCTACCTTGGGCTCTTGAGGTAAAAGTATCAGTTACATTTCTTCAATGTAACTTATCTGCACTGCCTTTCACTTTAGATTCCATCAGATGCATAAAACCAACAGAGTAACAGACTTTCATACTTTAACAGGCCCAATGTTAAGGTCAAATGTTATATATACATACATACATATATTTATATATATATATAAATCTGAAAACATCAGTAGATTTATTAATTTTTAACAGTAATTTCAGCATGAATTTAAACCTCCTGTAAAAGGTCTGGTTTCAGTCTGTGATACTCTTCATGATACTCGGTTCAAGAGAAGTAGACTTTGAAATAGAGCTGAAATCTGACATTAGGTTTTATACAATAGAATATAGATGGGCTTTGTAGCCTTTTTATTGAAGAACATACATTAAAAATACAGTAAATAAAATTAATCATCAGATTGCACAAAAACTGTAAGCTTACATAATACTAAGTCTGCCAACATATTTTATTTTTGGCTATAGTTTTTATCAAATCTGTTGTTAAACAAGCATCCTGTACCATCACTGGATTGATTAATAAACAGTTTATGGTAAAATTCTCATCAGCTTAGGAATTTTTTTTTTTCTAAAAGGTTTTACAATCTCCAGAAGTATTATATAACTCTTTTTAAAATAAATCCAAATCCAAATATAAACTGCTTGCAACTCTTTTTCTTCCCTATGAAGATAATGATAGTGGGATTTGATGCACTAATGTGCCAGTAAAATAATTTAACTTCTTGCAGATAATATTTATTAGCACAGCTCAGGGAATGCTTTTTAATGAGTAATTTATATAGGTATAAGTTTCACCCTCCCTTCTCAAGGCAAGCTTTTGACCCAATCAGGCTTTTATTAAATGCATTATTTTCTAAATACTGTATTGTTATTTTTATTATCTTTTACTCTTTGATTTGATCCATTTAGCCATCAATGATTGCTTACATAACTAGCATGTCATTTCTTCTGTTCCTTACTTGAAAGAATTTTAAAACTGTTCAAAAAATAAAATCAAATCATTCAATCAAATCCTTTAAACCCAAATGCAAGAATGTGTGAATCCCAGTATGTGTAGAAGCACATTTTCAGTTCAAAATCCAAATCTTCATTTTTGTGTTTGTGCAACTTGTCTTTGAAAACCCTGAGACATGAATTTTCACAGCTGTCATTCCATCTCTCTGACTCTGTCTTTTAAATACACAGTAGTAGAATTAAGTCTTCAGGTTACCCTTGAGTCTGGTAGAAATAAATTGCACTATGCCTTACTTCCTTCGGTATCTCAAACCTTTAAACTTTGAATACCAGGAAAAGCAACACTGCTGTCTCTGCTTTACATCCCTATATGTCATTCTATACAGAGTAATGCTTGTCTGTCCCCCAAAGGCTCTAGACTTCTGGCAAGTTCCTTTCAATTTTCGTTTTTAAAACTGTTTTCTTTTATAAACAGAGTTTACATGGAGGGGAAAGATAATAACTCTATAGTCCAATAATTGTGAAACTTGTGGTAAAAAATATTATCAATTTAATGATGTGAATGTTTTATCCCATATTACCCAGGAGTACTACAATCAAACATAGCAAATTCTCTATTGTCTGTCTTTTAAGGAAAATCTGTGGTTGTTTAAATCTGTCCTGGCCTCCTTAAGTGGGAAAACAAATATTAAAAAAGTTTTACTTTTGTGTTGGTTCCTTGTTTACACAATACTTTGAATTCAGAGTACGATTTCATTATAGTAAGTGATATTGCTCAGAAAGTTGTGCTAATCTGTTCAAACTGACACAAGCCATCTATAAGAGATATGGACTGTCCAAGATCTCTTAGATGCTATATATAGAGTTTACAGTAAGGGTAGAAAATAATAAGTGTATTACAATGAATTCTTGTGGGTTTTTATTTGCTGGTTGTTTTCCAAACAGAATATCTGGGCATGTTATGAGATGAAATATTTTATCCCTCTGTTCTACTTACTACTTACATTTCATAGGGGTTGGAGGAGAGAGATGTTTATGGCATATTGGAACAAACTGTACTTATTTCTTTTAAATGGTTGTGTTTGCAGTTCTGCTGTACCAGCTCTTGTTATACATGGGTGAGGTCTCACTGCAGTATAGAGCAATATACTTTATACTTTAACTTTGAAGGGACTGTGTACTAGAAGTGTATCTGAAGTTTCTGTGTTTTTACAAAAGATAGTTTATTTTCTTTGTCTGAAATTTTGTACTTTGTTTTATACAGCCTGATGTGCTTTCACTACCTTAGGGAGTTGATTTAAATTGAATTATTACAAAAGAAGTTGGGAGGACTTTGGGAAGTCACTGTATCTTTCCTTTATTCCCCCCAAAAATTCTGAACCTGATTTGAAACATTCCCTAGAGGTGTCCATCTGACCCATTTTCCTGACACTGCCAGGAGCTCAGACTTGTCAGCTACCACAGAACTGTTTTACTAGCTGCCCTTAATAAAAGTTTTCACCTGTTTTTTTTTGTTTGTTTTTTTTTTTTGGGGGGGGGGGGGGGTTTGGTTTGTTTTTTGGGGTTTTTTTTGTTTGGTTTCATTTGACTTTTTTTTTTTTTTTAATTTCTTATTAACCAGTTCTTTTATTAAACATTGTGAATATAAAGAAAAAACTACTTCCTTCTTCTTGATAGGTTCCTTTTATGTAACTGAAGACTGTAAACACCCTAGATAGAACCTTGAAAAATATGTGTTTAAATAAATCCTTCCATCCATAATTCTTCCATTTTCTAGGCTAATTATCTCCAATCTCTTCAGCATTTCCATGCAGACCACTTGCTATAGCTTTATAATTCCTGTTTTTTTTCTTCTGGATTGCCTCCAAATAAACCAGTTTCTGCAAGAGCAATTCTCAAAGCAAGATGCAGAGCTTAAACCATCTACTAGTTCCAGCAGATTACTCGTCATATTTTTCAGATGATGCAGATGACAAGTATTACACTAAGTTCAGAACTACTGCATAGTGTTGGCTATGGTTTAGTCAACATTCCAAAGACCTCGAGGTTTCCTCCTAAGAATTGCTACCTCGTAGGTTGTTCCTCCAATGTGTAGGTGTTGCTTAAATAAAGAACACTGTAGTTGCCCTTATTTGTCCCAAGAAATTAGGGAGTTCTCATTGCTCTCTACCATCTGAGAATTATTGCATGTAATATTTAGTGTTATCCATGTTATTAAAATATTAATAGAACTAGATCCCAGACAGAACACTGCAGCATTCTGCTAAATAAATCTTTCTGTTCTGGAAGTGATACTGTAAATGATACCACTTCTTCTTTTCCACTATGTTTGGCATTCATTTTATCATCTTTATTTTATCATGCTAGTTTTATCTGGCCTCTTTTCTTTCTTATGCTAATTTACAGAATCGTGGAATGATTTTGGTTGGAAGGAGCTGTTAATGATCATGTAGTTCCAACCCATGGGCAGAGACATCTTCAAACAGACCAGGTTGCTCAAAGCCCTGACCAGCCTGGCCTGGAACAGTTCCGGGGATGTGGCATCCACAGCCTCTCTGGGAAACTTGTTCCAGTGTCTCACCACCCTCGTAATAGTTGCCTCTTGTCCTGTTACTACAGGCCCTGGTGAAAAGTCCTTTAGTCTTTCTTACAAGACCCTGCCTCTAAGGATTGAAAGGCCACAATAAGGTCTCCCCAGAGCCTTCTCTTCTTCAGGCTGAACAACCTTACCTCTCACAGTCTTCCTTCACAGGAGAGGTGTCCCACCCCCCCTGATCATCTTTGTAGCCTTCCTCTAAATGTGCTTTATCAGGTCCATCTCTTTTGTGTACTGGGGCTCCACAGCTGGACACAGTACTCTAGGTGAGGTCTTATGAGAGCAGAGTTTATGCACCCTAGAGTATAATTGGTTTCCTAGGCTTTAGGTGCCCACTGCTGCTTCACATCTCATTTTTCATCCAGCAGTGTCACCAAGTCCTCCTGTGCAGGGCTGCTCTCAGTCCAGGCATCCCCCTGTCTGTATTGACATTGGGTATTGCCTTGACACAGGTGCAGGACCTTGCACTTGGCCCTGTTAAATTTCATGAGGTTCACATGGGACCACTCCTCAAGCCTGTCAAGATTCCCCAATATTCCCTTCAGTAAATCAATTGTACCCCTGAGGTATCAACAAGCTTGCCGAGAGCTCACTGTGTCCCACAGCCTATGTCATTAATGAAGATCCCACACCTGGTTCCTTTGCAGACCATTGGAAGATACCACTTGTTATTGATCTCTGTTTAGACATTGAGCCATGACTGCAAATACCAAATAGTTTTGAATACCAGGTTGTTTGAAGGTCACTGAATTTGGTTGGTTGGTTGGTTGGTTTGATTTTAGTTGGTTTGGTTTGAGTTTCGTTTTTTTTTATTACTGTAGACATTGAAGACAATTTGGTTGATACATAGAATCATAGCCTGGTTTGGGTTGGAAGGGACCTTAAAGATAATCTAGTTCCAACCCCCCTGTCAAGGGCAGGGACACCTCCCATTATTACAGCTGGCTTAAGGCCCCATGCAATCTGGCCTTGAACACTTGCAGGGATTGGGCATCCACAAATTCTCTGGGCAGCCTATTTGAGTGCTTCACCACCCTCACAGTAAAGAATTTATTCATAATAGCTATTCTAAACCTACACTCAGTTTAAAGCCATTGTACCTTGTCCTGTCACTCGCCAAATATTTGCTTGGGGTTTTTTGTGGTCATTCCTAGTTGTGGTCAGATACTTGGAAAGATGTCCAAATTCCTCATTCTTACAGTTAATGTTATGAAATAAGCAGTGTACAGAACAGCATTTTTTGAGCGTAACAGTATGCAATTTAGTAATGTAATTTGAACTTTAAAAGAGGAGCAATATCTGTATTAGTTTTCTGTTTTCATGTAATGGGTGTCTGTCATAGTATCCTGTTGATAGGTAATAATTAATAAGTGATTTATTTATTAGCAGTTTTACAGTCGTGAATATACTGCAATTTATTTTTTGCTGAAGCTTTTGAAGTTAATTCCCATTTTCAGTTAAGTAAATTATACCATAATTTAGAAGCTGTTAGTGTATAGGATGTGAATTGACCCTCTGCCCTAGAGTTTTGTTGCACCCCAGTTGCTCTCATGTGGGAAAAAATGCAGTTGTATTGTCAGAGAGCAGAAGCAATGTAATATGATTTCATGCACATCATATGAATGGGTGAGGGGGAACCTGAGCTCCTCTAGTTATACTCTGAACTCTCTGCATATGAGCCAGCTTGATCCGAAAACAGTGCACCCATGTAAGCGAATTTCTGCGCCTTTTGCTGGAATGTGCCATTTTTCTGATGTGACTAAATTACTTCCGGCCCAAAATGGCCCCATGCCTGACTGTATGGAGTATGAATGGAGCTCTGTCTGCGTCCATCCGTACAAACAAGACCTTAGGTAATGAACCACATACATCAAGTACCTAATTGGGAACAGAGCAAACAATTTCCAGGTCTGTAATAAGCACCAAGAAGTTAATTGATTCCTATGAACGAAAGTGAAACCTGCAAACAGTGTGATGTTTTTCCATTTTCACTGAAAAGATACATTTTTGCTTATATTTGTCACAAAATCTCCTTTTAACAGGCTTCATAGATATTCAGAATATAAAAAACCCTGTTTTTTTTGCTCCACTGATATACCTGGGTTATGATGAAGGTTCAACTGCTTTTTCATTCAAGTATGCTGTTTGGGATTGATTTCTTTATACACAGGAGCTAGAGGAGTGGAAGAAGTGAAAAATATTGGTATTTTTAAATGCTCCTAGTTGTGATACCAAATACAAAGCAATTTCTCTGACTTGCAGTCCTGATCATCACTATACCTTGTTCTAGTAAGGATAGTTAACAGTGCTGACAACTGAACTACCTAAACTGAGTTTAGGAATTAGCATCTTAGAGAAATATTTAAGTTCCTTTTAGGGCACTTTGGTATTTGTTTCACCCTTAACTCCTAGAGTGGAGTACTCAGAGGCCCCCAGCATAAGGGCATGGACCTGTTCCAGAACATGGAACAATTCCAGATGAGGACCAGATGATCAGAGGGCTGGAACACCTCTCCTATGAGGAACGGCTGGGAGAGTTAGGACTGTTCAACCTGGAGAAGATTTCAGGGAGATCTCAGAGCAGCCTCCCAGCATCTAAAGGGAGCCTACAGGAGAGATGGAGAGGGACTTTTTAGAAGGGCATGTGATGATAGAACAAGGGGTAAGGGCTTAAAACTGAAAGAAGGTAGGTTTAGATTAGATTTTAGGATAGAAATTCTTCACCATGAGGGTGGTGAGACACTGACAAGGGTTTCCTAGAAAAGTTGTGGATGCCTCATCCCTGGGAGAGTTGAAGGCCAGATTGGATGGAGCCATGAACAACCTGGTCTAGGAGAAGGTGTCCCATGGCAGTGAGTAAAACACCAGGAAATTGTGTTGTCCCTCTGAATGCCAGTCAATATCATTGGTGTGGACTGGATGGGAGGGATGATGCAATATAATGATATTGAAGATTTGTTTCTTGAGACCAGCTGAGACCAGGTTTTGTTCCTGCTGCCCACCATGCCAGCAAAGACTCTTGGGGTTTTTTATTGGATGCGAGGAGCATATTAATGCCTAGTTTGCTAGCATAATAAATCTGATCTATTTTTGTTGTCTATTAGGCAATAGGTAATTACTTCATACTTTCAAGCTGTATCTGTCCTTCTTGTCATGGTTCAAGATGTCTGACCAAGCTGATCCAAACATGGATCATGAAACAGTCTCAGGGGAAAAAAAGCCCTAAAAATTTAGTCAACAAGAAAAAAAAGCGAAAATAATGGCTTTCATCTGCTACCATGTATAAATTAGGTAACAAGTACGTTTTTCCTAGGCTCACTTGTGATATTTATGTAACATAACTAGTTTTTAAAGTTGCTGATATTTTATCTTTTCTTTATGAATGCCTAATTATTAAAAAAAATGTTCGCAGCATTATTAATGGTATTTGCAGACCATTCCACTGAACTTATAAAAAGGACTGAAAACATCTCTCTTTCAGTAACTGAAATGTTTTCAGCCTACTTGATTAAAATAATGCTATAGTTATATTGTTATTATTTTGTAATTTGTATGAGATGTTGAAGGTTTTATGCAATGTGAATTATCAATTTATTAAACAAGAAAAATTCAGAAATAAACCTCTCAGATTTTAGAAGTTTCATAAATTCAATTTTTTATGGTAATTAAAAATAAAACACCAACACCAACAAAAGAGCCCTGCCATAATTTCAAGAGCTCATACACAGAAAAAAACTATGTAAAAAAAATTAAAAATGGATGGAAAAAGTCAAAACTAGCTTTGGTGGCTTGTGCTTCATCATCAGAGTTTGTCTCCTCAGCAGATGATCTGGCAAGCATGTCAGCAGCTCACCAAATATCCATGGCACAACAGGGTGGCAATAAGGTCCTCACCATAAGACAGCAACTGATGGGTAAAATGCCATTGAAGTTTAGGGGCTCTGCTTTACAAGTTTAAAATATCCCATTTTAACCCTAAAATAAGCCTAATAATAAATCTTAAAATACTATTTTGGTGCAATTTATCTTACATGAGTATCTGTTCAGTAGTTAAGGAGCAAGCATTAACGTAACTGCCACCTTTTTCAACCCGATCTGCAAAGGAAAAGAAAGGAGATGACTCGATTTCATTGCTTATTCCAATCTGTTTTTATGTTTGTTTACTGGCTAATAACCAATATAAACCTCTTCCTAATACTTAAATCCACATTCTTTCTTTTGTTTATATATTAAAAAAGACATTTTCAGTAAATTCTTTGTATTACTAGAAGTATCAAAAACCCTATCATGAAATGCACTCAGCCTGTGTTTAAAAGTGAAGCCTCTTAATGTATTCAGCAGAGCTGCTCTTCAATAGCTTTGTGAGCAGAGCTGTGTCTTAGTGGAGCTTTTGACCTTGTATCACTGTCGCTCCTGTCACCATCATGGCCCCCTGATTCTGCAGCAGATTATCCCTGCTCCCCACTCCTGAATTTAATTTCTGGAAAAGTAGGAGCACTTTAGATGAGGGGTTGCTTAAAAGTTCTTTTATGTTTTCTTGGGATAAATATTAAAATGGGCAGGTTTATGCTGGCTATAATGTGCAGGATGATCCAGACAGCTGAGTGGTTGCTTAAGGAGCTGAATGACAACTAGGGACAGCTTAATGGATGTTGACATTATTGCTTCCATCTCTTTTTGCCACCTGCACTGCACAGATACTGGACTGCCTGTCAGTCAGCTGATGAACTGTCACAGCTTCCATCGTGGGATTTTATGCTGTGCCACTCCTGTGAGCCAGAGGTTCAGGATGTGATTGCTGAGCAGTGTGGAGACCCCACAAAAATGTGAGGTGAAACCTCACTGGTCACTGTGAGTCCTGGTCATCAAAGAAAACAGTCATTCTGGACGAGAGAAAGGTATTTTGGAGGTCAAATGGGTATTTCTGCCTTGCTTGTTCATCAGAGCAATGGAGACTAATGGCGTGATTTTCACAGAAGCCATTTTACCCCTTAAGAAGCTTTTAAGACGTGCAAAATGGAAATCAGAAGTTAAACTAATGCCAGAATTTAATGTGCATTTAGAAACCTCATTGATAAATCTATAAATTATGAGAAAATAACAAAATTTATGCAGATTTTCAAGTCCTGTGAATTATTTTATCTATTGCATCTAATAATTTTTCTAAATTGCCATGTAGCCAGAGTAAAGCATCTGCAGTTTGGAGATTTCGGTACAGTTTAATTTTCTCTAAAAGCACAAGTGTCAATAGAAAAACTGCACTGTCAGTAAATTTTACTTGAAAATCCTTTCAGGAGATAAGATTGTAAAGAAACTAAGCAAAAGTAATGGAAGATTTGGGGAGGGGTAAGAATGTTAGTTATGTGACCTAATTTGGTGAGGTATAATCATACAAAGAAAATGTTTAATGGTCAAATGTATTGCTTTGACTATTCAGTCTGTTCTAAGATTAATTTAGGTTGTGTCAGTAATTTCCATTCATTGAAAAGACAGGCCAGTCTCACATATGATAAGCTTTAAACTAGATATGACTCCTCAGGTTCTGTAAAAATTTGGCAACCTTTTTCTCTATCAACAAAGAAATAAGACATAGCAGTAATGCATCAGATGCTGTACTGCAATAATTGTTAGTAGACACTGGGTTTTTAATTGTGTCCTCTTTACAGAATAAAATGCAGTTATGTGAAAGATTTTAACCTTTTTTTTGTACTGATGTTTTCATCCCTTTCTCAGCTTTAAACTACCCGTAGGCTGTTCCAGGATAATTTTTAATCCTCTAGTTTCTCCTGTGGAAAAGCAGTGTAGCAGTTTATAATACTGTGACCTTAATTAGAAAGCAGTGTTTAATTGGGGAACTTTTTATTCCTATTAACAGTGACAGAGTAGCGGAAGGTGGTATTTTCTTAGCAGCATTTCTGTAAAGGTTGAGTTGCAGATAGTCTTCTGAATTTTTGTAGAAGTGTAAATGGATGTATGAAAAAGGCTTGAATCCATGCCAGAAATTGAGTGGC
Organism: Petroica traversi; assembly: GCA_025920805.1. Lineage (NCBI taxonomy): Eukaryota > Metazoa > Chordata > Aves > Passeriformes > Petroicidae > Petroica > Petroica traversi. The sequence goes on along the minus strand of JAHLSL010000046.1, from coordinate 9,635,065 downwards.
TTTTGTGATATTCCTAGCAATTCTTCCTAGTATGTGGCTGACTAGGTTTAAAAGAGCTGAAGAGGAACAGGCCATAGTTGGGTGATTTATATACTTTTAGATTTTATCACAACAACAGAAGCTTCTGTCAAAGAAGTAAATAGTCAGGAGAAGCATGAGAGAAAATATTTTTTTTAAAAAAAGCAAACCAGAAATGGTAACTTAGCACCACGAGCTTATTGCCAATGCCTCCATTAACTGAAGTTACTTTTCCTTATAAGAAACGTTGTTTATAATCAGATTTGCATCTTTTCACTGTGAGAAATCCCAACTACATCGCTTTCATAACTAACATCCAAAATCCTAAGGGGAGTGAAATGCTCCCATTACCTTTGATGGCATTTGCACATTCTCCTGTCTCTCCAAAAGTATTGGCTAAGTTATCACTTACTTGCTTTCCCTCTGAATTCTGCTTTCTGATTAAGTATAGTGTTTTATTTGGGAATGAGATTGAGCACACTCTTAGAAAACTGAGAAAATCAATTTGTGTTAAGAGTGATCTACAAGGTAATTACTGTGCCTAGAGCAAATCAGGATATACAGTAAATTTAATCTAAAAGTACATTGTGTACCTATACCATTATTAAATAAAAAAAATGATTCTTGGTATTATGATATTAGTAATTGCTATTGAAGTCTCTAATCCTAATTATCTTTTATCTTTAGCATAAGTAACCTTTTAAGACAGATGAATTTTTAGGACTTTTCCTAAGAGCTAAGAGGAAGGTATCTCTCTATACACAGGAACAAACAAAAGATGGTTCCATTAAGGTAGCCAGTAGATCCATTTAAACATGATTACCATCTTAGCATTGTGGAGGATGGCTGTGTCTATGTGACTGCAAGCTATGCTGCCTGGACTGTAAAATAAAATCAAAGATACAAGAAATACATGTTCTTCTTTGACAGATACGGAACTTACTTTTCTTTTCTTCATGTGCTACATAAGAACTGTGGGATTTTAACTTTCCTGTTGTGAGATGAGAGGCAAAGACCAACGTGAGGCCAATCAAAAAGTAGGTACTTAGAAAAAGGTACTTACAGCAGTGGGCTGTACAATGCTTTGAGATCATCAGCCTGTTTGCCAGAGATGAGGAAAAGAGAAGGGATGAATCTGTAGGTAACTTTATGTGATGGGCTATCCCCAGGATGTATTTGCCAGCTTTGTTCACCCCAATGAGCATGGGAAGCTTACAGATAATGTAAAAAATAGACTGAAGGTGCATTACCAAAAATGAAACATTTTCTTGTTGTCTCTAACTTAACTTGTAAATTAAAACTCATCAGCTATTGAACCACTGAATGAAGAATTCAGACAAGATTCATTTATTATAGAACTTGTCAGTTTATAACAAGAAAGATGAATTAAGAGCTACCTCTAGTCAGGAGAGAGAGAGAGCACCTATACCAATTATTGTCATTTAGTGACAAGGACTCCCTGGGTGTCTGGCATGAGAAAATCAGTTTATCCAAATAGACACCATTTAGGATATTTTAACTTCTGGAATGCTGTTACTGTAAATTTCCTTTGGCTGCATACATGGCCACAGCAAGTAATTGTTTATGAACTGCAAACCCTGAGAGTGTAGGAACTTTGTCCTTCTGCCAGAGCCCAGGAGAAGATAAAACAACCCTGGGAGGTGAGTTACTAAAAGAATTTAGTGAAAAGTTGGTGGGAAAGTTTTTAAGTAATTGCTGTATAGAGAGGAAAGACATCATGCTGATGTGAGAGTGATGATGAATCTGTGCTATAGATTTTCTTTTTTTTTTTTTAATTTACCAAGGAGGAAACAGGGAATTGATGGCTTTGCGAAGCAAACATGCAATAATTACTTGGAATTTAGGAGTGTTTAATACAAGATTTGATTGCAAATGTCTGTCTACCACCTTGAGGAATGCTTTGTGATTTAAAGCTTGAACTCTGGTAGTCAAGGTATTACATATATAATACTTTTTTCTCAGCCATTCAAATGAAACCATTATGTCAAACATGTGGTTCCATTCCAGGAGCAGGTGATGCAATAACTTGGCTTAGTCAGGAGGAGAGAACTAAACTAGTTGAACAAGTACTTTGACACATGATAATGCAGTGTGGGAGGAATAATCTGAAATCTTGAAAAGTGTCTCAGGGGACACCTTATTGATCTCTACAACAAGTTGGAAGGACGTTATAATGAGATGGAGGTCAGTCTCTTCTCCCAGATTACAGTAGGATAAGAAGAAACGTCCTGAAGTTGAATCAGGGGAGGTGTAAATCAGATACTAGAAAAAAAAATTATTAATGGAAAAGCTTGTAAAGCACTGGAACAGACTGCACAGGGAGGTGGTTGAATTGCCATCCCTGAAGGCATTTAAAAGATACATAGATATTGCACTTAGGGACAAGGTTTAATGATGGACTCTGCAGTGCTGGCCTAATGGTTGAACTCAATGATCTTAGAGGTCTTTTCTAATTCAAATGATGCTATGATTGTATGCTGCTATGATTCTATAGAATTCTGGTCTAATTTGCTGCATTCTAATTCTGATCTGTATCTGCTCAGAATAGAAAAAATCCCTACCAAACCCGTAGCTTATAGTACCAAAAAAAAAAAAAAGTGTTTCAGAGTTATGAAGGGATATAAACCTTTATGCTTTAGTCCTTTGGCTAACTGCTGCTTGAAGGGGACCAGGAGGATTTTAATATTGCGAGCTTCTGACATTTTCAATCTGAATGTTGGACTAAAGGGATACTTACATGTGTCTCAGAAAATTTGTCCTACTCTCTGATAATTTATTCCAAGGAAACACAGAGCTGTTAGACATGCAGTGACCTGTTTATTGTCAGATCATCTGGCATTACTTTCAAAGTCATGGTCATGCTTTTGCTGCTTTTCCCTTGATTCCTTTAGATTCTGAGAACTGTTTTACTGAGGCAGAGCATGCCACTGTCCATTCACAAAAGCAAGCAGGCAGAAAGATCCTACCTGCCACATTGTCATCATCCTCTCTTTGTCAGCACTCCAGAGGTGAGCAGCGTGATGTGTTTTGAGCAGCTGAATGTGTCAAATGCATGCAAGCTGCCTACTTGTACAGCCCCATGTTCCTCTTTTGGGTCCTTTGCAGAGTCTCACCCCTTCCTATGAAACGAGGATTTCACGCTCCTGATGTGACAGACTGTGATGCTGTGAGGCTGCAGAGAGGGTGTTTGTTCCTTCTGTATTTGTTCCTCTCAAATTCTTTAAGTAGCCGAGGGTTAAGTAGAGTATCAAACATTAGGAGATGTTGGAGTGCCATGATAGTCTCCAGACAGCAGGGGAATTGCAGGAATACAAGGCAGCATGCTTGTAATTCACAATAGGAGGTTCAGCTTCTCTTTTGATCGCCATCTTAAGGAAAAAAAAAAAAAAAGGTAAGGGGTCTCTCTGGTTGACAGTTTCTGCTTGCTGACAGGCAGGGAGAGAAATCTTCTGCTTCTGGAATAGAAAACCCTTTTGTAGACTCACACACTGTTTGTATTCACTAAGGTTACTCTAAAATTCACAATATTTCCATTAGACATACTCTTGTCCTTATATTTAGTGTTTCGATAACAAACACATGTGAAATGGTTACACCAGAATTTATTCATGTAATAAAATTAAGTAGTTTTTTTTTAAACTGATTAACTTCAAGACAAGGGCATGATGAAGAGGTACTTCAAACATATTTCAGTTTTCACATCACATCTGATGTTTAATCATCACATTTATACTGTATTCTCTTTTTTTCTTCATTTGAAAGCTTCCATTTTCTTCAACAGTTTAGGAATTTACAAAGCCTCTTCCCCTAAGGGACATATTGTTGTGTTGCACTTTTTCATAAATCCTGCTTACAACAGGTTGGGTTTTTTTTTTTAAAGGATAATTTTGTACATTTGCAAACCAATGTAAAGGACCTCCTCAACTAATAATTAAAATGATTATTTAGTTATGAAGTCATTAAGAATGTGTGCTCCCTAGGGGTATTCTAATTTTGTGTGTGGCAGATTTTCATATTTATGTTTAAATTTCTTTTGATGGCATTCGTTTGTTCTTAGCATTTTGTGTCTGTTTACTTTCATAGTTTCTAATTATTTCCATCTATATTTTTTCAGTGTGGCCTACATATGTTTCTTTTTCTTGCTTTAATCTTTCTACTGTTTGATGAGTTGCAACATCTAACATTACATAAAGTTATATTATTAACATACGATAAAAGCTTATGTGATGAAAGAATATCAGAGATTAATCCTTGATCTTCATGATTAAAAATAACTACAGTTATATGGATGAGTTCTTATACACTTGCAATTATATACTGAGATAAAATAATATCCTGTCAAACCTTCTTTCTATTATTCATATTAATAAAAGTTTTGTGACCTCTGGATTCTAATACTGTATGTGTCATGAAAAGTAGCTAAGCGTATTAAACCTACAATGGTAAATAGAATTTTTTTATACAGTTCATATTACTGGTGTCTTAGGATACGAAATAGCTCCTGTGAATATAAAAAATACAGTTTTGCAGAAGGTTATATCAATATAATATGTTCATAACAGTTCTTTAATGAAGATCACTGGACCTAAACTCTGGGTAACAGCGTAAGTTATTAAAAAATGTTAAGTTACTGACTGAGATTATACTTACAGAGAGCCTAATGACACTGTTGATCCTGTGCAAGGATCACTAATGTCAAATTTGCCATTTCCTCATCCTAATTCAAACTGGTGATACTTCTGTTTTACTTCATGCATTTGAATGTTTGTGAAATGTTTAAGTGTTTTAACCATAAACATGAGAGCATGGGTTTCTTTACAGTTAGTAATTTATATAAAGCATTTAGTTGTCTATGGAATTTTTACTAATTTTAAAAGTCTTCTTAACATCAGTTTTTAATTTGAAGGGAAAACCTACTGTTCCCTTTAGCATGCAAATCAATGGAGGTAGATTGGAGGTACCTGTAGTAGCTACACTTTTAGTTAGCTGGGTTCACATGTCCTTCAGTGGCACTGAGGCACCTCAGTGAGAACTATGCTTTTGAGGTTTGCACTTATGAGCTATTGAAAGATCTTCCCAGCTGTAAAATCATTATTTTCTTTTGGAAGGACTCCCATTAATCATCATGAGCTAAATTTACAGTGCTGCTGTTTTGGGACACGGGAGACATTTTGCATGGTAGCAGTGTGACTTCCCTTGAAAGAGGAAGCAAGTAGCAGTGATCTCCAGCACGGCAGGCCAGTGGCTATCAGTGCAAGGGCATGGCAGGATATTGTTCCACATTTCTTTATCTTTCCTGGTTTGCATTTTGCTCTTGAGTAGAGAACTTGGCAGCAATCCATGTACTCCCTTGTGTTCTGTCTAGGGCTGCTGCAATTCTGCATTGCATTTGCAGAGGCCTTAGAAAAAGAGGAGACTCCTTGTTCCCTTCCTACTTGAGGTTGCTTGAGTGTTGGCTGGGTTCCAGATACACAAAATTAGTAGTGGCTATTGTTTAACTGATGAAGTTTGACCGGACACTGTGTAACACTTCATCTGTGGTTTGGTGTAATGCTTGAAATCATCTTCACTGCAATACAGTATGAATGATAAGTAATTTTCCTCTGATTAGAATAAATATTTTCTTTAGCTAAATGATCATTTAAGATGAGGACATCATTTAAGGTCAATTGGGACTATTAGACCCGAAAAAAGTAGTACCTGACTCCAGCCCAAAAGTACTACACCACTGCCCAATAGAAAACAGGCAGGGTAGGAAACCTGCCACCTCCATGCTACTGGTAAGCCTTTGTTATGAGTTAGAACTTGCTGCAGAGTCTTTAAAACTGCATTCTGTATGTTTTGGTTCATGAGGAAATGGAGCATATCAATACAGGAAATCTGGGCACTTTAGGGAATTTGTCCTAAAAGGAGCTTCCTTAGTGGCTCCTGTGCTGAAATCCATGGATTTTCCAGTACTTTTTGGTTTTGTTGAATATAGGTACTTTTGGTGTATTTAAAAACAATTAAATGCAGTGAACTGTTTATGATAAAGTCTATTAACTTTCCAAATAAAGATATATTCACTGAATGTAGAACAAAACTAATTTTTCCTTAGTGTGTCTGATTAGTTCTGTCTCTGATTTGCTCTGCTTTTGACTTCTGCTTTATGCTCCATGAAGGAGACAATCTGGCTGCTTTAATAACTTTTACTTTCTTTTAAAATAGTTTAATTTCAAGTGTAGCAGAGAGTATCAAAATATTTTAATTGACTCTATTTCAGCACTGTCCAAATATATTGTTCAGTGATTGAAAATAAAAGAATTATTTTTCTGACCTTTTGAGAAGTGAAAATTAATGTTGTTCATCCTGGAGAAATGTGATAGCATTATGGCATGTTGCCTCTTGCTCTAAATATGTCAGACCTTCTGCTGTGCTTCAGATTTGAAGTAAGGTTGTAGATAAGTGTGTGCATTTTGTCAGATAAGCAGGTTTGATGGGTGTGTATAATTGCATGGAAGTGGCTACAGAACTAATGAACAAGGAAGCCAAATGTGACTCAGACTTCTGCCAATTCTGGCACATTCTATATGCACTGTGTATGATAGTTACAAATATAGGATTGTTTAAAAAAAACCAAAAAACAAAACCAGAAAATATTGCTCGCTGTCCATTATTTCTCTGTAATGCTTCAGATGCCTTAGTTTTAAAACATACAACTACAGACATCTCAGACGGACACATAAAAATCATTGTGAACTTGTGTAATATTTATAATACTGCTTTTCATGGACTAAAATTTAAATTTATGACCATTTTTAAGACTGTAAATAACTCTTGTATAACTAATGCTGAAGGTGGGATATTCCATGATCACAAGATTTCAAACCTTCCTTTTTATAAGCAATAAATGTTGTCCCTTTTTGCATTTTAGTTGAAGTGTGGTAGCATTTTAAAATTTATTTTGTTAGTATTTTATGTTGTTAGTATTCCAGGCTGGGAAAAAAAAAAAAAAAGAAAGAAAGAAAAAAAAGTAAATCTGTGTCAGCGCTGCTGTTTTCTCTAAAATAGTGTATTGGTAGGACCTGTCGAGGTGATTAGAATATCAGGCATCATCCCTACAAACAGACTTCAGATAAGACAGCCAAGGATAAAAGAAAACTGTTCCACTGAAATACCACATACATTATACAATGTGTGTACAGATTTGTAATTATCTTGTGGTAGAGATAGGATTCCAGCTATAACATGTAACAGATACTTTGTCTAACCTGATTTAGGACCACATACCACAGTATGACATGGCAATCCCATAAGTATTTGGAAGAAAAAGTGTTACAGTTCAGGAATAGCAAATCACCTCATTTAAAACTGTAGGTAGAACACAGAAAATTATATCTAACTCTAGGGGTTCTTCCCAAGTTTTATTTTTAATTATTTAAGTTTTTTCATGAGAGACATAGCCAAATTACGTATTCATTATATCTTTACTTTTCACAGTGGGTACCTGTCGAGTAACTGGTAAAAGTCTCCCACAGCATGTTCATTTTTAATGAGAACAAAGCACTTACACAGTGTAACACAATCAAATCACTTGTCATCCCGTAACAGGACAACTACCAACTGAGCTGTTCTCACAGAATGCCTCTTTCCTTTGGGCTAAGAGCTAAGCTGTACAAATCACTCCTCAGGTCTTGGTTATGCCCTGTGTACAAATTGCAATCTAGAAAACAACCATATTGTTAAGTTGGTGTTCATCTTGCCCACTATTTAAGGTTGTCTGAATAGAAATTAGGGTTCTTACCTCAGTTTCCAGGCAATAATCACTTTGGCTTCCATTTCATATATAGATTGTTATTGAATGCTTATTATGACTGATACAAGCTCATACTTTTAATTGTGTGATCAGGACTAGCCTTTCAGTCATCTAAATTGATATAGTTCTCTTAATACAGTAGACCAAGTTTGTATCAGATGAAAAATCGAAATTTAAGTTCTGTAAGATTGTGGAGTCACAAAGGGATGAGACACAGCTGTGTAGCAGTGTAGACCTAACTTGTAACCTGCTGGTATCTAAATCTATGTTACTATAATACAAAGAATTCCTGTGGAATGTATCAGAGCTGGATGTCTCAGAAAAGGGTTTAGAAAAACCATCACGCTGAGCAGGGAGACTGAGTTAGCCAGTAGGAAATGCTGAACACAGAAATACATCTTAAATTAGATATCTCTTTGAGATTTAAACACCTTACTCAGCACTACTAGGAAGCATTACCATGCTCTGGGGATTTCAGTCCTGAGTAGTTTCCTGACCTAAGTGTTTCTTCAATATATTAAATACACAAATACATAAATAAATGGTCTTAATACTTTCTTTCTGGGAGCTAACCTCATGATTTCCCATTTTTCTTCAATAGTCTAATGTTTAGTTTTTTCTAATGTCAAAGGAATTCAAAAACATGGTCCCATTTTTGAGAAGAATGGCCTAATGATCAGGTATAGATGTGTCTGGGATGGGGCTAAATTGTGTGTTTGGTACCCCTTCCGATGAAGTTGTTGCATTTTACCTAAGGGAATTAAAGAGCTGTTCATTCAAGAAAGAAAACTTCAGTAGTGTTTCAGGAGATCTGCAATTTGAGATCTTTCAGTCACCTGAATGAACTAGAATTTCATTACTTTAGGTTTAAGTAGCTATGATTAAATTACTGTATTGTATAAGTAGTAGTGTAAACTCCAATATTTTTCACTCTCTGCTTTTACTCTTTATGGAATAAAATCCGTGTAATACCTAGAGAAGAGAAAATATTCTATAATGTTTCTAAACCCATCTTATATTCCATGTTCTTTGTTTTAATCAGTGCAATACAAATCTTTGTATTAAAGACTTTGGACAAAACCCCCTCATCTCTTGCATTCCAAGTGTTCAGTATTGTTCTGAACATCCTCTTTTTTAATGTATTGTGCATCAGCAGTAGGTAATTAAAACTTCTTCGTTCATTTCCTTAGCACCACTTTGATTTACTCATGGAAAGAAGTTTACAAAATGACCAGAGGAAAGCAGTTTTCTGCTGAAGGCAATAGAATGAGAGTTAATAGATCTGTCACAGAAATCCTATGTAAAGACATATTGAATACTCTTTTCACTTTTTCATCCTGGCTGTGAAATTGGATGCTTGCTGAAAAGCTGCAACAATAAATGCTTAGACAATTAAGGAACTGCTGTCTTCTCAGGAGGTCACAATGTCTAGGCAACTTATGCAAACAGATGTTGTAAAGAAAGAAAGAAAAAAAATAATCTCTAAATGAAAGATTCTTCTTTATATGCCTCCTAATACGCATTCCATTATAAATGTCCTTCCTCCAGGGTTTAGAAATAAAAAAAATTGAACATTAACATTATGAAGATTATTACAGAAGAAGAGTTCAGACTCAATTTGCCTGGATAGTAAACAATGTAGTTTTTTGCCATAAGAGCTGTGCTGCATCACTCTGCCACCTGGCTGGTGGTCATGGCTGTGCCAAGGTCACTGATGTTTTGTGTTTTGGTTGAGCTGGTATTTTTCTACTGCTTCTTTAAACAAGGAAAACTTAGAGCTGCCATGCCAGTTTTATTTGGAGGACCCATGATTTTCTCATGATAGTTGAAGACTATCATACAAGCAAGCCTAAAACCAAAATTAAGCTGTCACCTCATTAAGCTTTATTTTCCTTTTTAACATTGGTCAAAATGCAGTCCTAAAGACACAGGTTTTATGACATATAATTTAAAATGGAGGATACTTTCAGCCATTTAGGAGTGAGTAGACCAAACAAAGTTATTACCATTTTCTGAGTCATTACTTTCTCACTTATCAAATGGGGCATAATACACTAATGCAGGAATCTTAAGGGTCTTTACTCAGGCAAAATTCCATTAAATTTAGTAGACGTTTTTCTATGTAAAAAGTAAGTGAATCTTTTAGGAGGTGACCTTAGAACCAAAACCATTTGATTGACCTTGGATTACTATTCATAGAACAAAATTACAAGGGTTTACAAAAATATAATTTTGCAAAGCCTTTTTTGGTTTGTTTTTTTTTTTTTTAAGAACATATGGATTTCATCAATAACTTGTAGTGTTTAATTTTAAGGCTTTTATTTTAACTGTTGTCGCTATGTAGAATTTGTTTTTTAAAGAGAAAATACTCTTACTATTACTCAGTGTGTTACTCATGTAATAACATACCTTTTGTTTGTGTGGTTTGTTCCTCCCATGATATTTGAGCAATGTAATGGCTCAGACCTTAGCATATTGGAAAGATGATCCTTGAGCTAGGTAGACCTAATCTCAGTAAGGGAGATTTAAGAAATGCTGGAGGAAAATACAGCAGTTGATAACATAGCACACATTTTCCAAATATAAGTTGGTTCAACATATTTAAAGTAGAGTGCATCAAATAGTATTTTTACATTAATTTTAATTACATTCTAATAATTACTTGCATATACCAAAAATGCACTGATTTTTAATACATTTGTATAATTTAAGAAATAATATTTATCTATTCAAAGGAAGTATCAGTTTTTCATCAGTTCTATAGTTTAAGAAGCAACCTTTAACTGGAACTAATTGTAATTATATATTTAAAACTTTAGATACAAATTATAATGAATTTTTAAAAGACATGTAGATATTTTGACTTGTACAGATATACTGTTGCTTATAAAATGTGTTTTAGCATATAGTACAGTAACAATCAGAATTCAGCCAACAAACAAGGCAATGTTTATAGTCCTCTCAAAGTAAGAATAGTTTTCTGTTGTCTTTTTAGAATAGAGAGTGTTTTTACTTTGAAAAGTTAATCCTATTTCTTTAGCTTCATGAAACATCCTGGTTCAGTGTTCTGACAAAACAGCCATCTTATAACATGAAAATAATTTCTTTCAAAAAGCTTCTTTCCTTTTTGTCCTTGTTGGTGTGTAGTCTTGGGAAGAAAATGTCTATTGGGGGTCACTGTTTCAAAGTATGGAAGATTCCTTTCAAAAGAAGTAATACAACTCTTCAATTACATTTTTCTGTGTGTAGAGAAACTTCATTATGAAAGTGGTAGTCAGGTCAAACCTCTTCTGGCATCTTGTCAGTCATTAGGATATATTGTGCTTTCAAAAACAGCTAGACTAAACCATCTACTGAATCTTTATGTAAGAGCAGACTGTGGGAAATAAGTGAAAATAATGAAATTAATTTTACTCTTCTGAATTAACAGAAAGAATACAATACATATTAGATTATGCTAATTTGTTTGATATATGACTTCCATTTATTTTTGTTTTGTTGATTTATAAACTTAGCTGGAGTTTGATTCCATGTCATGAACATCTCATGTTCATTTGTTTTGGTTTTTAGCAACTTCATAAATACAGAGTGTTTGTAAAAGATGTGCTTAAAAAGTACTTCTTTTAATTAGCTTCTGATGACTTGCACCCTGTTCAGTTTTTTATGGTATTCCCAGCTCAGGATTTAATTTGTAGAACAGATGGAATTAGTGACAAAAGTAACATTTGGAACATACTTCAATTTAATTTTGCTCATCCCAGAAGTAAATTTTATTCCTATATATTTGTAAATTGGATTGTTCCCGCATTGCTTACCAAGAAAAGTCAGATGTTACTTTTTTTTTTAAGCTGCCATTTCTTGAGAGCAATACAGTTCTGAAAATTCAGTTAGGATTTTTTCCCAGAAACCATAGTATAGCTGCTATGGGCCATAACTTAGAGGAAATGAGTATCCAATGAGATCCCTACTTATAACTGCCTTTACTAAAACTCCAGCAGCAATAAATCCTAGACTTCATACTAAGCTTTGTGTTTGAGGCTTAGTCGTTCACAGGATTTGAAAACCTCTCATGTCTTTCCTGCCCCTTCTGGTGCAGACAGGGACTCCAAGGTAGCACTAGGTTAAGAGTTTTCCTGAGAAATGTTAACTAGGCTTCTGTGGCATCCTGCCAGCACTATGGCAAGAGCAACCTTCATGCATGATTTGTGGAGTTCTGGCTCACTGGTTCTAGAATGACCATTCCTGCCGCGAGGATTGGGAAGAGAGAGCAGCTGTTGCAAATCAGGCCTCCTGCATAGTGTTGAAACCCCAGCTGGAAGTTGCACTTGAGATATTTTTTTAAAAAAACAAAACAAAACCCCGAGCAGCAGAAATGCTTGTGTTTGCATTTCTCTGTCTGAAGCATCGTTTTGACCACTGCTGATGTCACTGCAGCAACAGTCGCAGTTTCCACGACAGACAATATTACTGCTAATACTGGTAAAAATCTCATAAAAAGGGAGGGGCTTTAAAAAGGCCCTAATACTTCCGCAGAATTTCCACTGGGTACATTTGATGGTTTTGCTTGTTTGTTTTTGCTTGTTTTTCTTAGAAAACCATTAGGGAGATGATTTGGTGCTTTGGGTGCTGCATAGCTACATCATTCAGAACCAGTGTTTGGTAACACAAAAAAAAAAAGAAAAAAAAGAAAAAATTTGCATAAATTAATTAACTGTTATAAGCTCAAAATCTTTTATTGGGCAGAAGGAAATACATCACACATATGTGGAGGCAAGCCTAACTGGAAAGAGAACATTCACATTGAAATACCCCAAACAGGGATTTTTTTTCCAGCAATAGTCAAGAGGGTTCAGTACCCAAGTAACACTAATATGAATAATAATCTCAAAATTATTATTCAATTAGACTTGTGAATATCTACCCTTTCTCTGTGCTGCTTTGGCGATCCTTCTGGATGACAAAGTCAGGAACAGCAGTGCTGCTTGGGGCAGAGGCTAGGGTGCCTTAGGGAGCTGGATCTTTCCCAGGAGGAGCTCTGCAGACCCTTAGACCCTTACATTTCAGCCCTGCATCCACCTGTAGCTCTTCTTATGTTTCCCTGTCACAGCCTGCAGACACAAAGGTTTGTTGTTTGTCAGGCAGTCGCTATACCACTAAAATTTTATATGGTAGTCTGACAGAATTGACAGCTTTTGCTCAGGTGAGGGATACTGCTGGACAGCTGTAAATCAAAACCATGTGATATTGGCAGCAAAGTAGAGAAATGAGTGTGACAACCCTTTGCAGTTTTGACATTTGACATTTTTGCCAGATTTACCCCATTCTGATTCTATTATTCTGGGCAATTTAAGCCTGTATTTGTTGGTTATGGATATATCCGACCCATTGTACGTGATCCTATTATTCTGGTCAATTTAGACTCTACTTGTCTGTTATGGATATATCTGATCCACTGTATTGCCTTTGCTTGCTAAGCAAATAAAAGGTATTCACACCATGTGCTCTTTAATTTTTGGTAATCTGAATTGCTGTCCTACAGGCACTTCTTTCTTGCTGTATGAGGGTGCAGGGAATTCAAGTTCTTAATTTCTCTTAATACAGTCTTCAGTGAGCCAGGCAAATTCTCCTTTCTGTCTTCTCATGAGTGATTCATGCAGTTTGATAATTGTTGAGATAACATTGCTAAAACCTTATCAGTTTTTTCAAAGAAGTTCTCAAGAATTCGTTTCTTATGTGACAATCCTTTACAATTTAAATCCTGATATTGCAGTTCAAAACTGTATTATGGACCTGTGCATAGCTCAGTGACTTCAGAATGAATTGAAAAGTGTACAAATGAATAAAAGTTCTTCTTCATAGATGCAGTTTGCAAATGGGAATGAAATCACTTAAATATTGATTATTTTTATTTCCTGAAGACCCTGTAACTCAGAAATGGAATTAGCAACCTGGGCCAGAATATGGGTGTTTGGAATGTTTCAGTAGTTTGGTGTGTACCACAATCAAAGTAACTTACTAGTGACACATGAACTAGTAAATTGCTGTAGCCTATTTTTGGAGAAACGGTAAAATGACCTTAAAAACATTTTAAAAGATTAATTAGTTAAAATGTGGAGAATTTCTCCCTGTGGTTTCAGAATGAGAAGATATATGAAATTTTGTATAAGTAGTAGAAGGGGCCAATAAATGTCCAAATTATTATTCTTAAAATAAATTAACTCTGTGAAATGAAGGTGGAAAATAAAACAAAAGACAAGAGAAGAAGATTGCTTAAAATAAAAGCTGGACTGTGTTATTGACAACATGAAAAAGATAACACCTCTTGTAATGATGTCACCTTTGGGGAAACAACGCATCAGTATGCAATGTCTAACACACTGTAGAGGAGACATTCATCCAAGAGAAATGTCATGCCCAGAGGTGCTGCAGTTCTGACAGGCTGAGAAAATATTGTAAGTCAGACACGAATGCTCACTGTTGAGGAGTTTCTTTTCTTTATGCCTAATATGCAATGTTAAAAGTATTTAGATACTTACAATTATATGCAGTTTTATTCCTAATTGATATTTCCAATTATGGTTGGAAGTAAAACTATGTTAATTGCTGAGATGTAGTTGTAGTATTCTGGTAGATTACTGCTATTCATGAAGGTAAATGAAATTTTGCTTTAAGCAGGCAGAAAAAAGGTGAGAGTCAACATTTTTTAGTCAGTCCAAGTGTCTTTACTGAAAGCTATGCTACAAAGTTTTTAACATAAGCACTGGGTCTGTACTTGTTTTGTTGTAACAGCTACATTCAGCTATTCACAAAACAAACTTTTTTTGACAGTTTTTTTTCTTATAAGAGTTTTGAAAAGGTCAAAGCTTTTTGACCTTTTCAAAATGAAAGACCTCACTTTTTTCACCAACAAATGACATTTTGAAAAATAAGCTAATCCTAGTGAAACAATTTTTTTAAAGGTCATAACCAAATGACCTAGACCAAATTATAAAAAAATGTTTTTTGAAAATTTTAAATGTTTTCTCTTTTACATTCTGTTGAAAGACAGGAAATATATTTGAGATATTTGAACCATTCATAGGATGACAAGAGAATTCATTTTCCAGTTGCACTGTAAGATGTGGAAGATTCAGGTTTTAGACATGTTAAATATTTATTGTTTTTCCACCCAGGGAGACAGATTATATCAAGTTGCTGAGGGACTTTTACATCTGAGTTTTTAGTATCTCCAGAGGTAAATCTCTGCCACACATCCAGATACAGTGCTTGCCCACACTCATGGTGAGGTTGAACATAAAGTTAGAATAATCCATGTTTCCTATGAAGTAGACCTGAGAGAGTTGGAAGTTGTTCAGCCTCCAGAAGACTCAGGAGAGACCTTCTTGTAGCATTTCTATATATAAAGGGGTTTCGTAAGAAAGATAAAGTCTTGTTACCAAGTCCTGTAGAGGCAGGGCTAAGAACATTGATTTTAAACTGAAAGAGGACAGGTTTAGATTGGCCAAAATGAGTAAATTTTTGATGATGAGAGTGGTAAGATTCTAGTTGTACAGAGAAATTTCCCAGAGAAGTTATAGATTTCTTTGGGCCAGGTTGCCTAGGGAAGTTGTGGACGCCCCATCCATGGAAGTGCCAAGGCCAGGTTGGATGGGACTTTTCAATAAGCTGTAGTGAAAGATGTCCTTGACCATGGTAGGGGAGTTGAAGTAGATGATATTTGAAGCTTCCTGCCAACCCAAACCATTCTAGAAATCTATGATTCTGTGTTACAAACTGTGTCTGCTGTCTCTCATACTGCTGTCCATCTCTTAGTCTGTCTTTGGTGTTGTCCATAAACATTTTAAGAGTGATGTCCATAAACATTTTAAGGGTGTTTGCCCTGCTGTCAATCCCACAGATGCATCCAGCTGAACTTGGTGCTCATAATTGCAACCCTATTCCAGCCAGTTTCTTTTTACCCCCTTATCCAGTCCATTTGAGTATTTGGCTGTGGCAATATTACAGGAGACAGTGTCAAAGGGTGCCTTATTAACATCAAGTCGTGGGACATGCGCTCTTCTCCCATCCATGGATCATGGATCACATGATACAGTCTATGTTCAATAGCATGATAGAATATTGTATTTCTTGCAGTATTTTTGAAGGCATAGGGCTGCACTGAAATACTTTGGTGAAAGGCAATTAAAGTTTTTCTATGTAAATCTTTATATCTCATTTCAGCTCTCCAAAACATAATTTTTAAATTCAATTCTTTTAAAATGGGACCTCGAAGAAATAACCTTTTGATATTTAATTAAGATGCTTCTGAGAACAAGTGAGCATTGGAATTAAAATGAAAGTTTGTAAATTTGTGAGATGTGTATCAATTTTATAACTGACTTTTTAAAGGAGAACAAAATATATTTCTACTGCACTGAGATATATCATATTACCAGAACTGTAGCTAGAGTTTTACTGTTTGGAGAAGTTTAACTCCAAGACTATATGATTTCTGTGTTAGATCCCATTAGTGTCAGCATTAATCATGATCCCAGTAAGAAATGGACTCAGGCTCCATAAGGTATTACTGAGAATCCCATGTTTTGGAGATAGCAGAGTAAAAAAAAATGACATTAAGTAACCTCATGGTCCTTCCCATGTGAGAACTCCGAAGTATACAGTGTCACAGGATGCACTGCTGGTCTGGGCACAATACACCGAAGATTGCCAGCACTGTAGTTTTTATTGGTCTTCTGGCCTTTTCTTGGAGGAAAATTCTCCTGTTCATAGCTTATACCATGAAAGAAGTGGGCTTTTGCATAAGAACTTGCAGGTTCCCTTTAAGGCAAATACAATGTCACACAAGTGATGTGATCACCAGGACAAAGTGAGTTGCCTGCAGCCTCCTCTGTTACCATCAGCCCTCCAAGTTTATCCTGCAGCCAAGGAGAAGTAACACAACACAGGCCCGAGGCTGTGCTGTCCATGCAGTGCAGTACTGGAGAGCACAGCCTGTTCCATGGGTCACTAAATCCTCGAGGTATGACAGTCTTCTGGGTAGCCTCACTTTATCTCCCATACTCCCATTTCATGTTCCTTGGGCACCTTCCAGCTACTGCTGTGAAATAGGTGTCCTTCTTCCAAAAGCAGGAGAAGCATCAATTGCAGCTGAAGTACAGACAGTTTATACTCTTTGGTCTTCTCCTTAGATAATGTTCTCATGTCATCTTAGATTTGTCTTGTCTTTATGTGAAATACTAAATAAATACCCATAATCCATGGCAGGGTTGTTTTTGCCTGTGTGAAGAAGGAACGAGAACCAAATGAATGCCCCTACTGCTTTTGTCACTTTACTGCCTACAAAGAGGAGTGTCAGCACACTGGATGGCTTCTCCAAAGAATAGTGTTGAAAGGAGAAAAAAAAAGTAATTGGAAAAGTTCCGTCATTTTCTAATCTGCAACAGTGGGGTGCTTACCAAGAATTCCAATAAACAGACACAGATGAAATTCAATAAAGTAGACAAAGTGTAAGCTAAATTTTTATTCCTCTTGCAGTACTGTGAATCTGCTCCTGTCAGAGTACCCACTGTAATTTACACTATATGTGGGTAATAGAAGAAGGACTAGTTGGGATCAAGTTTAGTAGGTAGCAGGTTTATTTGTCTATCTTCTCTTTTGCTCCTTCCAATCTCCTTTTTTCCTTTCCCAGTAATTAACTTCCATGGGTATTTAATTTAATTCTCTCGGCATCAGCCTTTCTGGATTATTGTTTTTCCAATATTTATTCTCTGTATGATGGCAGTCCAGGCTTGTGCAATTATCCTTAAGGGCATTTCAGTTTTTCTTACTTTTTTTCACAGTGCTTTACAGCCAAGTGCTACAAGTTTGATTAAAGTGGCAGTTTGGTCTGACTCATTTGTGGGCTTTATGTGACTTTTTCTCCAAGTGCTACAACCGAAAGCTTTTAGTGGAGGGCAGAAAGTGGGGAGGAGGTTCCCTATTTGTTTTGAAGCGTAAGGACTAAATTTGATCCTTAAGCAAACAAACTTTAGGTGAGATTGATGAGTAAATACTGCATTATTTGTCTCCAAATTAATGGATTTTTCATGTTTATGCCATTAGTACCTAGTAAGAACAGTGAAATAAACAGTGCTGCAAATGCAAAATTGCATGAAATATTTCATCGTCCATCCTTCTGGTTTTGACATCTTATGATGCCATAAATTCCCCTTAGTGTTACTTAACAGGGAGAAACTGAGGACAGCATTAGGCTGTAGCAGTAGAATGTAGCTTCAGAAAGAGCAGCATGACAATGGCCAGCTTGAGATTCAGCAGATCACAGTCTCTGTTTAGCTGTTTTTGTTGACAGATACCCTGCATTGTTTACAGGGGTGAAAGCTGGCCCTTTCCAAGCGGTAAGCCTGTAGTCAGCAATTCTCCTCTGATAAAAAAAATATAAGTTGAATTGTTAGTCTGTCTCTGCCGTAGATCTTCTGAATCAAGAAAATTGTGCTCAAATTGAAAAAAATAGGCTCTAATTCTGTAATTTAAACAGTGGCAAATGAAGAAGTAACTAGAAACGTCTGTGACAAAACAGGGAAGAATTTTAGCTGTTCAACTTAGATATACATTAAAAGCTTAAACTTACCCTCATTGCACTGTGTACTTATTCTTACTTGTTCAAGTCTCATATTTTGTACGGGCAAGGTTTTTGTAATATATTTGTGAATTTCTGATTTTATCTTCTTTCTAAAAAGCCTTTCTGTTGTGTAATAAATGCTGAGAATGATCTTAAAAAAAATGCTGCTTTGTTTGTGGAGGAACAAAATCACATCTGCATATTAAGTCCAGAGGCTTAAAGTAATGACTTGGCCTTTGGTGGACAAATGTTGAATGACTGAATCATTGCCCCTTAAGTTAAATGGAGAAATACTGCAGATGTAGCTTTTGCCAGTTATGGCTTTCAGATACTCCTTGGGACTCCTGTGCCTCCAAATGCAATTGTCAACTGACCCAGAAATATCCTGGCTGTTTATATAATTAGGTGGTTCACTCATGGTGGTGTAACTGCCACCAAACACAGCAGCAAACAAAACTATTTTGTTTGGTTTGCAGTTTTAGCAAGGGATCATTTGAGTAGCAGATAAAAGTATGGAGATTTTTATTTACCCAGAGATTTTTTTCCATGACAGATCGTCTTACAAAAGATGTATGAGCCAAGCAATATTTTGGGCAGATGTGAAAGCAGAGCTTTTCAGAGTTCAAGGCCAGGTTGTTTAAGGCCTTGAGCAACCTGGTGTAGTGGGTGGGAGCTGTCCCTGCCCATTTCAGCTGGAGTTGGGACTAGGTTATTTTTAAGGTCCTTTCCAACCCTTAATATTCTACAGTTCTATGATTCTAAGTTTCTCTTGATTTTAAAGTTTGTTTGAAACCAGAAAGAAAAAACACGTCTCTTGTGAGAAAAATTCTGAAAATGTATTTTGACAGTTTTAAATATTCAGTGGTACTTTGACCTTGGTTAAAAATCTAGGTGGAAGGTAATTTAAATTGAAAAGTTTGGTTTAAAAAAAAAACCAAAACACTTCAAAAAGAATATTTCAAATTTTTTTATTTATATCTCTCTGAAAAAGTTGCAGTGATATTGAAAATCACAGTTATTGTAAAGAGAATTACTTGTTAACAAGGGTGACAGTCCTATGAAGCAAACACAGGCAAAGAAAATATTATAAAGAAATTTAAAAAAAAAGTTGCTTCTTTATCTACCCACAATGGAAGATATAATTAATATAAACAAAAAATATATATATAGGAGTGCATGAGATGATAAAAAAGTTTAAAATCATTCTTAAGGATGGCAAAGCTCATGTATTCTGAAGTGCTTTCTAATCAAATGTAGAACTTCAGTGTGAAAGGTGCAGGTGAAAAGAAGCTGCCATTTTTTTGCTGGACATGAAATCTGCACAAGATACAATCTGTAACTCATGTTCAGAACAAATATCCAAGTTTCTCCCACATCATTCAGGGAATGGTCTGTCATCAGAATTTTTACATGTAATTATAAAAAATATTATTGATCAGCTGTACTCTCAAACCAGACAATACCAATGAAGTATTTGTGTCAAGTGGACTTGGAAAGTAAACTAAGGTATTCCAGAAATATAGGGGATTTTCATGGCCATAATGCATTGAATAACTGGAGCTTGTGGGATCACTGGTAGTTGTGGATATTGATATTTGAAACTTTACCAAAGCTGTAATGTCGTTGCATAATGACTATGTTTTCTGTCACTTCTATTTTGTGTATTGTTCATGCTTTTGTGTTGTTTTTCATACCTAAATTAGGGTTTGGGTTTTTTTTTTTCAAAAAGAGTTAGAAGTGATTGATAGCTTTAAAAGGATACAAAGCTTGTCATTTTAAGGATAAAATATTATGTGAAATATGCTGTAAAACTGAATTAGAAAAATAGCAGGATTAATGAATAGCCTAATTCTAATTTTTGATAGGAGGATCTATCAAAATAATAGCACTTTTACATTTGTTAGGGGATTTTCTGCGCTAAAGAGAATATGTTACAGAATTACTCATGTGGATTTTTCAAAATTATGATCTACGGGATAGCGTTGGACTCTCTCTCCAGGCTTCACTGGCTGTACTAGCTTCCCAAGGGCTATAATAAGAGTTTAGATGCATTACTGAAAACTAGACACTTACATTTGCATATTCTAATTTGAAGCTGAGTCCTACAAAAAGTGCTGAGAAATTCTAACTCCTTTTTTTTCTTTTTTAAATATTACAACACATTCGCTGTTCCAATGTGAGATGCAGCCTTGCTCTTCTCCTTTGTCAAGGACTCAGGCATATTTTGCAGTCACTTCTAAAGGAAAAAAAATGCCTTCTGATGGATATGAGAAAGGAATTTTTTTTCCATTCCCATTTTTAGAAATTTTTTAGCAATTAATATGGGTAAAAGTTTTCCTGCTACATTTTATTAGTTTTTTGTCAAGTCTACTTTTGTGGTGTTCAGCTAAGATTACTCAAGCAGAATGGCCCCTTACACAAAAGAGTTATTTCCTTGGGCTATGAATAACAGGACACAGACCTTGAACTGGACTCTGAATTCAGAAGGAACGAGCACAAAGAGAATGCAAAAATGACATGTCTATGACAATCCATTTGCTAAGCACAATGTGGTGCAGTTAAACTTTACTGTTTTGTACTAAGTGGAACCTTTGTAAGAAGCTTGTCTCCATTTCTGAGTATGAGGTGCAGTAATCTACAAACCAAGAATGAGTGTATCAGCTTGTGAAATATTATTACTGGGTCAGGAAAATTAGGTGAAATTCAGTGTAACGAGGGCCTTTTTCTCTCCATCACATCAACCTGTCATCTCACCTTTGCTATGCTCGGGTATTTTAAGGTGAAGAAGTATGTTGGAACAGTGGAATGGCTCTACATTTCTTTTGCATTTTAGCTAGTGTTATTTCATAATCTGTATTGACTCCCATACTTATCTAGCCCATCCTCCTAGCCTCTAAATAGAAACTTGAAATATCACCAAGCAAAGAAATAACTACACATTGTTAGCATAGGAATTCAGGTATTTTCTTTATAGGAGCTTACTAAGTTTGTGTATAAATTTTAGGGACGTGAATTGTCCCATTAGTATTTTAAAATCTTTATTTATTTTTTTATTAGGAGATTATTTTCATGTATGGCTTGTTTTCTTTACCTGAAGTAAAAGCATGGTGAGAACTAAGTTCAGTTTAATGGTATTCAGCCAAATTGCAATAGACTTAATCAGGGGGTAGTGAGCATCAATTGTTCGAATTAATTAGAAAATAGGCGTCTAACTATTGATGATGCCAGTTTTGCTGCCTAAAGCACACTACCTGCACATTTTCTGCTGCTGTAACTCAGAAGTGGGAGGAAAAGGGGCATGCTGGTTTTATGATAATTAATCAAAATTTAGTAAGAAACACAGCTTATGTTGACTAACATCGTGATGAGTAGTAATGGCCTGCTAAGTATCCTAAAACACTGTTAAAATCTCAAGATTCATTGTGTTAATAAAATACCGTGAAATAACATCCAGGGAGAGAAATATTAAAATTTTTAAAATAGGCAAAACTCAACTGAGATTTCTACAGCTTTACTACCTTTGTAATCATGTTTGTCAAAGCAAAGAAAAATCTGTTGGAAGAAAACACTGGTAAATACCCTATCAAAGAAACCCCTCTGAGCCTGACTGAAGAAACTGCATTTCAGTGACCCTCAGAATGCTGCCAAGGTCGTCCAGTCATCCAGCCCTTTGCTTCTGTGCTACAGCCATTCATGCAAATTAAAGCTGCCTGCAGGCCTGCTACAACTTGCAGTATGCACATAGCTCTTCAAAGATTTCTCAGTCTGAGTCGATTATTTGGGTTAACTTTCTTTCCCGGCTCTCCTTTTATTTGTCAGTTTAGGATTCTTGTTACCTCCACCCTTCTTTATCTTGTACCATACATCCAATTTGCACATTCTACAAGAAAGAATGACTTTTTTTTTGATGTAAAGTGAGATGTGGTCAAAGGGAAAAATTACATCAAGGGAGGAAGAAAGCCTGTAGAAAGCACTGGGATGTGGCTGCCACAAAAACCTAACATGTAATCTACTTTTTTTGCTTGAGCGGTTCCAGTGTTTGTTGTTGCTCTCATAATTTTGTTATCATTGCAAGCAGCAATGTAAGCAGCATTTTGAATTTCACTTGTTGTGAGCTATGTTATAATTGTGTTGCTGATCATTTGTGGCTGCATAGTGACTGAAACAGATGTGGCTTTTTGGGGTGAGCAGTGCTCAGGGGCTTATCTTTTTGTAATTGCTCAGGGCACTGATGAATTCAAAGGAGATATCTCAGTGTTATGGCAAAAAAAAAAACTTAAACAAGAGGGAGGACAAAGAAAAAACAACACAGCCCTGAGTGCCGGGACTATCTACTTGATACATGCTCTTTACTCTTTATTCTCTTTATGTATTTGTTTCATCATGTCCCTGGAGAGCTTCACATGTGGCAAAAAGCATAATAGGAGTTGCATTTCACAACAGAGCTGACAGGCAGCTGAGCTCAGCCTTTTGTGCCATTTCATGGAAGTTTGGGGGCTACTTGTCAATGCATTAAACAAATGCTACCTTTTAGAAAGGCGATGGTAAACTTAAGGCACTCTTTACTTTTTTAGAGTTTAATGTGCTTTCACTTTTTCCTGAATCATACAGGAAAGTAATGAGGACCTTCAAATAAAAAATTACTCATCGTAATCCTTGCTTTTTCCCTTTCTTGAAAAGCTGGAAAACTAAACAGTATGAGTGAACATACCTAAGAATGGCCAAAACAGTTAGCAAACAGTTAAGAAAGCAAACTCTTGGATGGAGTTGAAGGTTAGGCAACCTTAAGTCTCTTGTGAGAGAAGAGGATTAATTTGTTTCTGGCTGGACTTCTGCTTAGAGCTTACTCTGTTGCTCATCCATCCACACTTGGTATCTCAGGGCATCAGAAATACTAACATTCAGTTTCTCATTTGAGACTGTGATAAAAACACTACTTGAAGCTCTATTTCCTTCAGAGTTCTTTTCCTGCAGTGAGCTTCTGGTAACTGATGCAAAGACATTTCTGAAAATATTATAAGCTGTTCCTGTGGTACTCTGCCCAAGTAATTTCCAGTGATTCTTGGCATATCTTTATGTAAAGCCATCACTACTTATAAACATAGTCAAGAAAATGCCAGTATAGCCTCCCAGTCTGAGCACAGATTCTGGGGGGTTTTGTCAGTGTTTTGGAAACAACCTCTTTTGCCTTTGCCAAGCAAGCAGGCAGTCCCTGAAGGCTGGAAACATGTGACTCGTTCCCTGCCTGCTTCCCCTCTTGAAACTCAAGGTTTACTCTGCTCAGATTTTGCCAAAAATTAACTTGATTTCTGTGTTTGTAATACAAAGTGTAGCTAATAATGAGTGTGGAAGAAAGAATATTCTTGTTTCTTGGCTGTATTCCTGTCTTCTTTTCAACCTCAAGCATAGGCAAAATCTAAACAAGATGAAAAATTTATATGCAGTTATTAAAAGCAGAAAGTATTTATTAGGCAAAACTAGGTTTCTCAGACAATAATATTGATTTCATTTTCTTAAATTTAAAAAAGTAATTTTAAAACTTTCTTCGAGTCACAATGGGACATAAGTTAAATCTTCTGACCTGATATAACTGAAATGTTTTATTTTGTATCAGTTGGTCCATTATTTATTTCTGATTGAACAACTATCTCATGAAAACTAGAATTGTGGTGCCTTCAACGCAGGACTTTATTTGTCAAAATCCACTGTAGTTTTTGAGCTGGCTGAATCACATCTATGCATTAGTGGCAGGCTAAGTCTGTGATGCATCACAATTGAACTTCTTTTCCAAATGTGCTGAGATCAGAGGCATAAATGGTTCCCAGACTGTTCTGTATCATTTTTAATAACTTGCTGGTTCTTACTGTTTGTTGTAGTCTGAAGATCATTAATGGCATCAAAGAGATCTAAGGGTCTTTATGTTTTGAGTCTACACTAGGTAAAATGAAATATTTTGAATTGGGAAGAAATTAATTCCAAAGTATCAAAGGGTGATACTTTGTCATACCGACAGAAGGGAAAACCAAAAACATAAGAAAAAATTTTTAAATTAAACAAAATATCAGATTGCCAGGATTTCTTCCAGGGTGGCAGCTTTTATTCTTTATAGATTCTGATTTCAGCTCAACTTGCTGATACTAAATTAATCCAATCTTGGGAATAATATTCAACTACTAAGAACTTAATTATTATGGTTGAGGTAGGTTTTTTTGGTCAAATGGTGTAAAATAAAACATTTGAAATTCTTTCAAAGAATACTTAAGTCTGCTGGCACGTTTGGTGTTGTTGATTGATGCAAAAAATACTGCAAATTGGGAAAAAAAAACTGTTTGTTTTGGTTTGGAGGGGGCTTTCTGTTTTATTTATCTCTGTCTTTGTGAATATGTTTAGTTGACCCTGTGGAGCCAGTATTCATCCAGGTCTCTAGTCCTATAAATGTAACAAAGTCTGAGTATCTGGCTTAGGTGTCTTCTGTTTTACTACTAGTCTGTACAAATAGTACAGAAGACACTGTTTTCTTAAAAAAAAAAATTACTTGACTGTTTAAATTCACGGCTTCAACTTAAGAGAATCACATGCAGTGAGGTGTGCAGACCCTTCACATTAATCTCTTCAGTTTTCAGGTTTTAGAGAAGCATGAGACTATGTACTCTACTAGTGCAAGATGGGGAGACACTTAATTTCTCGGACCTGGTGGGCCATGTTAGGCTAAAAAAACCCAGCAAATATACTTGTTCTTCCCTAATGTACGAGCTTGTTCCCTAAGAACAAGCTAATATAGACAGTCTGTTTAAAATAAATTTAACATCACATTTTTGTTTAAATGATGATTTTGTACTTTTAGGCCATAGATTTTATCTATTAAATTTTAAGACTTTCTTATACAGTGAGTAAGATGTACCTGCTTTGTAGGCAAGTAAATAATTTGTTCTGGTACTTCAGCACACCTTGTAATTTAGCAGCCTCCCCAAACCTAGGCTTGCATCATCAGTGATTCATAAAATCTAATGGGTCTTTCCTAAAAGGTACAAAAACCTTTTAGATTGTTTTTATTCTACACTCATACTGCCAGATCAAGAACAATACACCCACAGCCTTTCTACACAGAGTATTTGGCTTATCATAAAAGGCAGAAAAAACAAAAAAAATCCAAGCCACAAAGCCAGAGCAGTGCAGTGAGGGGGAGTGCTGGAGCAGTCCGGAAGAGAGCCCTGTCAAACACATGCTTCCCACACTCAGTCTGCTGCACCCGTTGTGCTCCTGCCATTGGGAGAGATGGGACAGCCATGGCCGGGAGGGAAAATGGAAAAGCAAAGGGAAAATATCTTAGTACAATATGGTAGAAGAAGCAAATCTAACCAAAATGCTTTCTGTTAAATATTAAGTAGTGTGCAAAATCAAATGGAAACAATGGACAGTACCTTTTTCCCAGTCTGTAAACCCTGCTCTGAGGATACTCTACTCATGCATT
Organism: Petroica traversi; assembly: GCA_025920805.1. Taxonomy (NCBI): domain Eukaryota; kingdom Metazoa; phylum Chordata; class Aves; order Passeriformes; family Petroicidae; genus Petroica; species Petroica traversi. Next base: position 9,609,142 of record JAHLSL010000046.1, on the reverse strand, counting down.
AGTACATTTGTGCCAGAGTTACCTAGTAGGGCTTTTCAGCTGTTCCTGTGTTGCCTAGGGTACTAAATGAGTCCTGCAGAAGTTTTCTTTGCTGTTTCATTGAGTTTCCTTTGTGAAGGAAAACTGCCCACAAGGCAAAATACAATCTTTCTACCCATTCAAAAAGAAAAATAAGGCATAAAAAAGAAGCTTGATATGTAGGAAGTAAATGATATAATCCATTTCTGCCCTCTAATTTGAAGCTTTTAGGAACAAAAAATAAAATTAAGAATTGATCATATAGCAAGTGACAATCAACTGTTTCTGCAACAAAACAGCCATGCACTTCCAAACCTGTGGGCTGATTATCGTAAGAGTGCCAGTTATTCTTTCAGATATGAACACTTTTAATTTCTGGCCTTTTTTTTTTTTTTTTAGTAGGAAGCAGTAGATTAGGTAGAGAGAGAGTAGCATGGGTAGGTAGCTGGTTCTCATCTTCCTTGGCTGCATGGCTGGATAAACACATACACACATTTAGTAAATAGCAGAGCCAGAGCTGTGAGGGTCTAAGTACAGAAATGTGGGATGATTTGTAGGAAAAGATTGTGTCTCACTGTACAAACTGAGGGAACAAAGAGGGGGAAAAAGATGGAGATGAGCTTTCAGGCATGCAGAGCCGTATAAGTGAAGATTGGAAGTGTTACTATAAGCTCAACCTAATTAGGTCGATCAGTGAGGCAAGTTAGCATGCACTTATGTGATCATTTTAGTGTAGATTGGGTGGACAATTTTGAATTGGATCCCTAAATCATCTCCGCTCACAGTACTTAATCCATGGCAAGGAATGAGCTCAGAACTCATAGCAGGTATTCCCTGCAGACTACAAGAAAATCAGAAGATGAACTGTAGGAATTTAGGGCCTTCTATTTTCTGGACCATACTAAAACAAATCCAGAGTAATCTTTAAAATTCATATAGTGTAGACACTGAGTCCATTGCACCAATTATTTTGTTCAATAGATCAGCTCCTACTAAACTACTTTGGAAAACAGATATAAATTTACATTTAAGTAGCTTGTTCTCATAATCTATTTTAGTTTTAGGCTTGCAGCTTTTGCTTCCAGACACAGCTTACATGCCTTCAAAACTCCTAAATTTAGGGGAGAAATAGTTTGCATAATAATAATCATCATCTTCATCATCATCATCATCTGCCTATAAAATTTGTCTTGCATTTTTGATTGCTTAAAAGGCATTCTTTCAAATGCTAATGAAAAGCAGTGGTGGAGGGGTTAAATATATACTTCCACTAAAACATTGGCATTCTTCACTCTGTTCTGAGACATGCCAAGGTAAAAAAATGTGTGAATTATCTTTCACTAGTGTGAAACTAGCAAGAAAAAAAGAAGACAATATGTTCAAAAAATCAGTTTCACAAGATTTGGAATCACAAGCTCTGAAAATCTTAACAGAAACCAAATGGTTTCTTTATGGTGTTACTACAGTACAAGAATTTAGATTGCATGGGGATTATGCTGTCTGTTTCTCCCTTAACATACTTGAATTTCTTTACAGTTTAACCTTCACATTGACCTTTGGGGATATTGAAATAATTATAGTTTTTCTATCATTTGCTTTATCTTAAGTTTCTGATATGCATTCTCAGCTGTAACAGACTTTTTTTTTACTCAGGGAAAGATAAAGAAGGTTATAGCAGAACTGAAAAAAGAATAGTTTTCATGAAGGACATATATTAGTGTGGACTAAGGGCATAATTGAAGTTGTTTTTGATGTAGTTGGAAACAGCCGAGTCTGGGACTGCTGTACGCACATGAAAGCTCTGTTTCTTAGAGTTGTGCTTACTGCAGCACTTTTCATTGCTGCACTGAAGTACTGGCATGTCTGAAGTACTGAGACGTCTGAATTTTGCAGGAGAGACAGAAACAGAATGAAAATTCAGTGGACGTGGGGTTCTGAGGTCGTAGATCTCACTGTGCAAAATAAAAAAAGGGGGGTCTGTAAGGGAAGGTGTGTGTTTCCCTAAAGCTTGCCTTTGCTTCAGTATTGGGAATCGGAAATATGAATTGGAAATATTAAAATATTTTTACAGATCCTTAAAAGTACCCAAAACAAGTATGAGGGAATAGAGTCTCATGTACATAGTGAATAGTTCTGGTCCCATAATGTGGGCATTCTAAGCAAACTGGCATAGGGGACACCATTTGAAAGACTAGTCTGAAAGAAGAATCTAATCTTAAATCAGTTTTAACATACAAATGCATAGAAAGGCAAGAATGAAAATCCTCGGAGGATGAGTAATCAAGACTAGTCAGGCGTTAGCTACCCTCCCACTATGTACAAATGACAGGAGTCCATGCTTGGAGAACTTATATTTACCGAGACAGATGGCATGGAATTATGGAAAGTGACTTGTTGCAGAGAGCTATGGTAGCATCAGATGCAATTGAAACAAGTCAAGGAAAGATTTTGCCAAAATTTTCTGTGGAAAAGATGTGGGATCAGAGAATGTCCTCAGCCCTAGAACATAAAAAGATTAAGTACTCTACACAGGAAAACATCTGGGTATGATGTCAAAATCAAAACAGAAGCAATAAGGCTCCACCAGATCTACAAAGCAATCCAGTGTGAATTCTCAAAGATTTATTAGAACCAGGCACAATTTTTTTAAAAAAATCTATCAATTAATTTAAAAAAGGGGTAAGAAACAATCAAACAAACAAACAATAAAAGTTTTCTTAGCGTGAGTAATGGCCAAGCAGTAATTAAGAAATTCTAGAAAACTCTAGTGGGGAATGAATCCTGCAAAACAGAGATTGAAGACAACTCATGAACTTCCATATCTAAAGTATGAAAAATCAGCTCTAGACAACGAAAAATAAGAAGCCTTTTTTCAGAGGAAATTGCCCTTTCCTGGCAAAGCTGTGATTTGACCTCCATGAAAGACCATTACTGTAGAATCAGAAAATAATGTTACCCCATATTGACTAGTCATTATGGTGGTTGTAAAACAACTGCACAGCAAATTATAGATCTGCAAACAACCGAAGGTACTGAAACGGACACGGCTGTCAGTGTCTGCTTCATGTATTGATGATAATCTTGTGTGACCTTTCCAGAGAGGGAATATTTATATCCTGTGGAGTCATAAATCTGGCACCTGACATTTAGTTTTTGCACATAGAGCTGGATGAAATGTTCAGTACACTGATGTCTTTGCAATGCTATTTTGTCACTACAGATGGCTCTGCACAAGCACAGAGGGGAAGAAAAATTCTGGTTTCTTTATGAGGATATCAACATCCATCCAGGAGAGGTTCAGTGGGATGAAAACATTTTAACCACCATCTTTCGTGTACATGTCGTAAGCTATAACAGTGAGGCAGCCAAGGATGGTAATACTTACAAAGAGGGAAGGACAAAGAACTAAAATAACAGAACATTTATTCTTAAGATACTAGGATTTGCTATCCTATTTATCAAAATGAAGAAAATGAAGTCTGTGAGTTAGGGCAGTAAAAAATCATGCCTGCCTCAGAAGTGGAAGTGGAGAACTACAGTAAAGAGATATTGTGACCCCTGTCTAAATTTTGGCCTCATTTGTGGGCAGGAGAATATAGATCAGTATCTGTGCAAGAATATATAGAAAAAAAACCCCAGTTGCACAGCATGGAACATTTGGAATGGTGAGATACGTGGGTGATCCCATTACATTCCTGCTCTGAGTTCCTGGACAGGTGAAAAGATGGTAAGAATACTGAAGGCAGGAAAGTTAAAAGAATAGCCAGATGTTTGTGGGAGTGTACTTTTTAGTGGGATTCAATGCCTCTGGGGCTGTACCCAAATATAGAAAGAGCTTTTGGCTTAATCATTAGGGATGAAGTGGTACTACCAGCTTAGCAGTGGTTATCCTGCTGTTAAAATTGAACTCTCAATTTACAAATGTTCATTAGTGAGAACTATAAGCAAAGCCTCCAAACTGTTGACATAGTCTGTTGCTATATATTAGTGCTGGAAGATTTAGAATCAAAAAAACCATAGAATATTATGATAACCTATGTCTTTACGGTAGTTGCTCTGCAGCCTGAACATTCCTGGACAATGCTAAACTGTTTAAAAGGTTACTATGCATCATCCTGATTTAATCAATTTTTCAGTTTTAAAAAATAAGCAATAAGAACTCAAAATAGCTTTTGAGTGACATGACTGATTAATGCAGCAGGCATAAGTCATGTAGAGCAGAATATGCAAAGAATTGATTATATTTTTGGAACACAGAGTTGTACCTCTGGGACATCTTAATCAGGAGCTACTGCAAAATCAAATATATCCCACTGGGATTTGCAGTTTCTGCTGATAGATTCAAGATAGTTAGAATGAATGTGTTGATAGATTTTTTGGAAAAAAAAAAAATAAGTAAAGCTTTGTGGTCAAGTTGGAGAAGGGAAAACCAAGAAAGGACAAAAAGGAAACTGCATACCAGATCTAGCCAATAATCAATAGAAACACAGAAGTGATTACAAACAATCTACCAACATCTGCTTTTGTTAGGGTCAGAGAAAGCCTCAAGTTTGAATACAAGAATTGGGAACTAAATTGTGGTATTGGCATATGAGATGTAGACAAAATAATCACTGTGCATCCATCACCATATTTCTTCTCTCCTCAGAGATTAGTTTTGATACAAATTCTGCAAATTTATAAGAAAGTGTTACCAAATAGCAGTGTTACATGCAGTCAGAAATAGTGCAGCAGAAAATCAAATAAAAGTAAATTGAAGTAAAAACATACAAACAAACAAAAAACACACCAAACTTGTTTGCTACATTGGGTTGAAAATATTACATGGGGAATGGATGCCAGTAAGAAAGTCAGTCGAAAAAACCCTCAGGTTTCTAAAGGGAAAGTGTTTGGAAGAAGGTCAAAAGTCAAAATATAAGTACAACAGGAGCAAAAATAATCTATTCCTGTAATGATAACTTTGCCATATTTTATGGGGGCGAAAAAAAGTCTTAGAATAATTCATCTCTGACTGTTCCCTGAAGCTCAAGAAACAAAGCACTTTTGCTGCAGTCCTGAGTGACTTTAAACTCTGTTACATGTGATTGAAAAAAAAAAAAAAACAAAATAAAAAGAACTTTAAAAAATTTAGATGTTTAAATTTATGTCTCTAATGGCCAAACAGAAATTGTCAACTTGCAAAATACCAAGTGTTTCAGGCTTTTACAGGCAGCAGAAAGGGTTTAGCAAGTGGTAACAATCAGTTTTGATGTCTCGAGGTAGTCCTTAGGGAAATAACTGGTGTATGCTGAGGCGTTTGTCATAGGTTACTTAATAATTACAAAATGTTGTCAGTGACATTAAAAAAAAAATTTTTTTAGAGAACACCTTATCCCGAGTTTTGGATATCAGTGTTTTAGGACTATGATATAGTTATGCAGAAACATCTCCTTGGGCTTTGGAGGATTTTTAAATCATCATAATTTTCCTAATAATTTATTTTAAAGTTTCCAGGGAACACTTTCTAATTCAAAATCAATTATAGATAAATTTTAAAGTATTATTTAAAAAAAATTATATATATTGAAGCTATATAACCCAATAGATATCAATTAAGACATAAAAAGCTAATCTTTGTATGCAGCATTATTAAAGAAATGGGGTTTTTTGCCATTTAGATAAATTACAAATGTACCAGAATATTTTATTAATGTACAAGAGAACTGAAAGCTTGCTGTGTCAGACTTTTCTTCCTTCTTTGTCCTCAAATTAAATGAGCATTTACATTTTAAATAATGGCTTGATACAGTCTAAATGGCCAAATGCAGCAGAAGAACTCTTAATTAATGCCTGCATTTATTAGCAATTTTTAACTAAAAACCACTGCAATTTGTAAAAATTATTATAAATCACTTGAGTGTATACTCTGCATTTGGCAGAATGAAAATGCACTTAACTTTCAGTGATGATCAGTTTTTAAAACAGTTTGTTCTACTTTAAAGCCCAATGTTATGGACATTTTCAACCTATTGCCTCATTAACTACATTCATATTAAAATACCACTCCATTTCAAATGAGAAGATAATTATAATACCTTGAAGCAAATGAGATGTTATTGCAATAATTAAATCTGAAATGAGATGCAGATAGTTTGGACCTGCTGCTTTGCTGGCTTTTTAGTACTGAATACTGTTTCCATTGGTCACACTGAATTACAATATTACAATATTTCATACCAATATTGCAAACCAATTACAATATTGCATACCAATAACAATGTCATACCTGATAGATTAAAAGTGTTCTTGCAGGCTACAGGCTGAAAGTTTATTGACAACCAGATACTTTGTTCACCATTTACAATATATTACTTATTTTCCTGTGTAGGAAAAGAAGAAAGACGCTGTAAAGTTCCTCTTCTTTCTTTAATTTCTATTATCATGGTGATGCCCCTCTGCCTTGAGTAGCTGAGACTGTAGAAAAAGTCAAGGAGAAAGCCACTGTAGACTGTTCCCGCTGTACTGTCTCAAGACTGAACATACTAATCATGTGTAGCTGAGGAAGAAGCTTTTACTGCCTCTTTTTCTGCCAGCTCTTAGAGACAGCAGTGTGGGGTTCAGAGTCAGGGCCATCTCTATGGAAGAACAGTAATCTACACGTTTTTACAATCTGTTCATCTCATAAACCATAAATTTGTCAGTTCCTTTTGTCAATATTCTGTCTGTGTATGGCTCCTGCTTTCGGGAGAGGAAGCAACAGGAGATATTTTGCAATTGAAGTTGAGGAAGGGAATTTATCTTTAGGAAAACTGCAGCCACCTTTTTTTTAAATCCTTTTTCTTCTACAGCATTCAGTTATATTAAAATTTATGGACAGGTTTATATTCTATACATTAGTTTTTGATTGTAATTTTAATGCTACTGATCAGCATTAATAAAGACACTATCAGGTAATTTTGCCATCTTATTTCTCACATATCCTCATAAAAGTAGTATATGTAAATTAAAATCCTACAAGATGTAATACCAAACACTGCAGAGGTCTGCAATAGATGGTCCTAACCTTATTTTTTATGACACATATAGACCAGACAAATAGAATAGAAAAAAACTCCAGTGTTTTATATTTCTTGGTTTTTATATGGCCCATTGCTGGATGTCTTCCAGCATTATCTTTTGATGCTGAGAGCATTATTATTTACATAAAAGGTTAAAAAATGCCAAGAAACAAACCCTGCAAAAATTACAAGCAGAGATTAAATGGACAATGCAGAAGGGGATTTTCAGTGACATGATTTCCATTTGGCAGAAGGCTGTTGCCTTAACAAAAGATGTAATTTTCCCCTGAGGCAGTTTGCTATAAAATCAATGTTTCTAAAAGTTTTATCTCAGTTTATGAATCTCAGTTCATGGCAGAAGTGTGAATATGCAGGTGGTATAGAAACCACATGTATTACATTTATATTGTTATAACTAATAGGCAATGTGGTAACCATCAAAGGGGAATTCACATCAGGTAGGCAAGTGCAGCACTTCTGAGTTCCCTGGTGGCACAGCAGAAATGGCACATTGAGACATCACAGAGAATTAGCTTTCACGTTAGCAGCCAGTTGCTCCAGGTTTAAGGCTGTATCTAGGCAATCCAAACACCCCCTGCTCAGCAGCTGCCTAACCTGGGTAGTGTTGAAAGTTAATTTTGTGGCTTTCTGCTTGGCGGTAAAAGTCCCCTGCAGTTGGTCTGCAGCAGTGCTCTGCTCCTGGTGAAACACCAGTGCCAGGCACAGCCACACATTCTCTTTCCACCAGGTTCACCGGGCTCCAGGGGATGGGCAGAGAACAGCTGCTCTCCTTGGCCTGCCAACAAGATGGGACTCCTCTTAAAATTTACCTGCAGCTGGTTTCATGTTGTAGATGGATTCAGAGAGAAAGGAGAGTTAACTGCCCATGCTGAAGCAAAATGATAAAATTTGCAGTAGTTGAAGGACTCCAGGGCTGAAGCAACACCCCAGAGGAAATCTGGTCATGGCAGCATGGAGCTTGTTCTGCTATGGCTTTTGCCCCCACCCTGGAGAGCAAGGCTGCTTCCCAGAGCGACTGCAATAAGGAGGACAGGAGGAAGCACAAGACTGCCTGCCTGGGGCTTTAGGACACATTTGAAAAATCCCCAGACTATTTTGTCTTCCGCTGCTTTTGATATCTGCTATTTGTTTAGGAAATCCCACTTTTATTTCCATTTACACACGGGTAATTGTAATTGTTCTAATCAAAGCCAAGTGCAGGCAGTGACATGTGTCAGTTACATGGGAATATGTGCTTAGCTGTTATTTGCTTTTTATTCTTTGGAGTAATTCCACGGTGTCTTCTGATTTCTTTAGGACCAATGGTGTATTTATGACAGATTATCAAAATACTGTGCAAGGCTACAGATTTTGTTTCCTTATCTCCCGTTTTATTGCCACAAATCTTGTATTCCTGTTACCATGTTGCTACAGGTTAACCAAAAGAAAACTCAAAAAAAACCCTAAAACCAAACCTAAACAAACAAATAAACAACAACAACAGCAAAAATGAGAGAAAATAAAAGAAGGGTCTTGGATGTCCAAAACCTTAGAATCACTTTGTGGAAAGTCAGTGCAATGGATTTACTCCTGAGTAGAGAGATACCTTTTCTCAGGCACACAAACAAGGAGGAATGCAAGCAGGAGATCAAACATCTGCAGTCAGCACTTTTCCTGGCTGGTGCAGCAGAGTCTTCTCCACAGTGTTTTTTTCAATAAAACCTTGTGAAGCTGTTAGCTCTCCCTTACCACTTGTGGAGATGCTCAGCAGGTGGCTCTGGAAGCTCAAACACATTTCACAGTTTCAGTGTCTGAGTGATTTTGCAATTTCAAACATGCAGGAACCTTTCATTAGATTTAACTGTGTTTTTAGAGACAAGGTCAGCATAAAGATTTCTTTGACTAACTGGAGAGCTTAATTTGATAATCCTTAAATGATAAAATACATAACAGACTGAAAGAGCTCTCTGAAGTCAAGTGTCATTGTTTTATCCTGTGATATGGTGTGAGTACTGACATTTCAGACTTTAGGGTGCAGGTAAAATTACAGGACTTTCCCAGGGATCCTGCACTCCTTTATTTGCAGTATACAAATAACTTGCATTGGAAAGGGGTGGTAGAAAAACCTCTGCAGATTGTCTTTTGATTCAGATATCTTTGAAACTGCTTCATCTTGGACCTTAAAAATCTCAAGACATCAAACTTTGAGGCCTGACACCTCTTTGAATACAGACTGAAGTAAGTGTTTTCAGTGAACAATCAAACTTCAGTTGCTTTTAATATTCTTATCTACATTATTTATAATAAAAAATAAAATATGAATGTTTAAATTGTTTTATAATTGTAATTCTGCCTAAAGGAGAATATTTGAAAAATTAAATCTTCTGAGATTATTTCTTAGAGCTGTTCCTCAAACATATGCAGCCAGGTAGAAACCATGTAAAGGAATAAAAGCACATTTTCCTAAACCACAAAACTGATAATGAAATATTAAAAGCTCAAAGCACAGAAAACATTCTTTTTGTGGTATACTTTTCATAATTTCAGTCTAGCATGGAGTAGGAAAATGAAGAACAGAACTGAGTTCCTTGAGGAGTTCTGGGTGTGATAATTTTAGTGAGAAATAGTCATGACAGTAAGGCATCTTGTATTTATTCTGATGTGCCACACATCATGAAAGTTTTGATAATTCATGTATCTATTTATGTTATTTCTTTAAGTCTCAGTGTGCTCATCTGTGCAGTTCCAAAATTTATGTCTTAAACAGCTCATAAATTAAAATCACGGAGAGCTCCCTCAGTGAAAAATCAAGTGGCAATGATTATTACTATATAAAATAGGGTTTATATCTGTTATCATATGCCTGATACTCTCAGACAGTAACCAGAAGGGCCTCTCAAATGTAAACCAGTCTTTCCTATTCCTCTTTCCTCCTCTTCTTAGTTCTGGCATCCTTACCTTGCTCAGCTGGCAGTGAGATGCTGCAATAAAATGAAATTTCAAAGCAAGTTACGTCAGGACTGAAATGCACTAGTTATCAATGACAGGGAGGGTGCTTTGACAGCCTAGCTTGTATCCACATAGGGGCATGAATGCTGTCACCCAGACTTCCCCTCTGAAAATAATTGCCCCGGATCAGAGTGTGCAAGCAAGTAAGAATCTATGTAGTGTGAGTGACAGCAACATTAAATCCTCACTGCAGAAAGGCAAAGACTAACTTCACAGTGTGGAGACACCTAACAGAGACTTACTCAGTCATTTCATAGACCTTCTGAGGCTCAGGAAGCATTTTATAAGTCTGTTGTGTACTCACAATGTCAATTTAAATTTTAAATGGTTTTAAAACTTTTGCAAATAAATAAGAATTTGCCTGTTGTGATTTTTAAATGAACAGAATTGTTTTACTTTGAGTTCTAAATGAAGCTTCATGGCTGCAAAGAAGCGTTGCAAAAATGCTACTCAGAATTTAATGTCTCAGGATACTCCATGAGGCAATAAATGACCAAATCTTTGTTCATAAGTTTGAAATATGTATTATTTCCTATTAAGCATCTCTACCTTTTGAAATCTATCCAGTACAAAACAGCTGTCCATGGTGTTTTTCTTATGGAGTTTTTTTTGTACATTTCTTTGCTTGTTTTGTAATAGTTTGGTTTTTTCCCCTTAAAATGAAAACAGTAATTCATATAAGAAAGTATGTTCTGTATATATGGGGAAAAAAACCCCCAAACAACAGCTAAAAAAGAAATTCTCTCTTCTTTTCACGTATCAAATGCCCCTTGGCCATTGGTAATTGATTACTTTATTCCAGTCTCAGTCCTTTCTACTCAAGTCTTCTTTCAGTTGCTATTTCATCAACCGGTTTTTACTGTCACCTTTTGTTCTTGTTTCAGTGACTGTTTTTTGCAGCTGAACCTCTTGCCATTCAGGATATAGCTGCTTTTTTGTTTGTTTGTTTTTAGTTCTGAGACCAATAAAAGCATATTAAGGTTAATGAATGCAAAAATTCTCCATCAGTTTCCAGAGATGAGAATGTCAGAGATTCAAATTGGGTAAGCTCCTTAGTAACAGAGACATAATGAACAACATTCAGAATAATATAATCTGAGGTTGAAGTCTGCAATGATAAATTCATTGCAGTGCTTTAAAGTGTAATCTTCTTCTTTCCACTAGCCTAGATTTCTTTCCTTTCTCCACCCCATTTCCAGTTATTTGTACTTCACTATTCATTAGTAAATTGTGACAGTACCCATTATTATTGCTGCCTTTGTATTAATGTGATTTGAAGCCATTGTCATTTTTCAACAGATTGCTCTGGAACCTCATAACATGGAGATACTGAAATCTTGATGGCCACAGCTGCTTTCACGATTTGAATGCATCACATTTTATCAGATCCTTGGCTGGCCCATGATTCTGTGGCCTCTATATGCAGAAATACAGTAGCATTTTGAATAACATAAATTAGTAGGGTTTTTTTTCTGGGAGGGCCCACTGAAGCAGTATTGTAGCAATGTCATTTTGTGGAACATGTCGGTGTGTTTAGACCTATTAGCCTCAGTCAAAAGCTTAATTTAAAAAGAGAAGCTTTCTTAATTGCCCTTGAAAAGGTACTCCATCTCTGTATAGATATGTCTGATGCCACTATCCCTGCTTTCCCTACCTTAATATTTAATAATTAGTATTGCTCAATTCTCAGAAATGTAGTTGTCTAATTAAAATTAGAGAGCAATAATATAACAGTACAGGAAAGCAAGAATCAGAGAGGTTGCTGAACTGATTTTATACCACTACAGTTTTACTAGCAGGGCACAGAAATGCATTAAGGCACATAGCTCAACCAACCTCTCTGATTCTTGCTTTCCTGTACTGTTATATTATTGCTCTCTAATTTTAATTAGACAACTACATTTCTGAGAATTGAGCAATACTAATTATTAAATATTAAGGTAGGGAAAGCAAGAATCAGAGAGGTTGGTTGAGCTATGTGCCTTAATGCATTTCTGTGCCCTGCTAGTAAAACTGTAGTGGTATAAAATCAGTTCAGCAACCTCAGAAGGATTTGCATGATAAAACTACTGAAGGCTGCCTACCTTCCAGATTATTGGTACCACCACATGGCTGCAGATTTACCACTGAGCTTCCTTTTCTTTCCTTGTGTTGTGCACCCTTTGCTCACAGTTTGCAATGTGCTTTCAGAGGTCAGTGTTCAGTACTGCACCAGCTGAGTCATCTGTGGGCCAAAGCCCTGAAATTTGGAAAGCCTTTTTACATCGATCTAAGTCTTTTACCTTATATATGGCTGCTGGAACAGGAATGAAAAATGTTAATGCCTGTGTCACTATAATCCATGAAAGCAGCATTTTCCTAAATGCATGGTCCATTACGCTCCTGGCCTAGCTGGAAAAAGCAAGAATTAAGTGGGTCTTCTCTTCCTGTGGCATTCTAGAAGACCCCTTTCAAGACTAAAATGAAATTAAACTTGAAGTGTGCACAGTGAAGTGGCCATATTTCGCTATTTAAAAAGGAAAAATTCTGGCTTTACTTTGAGCAAAAATTTCAGTATAGAAAAATAAAGTCTTGCTTTTACTGGCCTTATTTGTCTTTTGCCTCACTGTCAACACCTGCACTGTACCTTTTGTTGTTTGTTTGTTTGTTTGAGTATAAATACACTGTGAAGACATATGCCTCAGAGTAAAGATCTGTCATTAATTGTCTAATTTAACTCATGTTTATACACTAATCTCAGTTAAACAAATGACGCATGGAAGGATTTTCTTTCATTTTACTTACAGGCTGCCCCAGTTATGGATGATAGGAGACACATTCCATTTCGTCTTCCTGTTGTCCAGGCTGACAACATCCTCTGTCTAACTTTCTAGCAAACATAATTTTCTAGATACCTAGCAATTCATTTCACTCTGTACACCTTTAATTTATTAGAGATGGAATGGATGAACACAGGAAATATTTTTGAAGAATGAATTAGAGTTTTAGTATCTTAAACTAGGAAAGAAATATTTAGTTATTGACATTTTTATTTTCTTAAAATGAAGATTAGAAAAGTCAGCTGGTTTTGACAAAATCCGTTCTTCATCATTTGAGGCATTTTCAAGGTAGACTAATTCATCTACCCCTGATCCATTGCCACTCAAGTATGACACCCTAACCTTGAGCTAGAAGAAATTTTAAGCATGAAAAAATTGTTGTACCATCTCAGAGTAGGGTAAAGAAATTGAATGGAGTTCTGTATAAAAGGCTGTACATTGGTCCAGAACCAGGTCAATGCCAGATCAGCTTTCAACCTCTTTGTGACTTGGGGGCACAGAAAAGGCACATCTGATATTGAAAGGCTCTTGAATCCTCTGGCCTTGTATGAGCCAGTCTGGGTCTTTTATTGCAGTGCAAATAATTGTCAAATACAGTCATTTGAAGTAACAAGAAAAAACAAAATGTCTTACTGTGTTTTATCAATACAATTTAATGGATAAGATTGCTTTTGTCTGGTGGAGAGGCACACCTGAATAGACAGAGTTGCATCTATTTGATTTAGCTTTTTTATGTCATTTTGCAGCAATTTGACAGCAGTTTCAGTCCACACTGACAGGCACATGGAGCTTCAAGAATACAAGGGCTGCAATAAAGGTATCAGGACTGCCTCCAAAAAGAAGTGTGACATGGCTAGTTGTGGCTGTCAGAGGAAAAGATCTAACTTGGGGGTGTTTAGATGCAATTATGTTTGATTTGAACTCTCAAGAATCTGGATTAAGAGAATAACCGACAATAACGACAGTGCAAATATATAGTACATAATTTGACCTATGATGCATATCAATTTGTAACTGCATTATTTATATAGCACCAGACATGTTCCCTGGAAACATTCAAGATTATTCTGGATGGGGCTCTGAGGAGCCTGATCTAGTTAAGATGTCTTGTCTAGAGTGAGGGGGTTGGACTAGTTGACCCTTGAAGATCTCTTCCATCCCAACCTATTCTATGATTCTATAATTCTGTGTTATCTTTGTTGTTAAGAATCTTTTTAGTGGAAATAAAACAACTTAGCAAATTCTAAGGGGCAGAGGTTTCATCACACAGATGCAGTTTTGTTGCTTTTCCACGGTCATGTTACACAGTTGGCTCTGGGACTCACTCTCAAGAAAATCCTCAAGATGAAACCCACACTAAGAGCTCTAAGTATTTACGCTGCATCATTGGATTTTTTCTCTGCATAACCCTTCAGTTGAAGGTCAGCTAGGTATGAACTGTAAAAATATTTAAACTGTCCCTTTCCCAAAAACATTACTTTTTGTCTTTCTTTCCCCATTCTTGCAAAGAAGAAAAATATTTCATAATTGTGTTAGTCAGCATTTATTATAGCTATATCCACAGTATTCCTGGTATCTTTCAAATAAATGAAAAATTTTTTCTTTCAATCACAAAAGAACAAGGATATTTTTTAATACATGTAATTTAATCTGAATACAAGTATAAATTTTCTCAGATACTCTCTTGTAGTTTCTGTACAATAATATGACTCAGGATTAAAATTATTTCTATCTTTCAGATGCATTTCTGTATATTGATATATTTAGATTTCTGTAAAGGTAATCATTCTGCTTTGTAATGGCTGGTATATTGGGATGACAACATAATACTTTTCCTCTAAATTATTGACACTTTTAAACTTAGTGTCATGCAAACAAATACATGTGTTTGCTGGGAATAATTTACAGGCTTCAGTAGGTAGTTCAGTGATTGTCTCATTGGTAATGATTATAAATTTGTGTATTTTACTAGGTCTAGCTGGGAGAAAGTTAATTTTCCTAATAGTAGGCCCATATTGCTGTAATTTGGATTTGTGACTAATGCAGCATTGGTAACACACCAGTGTTTTGGCTATTGCTGATCAGTGCTTACCAAGCATCAAGGATTTCTCTTTTCCCACTTTCTATCCCCAGCTTATTGGCTGAGGGTGCACAGAAAGTTAGGAGGGGATACAGCCAGGAGAGATGACCTGAACTGGCCAGTGGCTATTCCATCTTACATTCATCAATAAAAACTGACGGGAGGGTTTATTTAGGAAGACAGCCATTGCTCAGAGAGAGCTGGGCATCACTCTGTTTGTGGGTGATGGTGAGTACTTGCCTTTGCATCTCATCCTTTGTTTTCTTTTGATTTTTCTTCCTTTTTATTTTTTCCTTTATTGTATCTTTGTATCATTGAATCTTCTTACTTTTGGTCTTTTGATTTCTGTCCTGTCCCTCTGCAGTGGGGTTGAGGGGGAGTGAAAAAGCAGATGTGTGGTTAATTTTAGGCTGTGTGTTCTATCTGTCTTCATGTAAACATAGAAAATACAGAAATATACCAAAGATATACAGAGATTTTTAAGTTGTTTAAAAAACAACAAACAACAAAATAAAGCTCAAAAAAATACCAAACAGCCTCCCTCCTAAGAAAGCACTTGATGATAAAGGGACTAGGTTTTTAGTAAACAGTGATTTTCATCAGAATATAGCAACTGCTTTTCATCAAAATTTCCAAAAATTATGATTGTTGTTTGGTCATATTAGTGTGGGCAGGGCTGCTTCTAAGTATTGGAAAGAACGTATGAAAGAAAGCAAGTGAAAGAATTTTTCTATTATATGGAATTAGGGATGCAAAATGAGATTCATCTCTTCAGTTCAAAGATCTGACTTGATCTTCTGAACCATGTTTATTGTCAATGTCTTACAGAAGAAAAGTAAATTTATAGAACCATAGAACAACCCAGGTTGGAAAGGACATCAAAAGATTATCTGGTCCAACCTTAAATTCTAAAGTCCCACTAATTCAGCAGTTAAAATGAATTGCACTTCAGAGCAGCCTATTTCTCTTCCTTGGTTGTAAAGAAAGTCCAGGTTGGAGAGTTGAGATGCAGCTATCTACAGTGGGGCCATTTAAACTCTAATATTACAAATCCTTAGTGATGAAGGGTAAGGACCAAAGGATGTTGAGACTTACTCAATATTCTATGAATATTCTTTTTATTAGCTACAAAGAATTGTTTCTTCTTCTACCTGTTTCCATGTTCCTGTTTTCCGAAATGGGTCTTCCTTTCTTATATACTTCCTTTTGGATTCCTAACGTTGTTTCAGCTAAGATCTACCAAATTCTCTCAATGTATTATTTAGGTGGAATATTTTTAGCCTGCTAAAATGCTCAATACATTGTTAGTATTGAATAATACATATTAAAAAGAAGAAGACAACTTTTCTTATTCGAGAACACATAAATATAATGATTAAAGCATGACTAACAAGCCAAGTGTCATCATAATGAGCATAAAGTGGGTTGGTATCTCATTCAGAGTCCTTCAGATATGATTTAGTTAATTTGATGTGTCACAACTACATTACTGATGGTTCCCATAATCTAGACCAACAGAGGTGTAAAGGATGGTGTTATAGATAATACTTTCTATTAGGATGTTTAAAGAATGAAGTAAATTTAGTGGAAACAAAAGTATCTTAAAATAAAGAACAGTATAAAGGCATTGATAATAATATTTGAACCTTTTTTTTAAACAAATTAAATAGAAAAATAAATATCCAATATGAAAGATTAGGGAATAAGGAATGTTTTTCAAATTACTCTGTCCAAATCGAATCAAGATGCTAGAAAAGAGGATAATTAGTCCAGAGCATAAGTTCAGATGTTTACTCTTGAAAATGCTTAAACAGTAAGAAAATCAATCCATCTGAGCCTCTGATGTTAAAAATCCATTGCTTCATTGGATTTTTCCTCAGATTAAGTTATGAGATCGATTTACAGAAACAACTTTGGAGCAGTAACTACTCAGGGTTTTAGCTTAACTGCAAATACCCCAAACTAAAGAATACATATTCCTATATGATTGTTTATACTTTGACAAGCTCACATAAATAGCAATATTTTTATATGTTGGATTGTTTATAACAGTATTTTGTAAATTCCCTCCAAATTTAAAAGAAGGTGAGAGCTAAAAATAGGAGATAATTATGTAAATTATAATTATTTTAAAAATTTAAACAATTTAAAGTGTTTTGAGAAAAAAATTAAATATGTAAAAAGTTTTAAAATGGGATTATTATTAAGATTTCATTATTGTTTTAATTTTAATATTATCTTCTGACTTAAAATTTCTTCTTGATTCTAATTTCAATTTAAATGGATGCTCAGTGCCTAATGGAAGAGGCAAAGCTGCTGTTCCACCACAGTGTGTTCAACTCAGCTGTGATGAGATAAAAAACAGCAAACAGATCATGGCTGTGCAAAATTATCATGAAACACAGGCTAGAGGAGTTACAGTTTTCCATTAGAATTCTGTGGCTATCTGAGGTTTCTGTGCTATTTTTATAGCATGATGGATGGAGGGAAATGCCTTTTCCTTTATATTGCAGTGATATGAGTTTGGCACTTTGTGCAATCTAAGGGTAACTACTGAAGTGTGAGATGGTGTTTCGGGCTTTGCTGCATCTGAAGACCAAAGCTCCCAAGGTCACTAGAAGCAGAGGACACTCTACTAACCATGCATCATCCTGCCTGCTTGTTCATCTTCCCAGCACTTGTTGGAGCTCTTGTTTCACCAGCTTTGAGGGAAAGTTCCTTCCTAGGGCTCTGTCCATACCATCAAGTGTAGCAGGAGCCATTGTCTGACCCCAAGGCTGACTGGTGCGGCACTGTCCATGTTCATGTAAATCTCTTCCTCTGCAAAACATATGGGGTGCACCAACTCTGTGCAATGAGAATGCTTGTTCACCCATGACAGACTGTTCTTTGGCTTGAACCAGAACAGTACCAGGCTTGCTGCTGTCAGCAGGACAGTGTGGATAATCATGGCAATATTGATAATCATGGAGGAGTTTTTTTAGATGGTACCATTTCCGTTTTTTAGTTCATCATTGCAGATTCTCTCTTGGAGTCCAAAGTAGTCCCACTTCATTACAAAGCAGTGGCTGACTTGTGGCACCTTTTTTTAATTGTGATTAGCCTCTTTCAAGTCAAATTAAAGAGAAATCATTGCTACTGACAGCATTAAACCCAATAAGTATCAGGTTGAAAGTGCAGATTTTCCTTCTCCTACTGAAAAACAGTCAGGCTCAAGACTTACTTTTGTTGCCATGGTCTCATCCTGAATAATGGCAGTAATGAATATGGATTCATGTCAGTGTAAACTATATCATGTCACCTAGATAAGCTTCTTCTTAAATCACATGGAGAAAATCGTGCTCATACCATGCATCATTAAACATTAATAATTGTGGGTTGACTCTATGCTATGTTTTTAATTGGTTCAAGCTTCAAATACAAAATTGCTTGTTTACATAGTTGCCCTTAGTATTACTACTTTCTCATACCATAGGATTTAAATTTCTCCCTTAAAAAATTTATAAAAAAAAAGGAAATTAAATCTTCTTGCAGTGCTAGGCTAAGTTCTTTGTTATACTTTTCTAAATTTTATTCCACTTGAGACATTGATCAAAAACTCAGCTATTCATTACCATACAGGTATTAAATTAGATCCTGAATAGATAGTCTCACTCAGTCTTTCAGGCTTTATTGATACATGCTGACCATCAGGTGCAGAAAATAACACCATTAATATCCTTTTTTATGGTTACAAGTACTGCTGCCTGTATGGAGTTTGCTTCCTCAGAAAAGGGACATGACTTATGAATGAAGGTCAACAATTACTCCCTTTACTAATCTCCTTCTCCATGACCTGAAATCTAAACCCCTTTCCCCTGTTCATTTGACTTTCTAATCAGCCAATGATATGATATTACTCTCTAATCCTTTCTATTATCCTTATCTAAATTCTTCCATCAGGTTCCCTTTGGGCAGTATGTAGGTTTTTTTCATTGTCTGCAACACAGAAGATAGAATATTTGTTTTGGTATTAGAAAAAGAAATCTGCGATATTAATGTGACTATATGATCTTGAATTAGACTTGTCCTGCAGTTTGTATTGACATTAGCTGGCATGCAATCTACCAAAAAAATGCTGGTGATTTCAAAATCTGAGATATCAGTTTATCTGCCCCATTTTCAGGGCTATGAGTTGCATCTATCCCTAGATTTGATTGATACAACCATTCCCTGAGAATATGCTTCTCCTGGGCCTGTTTTGTTTTGTATTTAACGTTGCAAAATGTATAACTTTCCTGAGAATAGAAGATACAAACACTCCCTTGGTGCCTGCTCTTACCACTGGATTAAGATGCAGCCAGCTTGGGGTTTGCCATGGGTTTGTGTTAGGTACTTAAGAAAAATTGAAGATATCTGCTTAATCCGCAATTATAGACAGACCCCAGGGCATCCAGATCCATAAGTCAGGCTTGGATCAGACAGATTTGGCTTCAGAAGGCTGGAAAACCTCCTGTTGATTATTTTTACGCTTGAGTAATCTTGTCCCTCACTTCAGTGGGATAGGTTTATCTGTGGGGATTAACTTATAGCACCTGAATAAAATCTACAGTTGTAATGTTTTTGGATTTTTTTCTCTGTTTACCTAGATTTAGATGATTGAATGGGGTAAACAGAATACCTCCAAGTCAAATAATATAAGATATAGCTGAAATGACAGCTTATTTTTTCAGGGAATGTTTCAAAAGAAGAATGTAAGATTTGGTCCATTAGGCTGACATTGCTATATTAAGATAGGCAAATTTTTGGATTTTAAAAAAATATTGAAATTATTATAGTTCCATGTGAAATGTATAAATAATTCAGTTTTTATGAATTAAAAATGATGAGAAAAACAGTTTTTGCCTGACTGAGAATTTGTTCAAGCAATAGTTTTAAAGGGAGTGTCTAGGTTACAACTCCATTCAGCCCATGTTGGTTTACCTTTAAATTACCCTGCAATTCAGCACTTAGGGAAAGTTTTAATAGCTGCAGTGGTCTGCACTGCAGTACTGCCTGGCACCCTTGGTAGAAAAAGCTGAGTTAATGAGATCTCATGGAATAGAAATCACTTGCTTTGAGCTATTCTTTCTTTTTCCTTCCTTTGAAGAATCATACTGACAGTTTGACTCAATAGGTCAACTTGATGTGGAACTTAGCTTTTCACTAAGGATCTGAAAATCCCATAAATATGGGGATGGATTGGACCTCAAACTTTGATTGCCTGTTATACTTAAAATATATTCTGTCATACAGCTGAACAGGAAGAAAATCCTTACAATTTATAGTATTATAGCAACAGTTTGTAAAGAACTTAAACACTTTTTTAAGGGGAAGAAGCTTTTTAGGCTAATATTGCGTGTATCTCAGTAAGTGAAGACCACTAGCTGAAAAAAAAAAAAAAAATTAAGCAGTGAGTCATGTGGAGCATTCCTTTTCTCTGACTCAGATTCTTGGTCTCCCTGAGAATAAATGCTACAGGTAGTAACTTTAACAAGGCAAGAGATACATATTCAAGAGAACTGTTTAAAATATAGAGAGAGCAACCCCTGGAATTGAATGAGAATTTAATGTGCCATGTTTTTTGTATTTTTACTGGGTAAAACAAAAATATTTGCATTTTACAGATCCATTACCATTCTTGTTTGAAGAATAAAAAAGCTGTATGGAACATGGCAGCCTTGTCCTGTGTTTACTACATATGGATCAGATTCCAGTGGCTGTTTATTACTGGGGCTGTCAGTTTAATCATAAATTGCTCTGCTCTACAAATTGTCAGAGCCTTTTCTCATATGACAAAATTTCAAGTAAATTAGAATATTAAATATCTCAGTGACCAAATAACTGTTTGTAAGCCTCAGCAACAATGATAAATTTTCCAGTAGTTTTCCAGTATAAAGATGTTTCCATAGACAATGAGTATGCCACTAAACTTTAATTTGTTTATTTCATCAGGGTGGGGAGGAGGAAAACTGCCACTCTATTTAGGAAATCTTTATAACAACTCAGGAAGATACTTCTCTGTTTTCTGTATTATAAATTAAGATTGTTGTATAAATCTTTTTCTAAGAAGCTGGATATGCTAAATAAAAAGGCAAGCCTTTTTCTGACTTTTTCTCAGACAGATTGTTGCTGTTGTTGTTGCTGTTGTTTCTCTGTATTTTGGTTTTATAGGGTTTTTTTTTTTAATGCACTTTTATGGATTAATTTTCAATGTTTTCATACTGGTCCCTCTATTCCTTCCTCTCTTTCTCTTTTTTTAATAATGTTGTTGGCCTACACTTTAATTTTGAAATGAGCAGGAACTCTTATTTTAAGATTTTTCAATAGCAAAATGTCTTTAAGTTTTCGATCACTGAACTATTCAGCTTTAGTAACAGAAAATATGTTGTTTTCTTAAAGCACATGTTCTGCGTTTGCATTTCTAGTGTTTCCTTATTTTTTTATCTGTATGAAATAAACCAATCCAAACCATAGTCCAGAAGTTCTAAACTTCTGCATCCAGATTTGTTTTGAATCTATGATTTCAGACCATGCTGTCCAAAACCATTTTAAAATGACACATGAATAAACATGAATTGAGATCTTCCTTAAATATTTTAGATGTGAAAGTTTAGGAGCCTACTGGCAAAACTGGCAAAAAACTGAGCAGTGTACACACTGGGATTGTGCACAGATGCCTTTCCAACTATCCCATTTCGTTCATCACTTTTGGAAACAGATCACTGAAATATTCAGCAGCGTGAAGTCTGTCTCCAATCTGTTAAATAATAATGTTATGATAGTACTGGGAAGACTCTGAACAGGGAAGTAGATTTATCACCATTGGAAATATGTGCCTATCTATTCCACCCTGGAATCAGCATCAGCATTTATGGATCTTGGATATGCCATGGCCTTTCTCATAAATGAACAAACTTTCTTGTTTGTGCTTCAGAAAAGATGTGTGTATGATTGTGACAGAGCAAAACAAAACCAGGAGTGGCACCTTTGAGAAATTCAGATTCACCAAAGAACTCAAGTCTAGTCACAATCACAAATATGCAGCTAAACTCAGCACAGGATTGCATGAATCAAGATGAGAAAAATACCAACTGGGGAAAGTCAAGGCATAACATGCTAGAGAGAAAAAAAAAAGAAAAAGAAAGAAAGAAACACACAAACCTGTCAAAAGGTAAAATTTTATATTCAGATAGTCTGAAGGATAGGATCCATATTGCTGATTTTAGCACTGAATCACTAACCTTCACCTCAATAATCTCCTGAGGACTCAGTGTCATGTCAAGAACTCATTTGAATAACATTCAAAACATTATATAGTTCCTGTCATCGTGAAACTGTTGAGAAGAGAATCTGCAAACAACAGTAATCATCTTGGTGAGAGAAAAATTCCCTGAAGACACTGAGAACTCAAGGAATAAAGAAATGTAGGGTGGGAAGCAAGGTTGAAGCTGAGGCTCAGCTAACAGAAGGAGACATGAAAGGAACTGCTATACACACTTTGGAAATCATTCATGTCAAGCTGTTTTCTTTTTATTCTTCCCCCTTGAACATGCTTATCACCTGCCAATGACCTATTCATTCTGATGGAGAAACTTGTTACCCCAAACCAACACTTCATTAAATATTCTACTTTTTCTTCTTCCTTATTCCTTTCATCTTGCTCTTTGAAGTCTTTCAATAACATAGATTTATTTTGGTCAAAAGTGCCTGTGAAGGTTGTGCATTACACACACACACGCATACACATCCCTGCTCCAATACTCCACCTTTTGATTAAGTCTGTCCTCAAAAATGACCTTTGATGGGTAGTCCACACCAAGTGACTGTAGCAGTACCCTGGGCCTTCCTGTCTCATAGGAAATTGTGTTATGTTTAGAAAGTGTGAGTATCCATGTGGCAATGTGCACTTATGTTTCTTTTGCTTCTTATCGTTTCATATAGCAGTCATTAGACAATTTTCTCAAGTTGTTCAGTAAGAAATGTATTCAATAGAAGAAAGTTTGATTGGTCTAAATGTGAAAGATTTTGTCACATATTTCAAAGCTTGTAAAAATCTTAAAAGATCAATATTTGCTGAAAGACTTGCAAAAAGCTGCAGTACCAATTTTAACACTTATGGCTATTGCTATCATTTTTTTGAAAATTGCATTTTCATTATTACATTTTTATTGGTGCTGTTGTACCCAAATTTGAGAATAGCTTTTATGCTGGGTTAGTATTTTAGAATGAACATGTGATATAGTTTGAAAGGTTGTGCCTTTGGCCAATTCAGCTGTGATAGTCAAGGAAAGAAGTAGTATTACAGAAATATCAGAATTCTATCTAGCAATAATTGCAAGAAGGTAACATAGTCTTTTGTAGGCGTTTCTGTGTGCTTTACAGAAATAGTGTGTTTAAGACTAGTCAAAATTCCTGCCAGGATTTATTTGAAATGTAATAAAGCATATCCATGAAAGTCATGAGTAAACACAATGGTGTTACATTAAACTGAGTGGTGGATCAACTTCTTTTCTCTCAGTAGAATGATGTGCTTGCAGATTGAAAGTTAGTGTGTGTGTATATATATATACAATATTCATAATGACTAAAACCGAAGATGTTCATCCATGATCAAGCTAGTGGTCAGCTCGAGGAGGAATTAATTCCCTGGAAGTGATCAGCAACAGGATATGAGGGATAGAGATCTACCTGTGTAGAGGCAGAAAATAATTTTTGCAGTTCCCGTTCTTCCTGTCAAAAAAAATCTGTATGCTGCTCAGTCCATTCATTGTATTTTTATGTATTTAAAGCTAGCCTTGCTGTATATTTGTTTCTTTTACAGAAAATAAATAGGGTCTTTGAAGAGGTTAAGATTTTGCCTCACATATTGTTACTGTGATTGAAAATATTATCTTGTCCCTACCAGCACAAACCTGAGATGAGCAAAAGGCTTAACAAAGGAGAGTTTGAAAAAGTTCATTGACTTCCACCTTTATCCTAGGCAGGTCTGTATCGTCTGTCTTTAACAGAAGACATGAGTATTCTGGTGCAGGAAATTGAGTATTTAAAAAATACAGAAATTATTACTGACTGGAGTGAAAATATTTTTTTATGTCAGCAATGGTTTCTTCAAGTGAAGAAGAATATAGTCATTGGGAGAAAAGAGGAGAGAGAGTTTTCTGCATAGTATAAGGAAGGGCATGCAAGCTATAATAGTCCAAGTTCTACATTAATCTTCAGAATTGTGTGAGGAAAAAGTGATATTTCTTTCAAACTGGGAAGTAGATAGATATAGGTGGTTTAACACTCCAGAATTCTGCAGGTTGATGAAGGCAGGTAAGTGAATGAATAGTTCTGTCCAACAGCAGCTAGCTAGTGCACTGGCTTGCTTCTTACCCTTTCATCACCTGATGCTGGATTTAGGCAAAAGGAGCACTGTACAAAAGCTGCTGGTTTTTTTGTGTGTAATGAAGAGAACACTCCCTTTCCCCTGAACCATCACACAAAGCGAGAGCAAGAAAGGCTTATGCTGTTTGAGGCCAGTTGTGGATGGGTCGTGGGCTGATGACAGGCTTTAATGGAGAGGATTTATGATTTGCTCTGCACAAGTTATTGCTTGCTAACCCCTAGAATTAAGTTAATAAGGTTGTGAACTCAGCTAAACCACATCTGGATGTGGTGTCTGTACTTTGTGTGTCAGGCTCAGTGATTAAGTTGCCTCTAGCATTTCATAGATTTGGATAGCCTTTCATTTTCAGCTGTTCTGTTTCCCATCAGCTGCTACACAGTGATGGGTCTCAACATGAAACATGCAATGTGCTTTCTAATTAATGAATGCATGATAACCATGTATTTATTACCATTATTTGTAAGTAAAAGATTAATGAGGGAAATTTAGTAGTGATGCAGAAACACAGTGCCAGGCTTCTGTCCCTGTAAGATCTATGGCATATGCAGAGTTTCAAGCATCTGTGCTTTTGGTCTGGAAATTCACCTGTTAAAACACTTGGCTATCTGGCTTTTCCTAGCATGGTGATTATCCCCATCATGAATGATGAGCATCACATATTTATAAACTTTCTCCAATGGAAAACACAGAAAAGCACTGCGGAAAAGACTTCAGAATTCAGAAAAATACGGTTTAAATTAATTTGGGTTACATGTCATACTAGATTTCTGCATTTAAAATGTTTTAATAATGTGTATTTTTACATGTATATGTTTTCTCTGCCTGGGACACTGTCATATCTTTTTTGCTTCTGACTGATGACAAAAAGAATTTTATCAAATATAATTTGAGTTAGTGAAAGGAAATGTCTATTCCAGACAGCTACACCTTCTTCCAGCCCCCCATAACTGACACATAGCTTCTGCAGTATTCTGAATGCAAAATTTTAGGGCTTTGGTAAATCAACAAGGAAATCAAATCCCAAAATGGAAGGAAGAAATAGGATGAAGATCATCCTTGTAGCACCCCTTGTAGCACCTTCCCAACAGAGGCAAAGGGTTTAGAGGGTGTGTGCTTCCCTGACTTGATGCCAGCACTGAGTGCTGCTTCAGCAACATCCTGCACACTGCCAGGAAAAACTTCTGTAATTCATTCCTGACCTGCTGCTGCACTTCATAACAAGATGCTGTTCTTTTTGTTCTACTGCTCCTAATGTACTAGTTAATATTTTTTATCCATATTTATATTTATTTAAAGCACTGCACAAACAGAAAAAAAAAAAGGTTTTGTAACCTGTACTCCAGTTGCTCCCTTGCAAAATAATTACTTACAACATATTTCTTTGTACCACATACACACACAAAAAATAGATTTCATAAAATTCATCAACATTAAAAAAAAAACAATTCATGAGGAAAAATGTGATTATCATGTCAAAAAAAGGGAAATTCTATTTTCCGTTACGTATCATATCATGACTGTTGCTATTGTTGAACTAAGTAATGTATTGGAAAGTACACTAATTCACCTTCTCTTCTTTTCCTACTCCAGCTGTCAGGTGACTAGCGAGTTGGCCTTTGAAATTTTTTGTAGTACCTTAACATATTATAGAAATCTCTGAAAGTTTATGTAGTGTATTGTGTCACTAGTTATAAATAGTCCAAGACTTGTTACCCCATCAAAGCTGAGGAGTAAGCCAAGACACACATATTAAGCTTCTTTGACTCTTTTATAAAGCTTTTTGTTTAACGTGAAAATCTCAAGGACATGCATCCCCAGGGGTGGTTGTCTTATGCTCCAGTAATGGAGATTAAATTTGTGGTAGTTAGCTAGCTAGCTCTTTTTCTAACAAGGAAACTAAAATTCATTAAAAACTAATTAGGAATGTATAGGAGGTTAATACTCCATGTTAAGCCTTATTAATGTGAGATAAGTAATTCATAAAGTATCAAAGGACTGCAATGGACAGAATTAAGTAGAATTATACCACCAAAAACTACATTAAAGCAACATTAAGGGTCTTGTTTGAGCTTGAAAAACCCAGGAAATTCAGAGTTAAAGCTAAATCTCTGTCGCTAACTCACTTTTTTATGCTGGGGTAATGCCCATGATGGTCCTCCATTAAGAAGACTCAGAGTACATCATTAGGCATTCTTTTTCTACAACTGAAGCTTCAGTATTAATTTAAAAAGAAATAAATCTTAAAGAATATAGATTATTGACCAATGGTTTCACGTTCTTAGGATGCTTAACATGCAAATTACTGGCTAGATCTGAGAAATATTTCTTCAGATCATGGTGTTACAGCTGGTTTCCAAGGCACAGTGACTTGCAGTTTTAGCAGTAAAAAAAGCTATTAGGCTGTAATACTTGTTTCCTGAAGCACAGTGTTTTGAATGTCACAAATTTCTAAATTAAGAATTAATTATTTTAATTTGTTTTGACTGGTTTTTTGTGTAATAATAAGCTTCTTTCAGTCTGACTTTACAGAATAATTTAAAGTGAACAATATTTCACAAAATCATACAATATTGTCTAGAAAATAATTTTCATTGTGTTGTTCCAACCTCTACCCATATCCAGCCCCATTCCAACTTCATCAATGCAGCTGCAGTGAAGGCACATATGCTAATGTCCCCCCACCCCAAGCACTTCTGCCCCCTTTATAAATCACAGTAAGTGCTGATGTAAATGTCAGCCACAGTCACATCACACTAAAGCACTTAACTAGAAAATCTTGTACAATCTTTCTTCAGCAATGTAAGAATTACTGACATGATATTTGGGTGAGGGGTTAGAAACTGGCATTTGTGGTATCCTAAGCTTAGTGAAACGTTGAAGAGTGGGAGGAGATTATAGAAGAACAGGGGAAAGAAACTATGTGTGTAGCAAACCCTTGCATATGTTCATTACCATTCAAATAGCAAATCCTAGAAAAAGAAAGTAGACAAATCCAAATGTTTTTTTGACCCCAGAAAAAGGATTTTTAGAGCATAGACAGTCAAAAGAACTGCTTGCTCCTGCATGTGGATAGAAATGCCAAGGAAAGCTGGCCTTCTGTAGCCTATTGCATGAGTAAGATTTGAGGGGGTATTTCTCCCAGGCACCTGCCTCCATTAAAAATGAAGTGCAGGCAATAGATTTTTAATTGAAGCGAATTAGCATTTGTACGTTTCACTGCAAAAGTGAATTTTAAAGCTGATTTGAGTGATAAGAAAGTAAGAAGATTTGACAACTTAAACACATAAGAAATACTAATACCTTACATTTTTAAGTGTTTTTTATCCCAAAGGAACTCTAAGTGCTTTATAAGCTATGTAGATGAATTGCTTCATGCATCACTGAAACGCAGCCACCTCTCCTAGAAAAAAAGGGGGCTGGCTGTGCAGCACACAGCTTTATGATGCAGTGCTGCTAAACAGCCTTGGAATTATTTCAGCTCTCCTCTGTCTACTCAGATAAGAACATCTCTCACGTGTCTGCTTTTGGTTCCGCCTCCTGAATAAGAAAGTTTAAGGAATTTTTTTGGACACCAAAAATGATGGCTGGGCCAAGCGATGAGCACATGCCTTAGGAGGGAAATTCAAAACTGTAATTCTCTAAACTTGTCAGACCAGAGTCAGATGTAGACAGTTCTGAGATCTCTGAAAATTCTTGCACATCTAAAATCCTTGAGAAAGTTGTGTAGCTATTTTGATAACACATGAGACAGATGAGACGAGATTTTTGGGGGATTTCACCTATTCCAATTCCTTTTCTTTGTACTGCAAAGTATTTTAGCTTTTTTATGTACATTGCTTAACTTCACCTGTATATGTTTCAGTATAATGACAATAAGCTGTGTGAAAAATAGAAAAATTAGTTGCCTCAAACTTAAAAGTATGGAAATCAAAATCCCATCCTTATTGGTTAAAACTAGTACATTTATAGCTGTTCTAACACGAAGAAGTTATAAAATAATAAAGAAACAGGATTTATTTTGCCTCTGAATAGAAATAAAACTTGATTCAGTGAATTCAAAGTGGAAAAAATGGATTTCTTTTTCAAAAGAATGTTGACAAACCATTAGAGAATTTGTCTCTCGATTATTGCAAAGATAACAACATACAAAATTTTTTATCTTAGTAGTCATATATGCACCACACCTGCTATTTGCCTGATTTAACTGAATTTCTCTCAGTGTTTAATATAAATTCAGAAGGGATCCTCAGGTTCATTTTGCTTAACTTTTGCAGAGTGAAGGGAATGGTATTTACTTGTTGCTCCTCCACAGAGTCCAATAATTAGCTGTTTAACTAAAGTATGTTTTGGAGGGGACAAAACAAAACAAAGCAAACACATCAGCTTCATTTACTAATTTAACATTTCCTCAGGACATAAAAAAACATTTTATCACATGGTGAGGAGATAAACTACAACCTCTATTCCAGGTATTCACTTAATTTCTAGAGAAAGTTTTTTTCCCATGACCTTCAAAGATCACAGAGAACTCTACTTTATCCTTTTATAGAGCATGTTTGAGTAATCTTTTAGGTGGCATTCCTCAATATTTTCATCTGAAGTCATTTTTATGGCATTTTTCTAAATCCTGACTGATCTTTCAATATTTTTCAGTAGATCAGACCTCAGAGCAGTGTACAGTATACCAGATATGAGCTTACTAACTATTCATACATAGTGTCTTCTCCCTCTTTATTGCCTTAGCTCTTTCACCTTCAATTTCACATAAAGTGATGTATTTTACACAAACAGTTAAGCCCATAAATCATATGCACAAACTTCTGTTGGCAATAGTTGTTTTGCTCATCTTTTGGTTACACAGCTACTGCAAACAAAGGCAAGGAGCAAATCTCAGTTTTACAAACGAGGAGGAGCCTGATTAACAACCTACCTAAACCTTTAGTTTAGTTCCTATGGAACTTGGCTGACAGTTTTTCAGTGTTTGAGGGAGCTCTCATGACAAAAAGAGAGTATAAAGACTTTTCTTGAGGAATGGCTGAAGTGCACTGCATTTTAAGAAGCCTCTTAGGTTGGTGTTCTTGGGATATGGTAGGTTGTCTGTGGGGTATGGAAAGTCAGATTACATAAAACAGAAAACATCCTTCCTGAGAAGACTTCCAAAGATATTTTTCTTCAAGAAGCAACAAGTAGTAAAACAGCTTACCATACTAACACTTCATCATCTGTATCCACTTAATATCAGATTTATAGGAACCGGTGATCCTAAACTTGTAGCTTTGAGAACAAAAAAGTATGTTTGAATTCTTGTTCTATCCTAAAAGGAATAGTTTATCCACATAAATCTTATCAACAGATTGGTTTTTTGGTTTTTTGGTGGAATATCCAAATAGAAAAACACCAATTATAATTTGGTTTTATTACTTTCATTATTTTTTACTAAAAACAGTACAGAAACTGGGCAAAAAAGAGAGCACAACTGCCCATAAGCTCCTTTGTTTCTGTTGTGTCATTTGCAAGTAGACCTGTACAATGTACGGTGGTTCATCCACTGGGCACAACATCGCCCAGCTACCTAAGAAACACATGAAGCAAAATGCATTTAAAATATGCTTCAAGTCCAAATGAGAGGGCTAGTTTACAGGAGTGTAGAAGTCACAGGATCACAGAATGTTCTGTGTTGGAAGGAACCCATCAGGATCACTGAGTTCAACTACTTTTCCTGCGACAGATGCTTAAGGATTTAGATAAACACATTCTCAGACATTTCTCAGCAGCAGTGTAGAAATTCAGAATGTGCAAGGACATTTCTCAGTCCTACTGTGGTTGATCTTAATTTTCAAATGCCTCAGTAACTTTGTAAACCAATTTCAGAATAAGTAAAGCTATTGTGCTAATAAAATAGAAATTTAGGAAGATTTCTGCTCCAGACTTTACTAAGTACCCACCAGACACATTCCAGTCACTGGAATGAAAGATTTTTAGAGAGACAATAATATGAGAAGAATATTTCAAATAAAATTTAATCTCTCCCTTGGCTCACAGAAAGCAGACAAATCAATACTTTTCTCAAATTTAAGTAAGATATACGCATCAAATTAGATAGAACGACATTCTGGGTCTTTGAAATTATTTTAAAAGCATCATAAGATGGAATAAATATTCTTTCAAGGGAGAAAAGCACAACTTAAATTCTTCCTTTTTAGTGTAGAAGTCTTTCCCAAAGTCACATTCTCAGAAAAAGCTAAGCTGCCACAAGAGTTATTGGCTGGATGAAAACTTTGAAATTAATTTTCTGTCATGACATTCACACAAAGTATTGTGTGGCTCTTACTGCGAAGGGTGTTGGCAGAGCCTTGACTGTCTCATTTAAGTGCCTCTGCATCAAGGACTTTTGGTAACCCTGTCATCAAGTTGCTTTCTGTCTCATATGAAATATATCACCATTCAGTGCAACAACTCAAGTTCCAAGCCTAATGTGATTTCTTTGACATCTCTATAACTAAAATTCATTTGCTCAAAATTTGAACAACACTGCAGAATTCCATTGGTGAATATCTCTAGAAATTTTTATTGGGGGCTTTCTGGTACTCATTTTAAGCTGTATTAAAGGTTCTCTGGTGCAAGGAGAGATATGCTTAGAAGTTATGCATCTGCCTTTTGAATGACAATCAGTCCTGATTAAGGAGGACTTAAAGTAGAAATTGCATAAACTCAGGTTGTGGAGTTGACCTGTTAGCCAAAACATTCCAAATAAATTATCTGACATGAGGTAAGAAAGCCAAAACATTGCCTTTCTATTAAATAAAAGCTTCTGTTTGTTCCTGCTCTGTTCCTCACTCCTGACATGCACTTTCCATCTGTGCAAGAGCAAGAGCTCTGCAGCTCTTCAAGCTCCTCTGGCGCTAATTTGGTTCACTATGCTGGAGGAAAATTAAACCAGCGAGAAAAGGACAGTTTTCCTTGAATTCAGTGAGCTGAAGTAGCAAACTATAGACTTTAGTGAAAGCCAAGGCCAGAGTGAGGGAAGATGACAGGGAGCAGAGTGGGAGGAATGGGGAGACAAGCTGGTGTGTGTTGGGAACAGCCAGAGTGAGTCAGAGAGACACAATGCTGGCTTTCACAGCTGGAGTTTCCCTGTCAGGGCTGCGTCAACTTGTTTCTGTCAAACCTGTCCAGGGCTCAGTTACTCCATCAGTTTTATTTTTCTCATGAAATACATCCAAGGAAGAGAATAGAGCAGCTGTGGTCTTGATGTAGTTGGGTAAGTCAGCTCTTTTACCAGACACAGGAACACCTACATACACAACCTTGACAAGTTTTAGGGAACAGATAGATTTCCAGGTTGCAGTATTTCCAGAGAGCAATATAGTTTTAAGTTCTTGTAAAAGATTGTGGCTATTGTCACATGCCAAAGGATTTCAGGTTCCTAAGAAATTTAAGCTTTTTTTCCCCTCTCTCCTCCTTTTTTTTTTTTTTCTTTTTTTAATAATTTTCTTAAGCATTCTGCCTTAATTTAAATTTAGTTGCATTCCCTATTTGGGTCTAGCCCTTTGCTCTGTTTACAGCTCCCCTGAATTACAGTGTAAGAAAATGTAAATCTTGCAAGATGACAGGACAGTCCCCCATGTTTAGAAGGCATCCTTTTATCCTAGAACATGCGATCTGTTAGCAACTGACTGAGCAGTTCCTGTACCCTGTCTAAACAGCTGCTGGGGGACCTAGACACTGGTCACCTGGGAGCTTCCTGTCTGAGCAAGATTGGCTTTAAGTCTGAAATACTCAGCTGGATCTCTGAATACAGGAACCTACACTTTTAGGTGTATAAAACTCAATCTAGCATCTCGCACACTTTTAAACCCTGTCCTTAGAACTGCAGTGAAGTTCAGAGCCTTTTGAGAAATCCTTTCTCATTAATTTGAGCATCTTGGGTATGATGCAGAGCTTCTGAAATCATGATTGCTTTTGCTTGAGAGAAAAGCAGAAGAGGACACAGAGTGGCAGAGAGCTAAATGTGCCTCAATGTAGTGCCTAGAGCAGCCCAGGAGGCACCTAGACAACTACTTGGAGGATCAGCACAGCCCTCCAGAGTGCTCTAGCTCAGTCTTTTCCCTGAAAGGTGAGATAAAAAGATAATTTTCTCCCTCTACACTGAGAAAAAAAGAGTTGCCTCTTATCTCTGTAGACACTTGCTGCATCAGATCCCTCAACTTGAGGCATAAGGGCGAATTACTGTTCCTTTATAATGATCCAATCTCCTTCAGCACGACTCCCATATCAGCTTTCATCAAGTGATAACAGGCACCTGACAGTGCCTGTTACCAGGCAACCCCTGTGCTCATCAACCAGCTCTCCCAGGCTCAGGCTTCCTCATTATCCCAGCTGGTTGTATTTCAGTGGCCGAACACGTAAGTCAGTGCCTTCCCTTTGTCAGCCCTACATGGGGCTGTGTGGTAATTTTAGTCCAAACTGGAGAGCAGGCAACATGAGGAAGGACTGATTTAGCAGTCCAGGCACAAACTGCTGTTTGTAACAGGGTGCTGTCTGTGGGCTGCTCTTCACCATGGCCAAGGCAACCTTAAGTGGAACTAATGGGATTGTACAATCTGGTTTTGGTGCCAGTTCTGTTTTAAAAGCAAGCCTTGATTAAGCTTACATGCAGTTATAGAGATGAGCATATGTTTATGCAGCTGATGTCCACATTTGTCACCTTTGGTACCTGGAACCACTCTTTGCCTGAGGTACTTTTCTCAAAGACAATTACCGTATTTGAAGGATAGCCAATGTTGTTTATATTAGATTAGCAAGTAATTTGAATTAAGAATAATTGATGCAAAAAAGCAACAGAAAACCTGATTTAAAAATCACTAATAATCCATGTGACTCATGGTTCTACAGGCATTGTGTTTTGTTTAGCTTGATATCAGCTGCCTACATGGCAGGCTGAAAGTCCATTTTTGGGTCACTAGTTGTCCGATATTTATAAATGCATGAACTCTGCACAGGACTGTCTTGCATCAGCCTGATCATCTCCATATCCATCCACCCTCTGAACTGAAATGAGCTAACAAGTACCACTTGCAAAGGATTTGCATGTGATTTGTGAAAACCTGCTCCCTAGGGCCTGAGACCACAGAGTTCACAACTGAACTGCCTTCTAATAAGCAGTGACTTTTGATTATTACTCATGAAACCATCAGTCCAGTCAAATCTGAGTGAAGCATTAGTTTTTAATAATTTTTCAGACACAAAATTAGGCGAATTAATATCATTAAAGTAAAAAAGCTCATAATTCAGAAAATATGTGAAGAATGAAAACCAAGTCTAATAAGGGAGTTCTGATGCAAGCAAAGCCAAGGGGGAGGAAAAAAGCAAGTTTCCATTCTTCCTTTCAGCTCTGCCACTTTAACAAAGACCACTTTATCCATGATTGTGGGGATGGGGCTGAGCTTTAGTTGCTGATTTTTTCAACTAAGTCTGAACCTTGTGCCAGCAAATGCTTCTTTTTTACTAGAAAAGTGGTTCCCTGTATTATATATGCATATTTGGAAGGCTGCCAAAGCATTAGATATCTATGAACAGATAATAAAGAAAATGTCTGCATACACTACCAACTGTAGATATCTGTCCTTTCTTTAACTTTTGCATTGTTCTTGGGGAAGGGCAGAAGATTAAGCTGAATTGTTGCCGCTGCCAGTTAACAAGAAAATCACTTGCTGAGAAAGTGGCTAAGACAAACTTGTGCTCTCTTGTTTGCAGGCAGCTTAAACAGTTAAACCCTAGACTTGTACAAAAAGTGAGAGATGGGATGAGAGGGAGAGAGGGGAAGATGGTGAATTTGGATCATCATCCAAATGGTGTTCATTTATATAAAAAAAGGACAAAAAGAAAGCTGAAAAATGCCGCTTCAGTTTTAGCAGATTCACTTATTTGTCTTTAACAAGGGAGAGAGCTTCAGGCTTTTTCTTCTCCCTTCTCAGTAATTTTTATGCACATATAAACAGTTCTTGTGAGAATGCCTAAGTGCACTGTATTCCCACAGGTATTACTGGATCTGTTACCTCTTCAGATTAATGAATAAAGTGATTAATAAATCACTCCACAGAGATAAGGAAGTTTCTTCTTAGTAACACAAAAAATATTAAATTGAAAAGTAAATAAGGAAAGCAACATATTGTAGAATCATAGCATAGTTTGGGATTGAAGGGGCCTTTAAAAGTCATCCATTCCAGCCCCCCTGCCACGAGCAGGGATGTCATCAATTCAGTCAGGCTGCTCAGAGCCCTGTCCAGCCTGACCTTAAATATTTCTAGGAAGGGGCATAAACCAACTCTCAGGCCAACCTGTTCCCTCATTGTAGGTCATCACCCTCATTGTGAAACATTTCTTCATACATCTAATCTAAATCGATTCTCTTCTAGTTTAAAATCATTACCTCGTCCTATTGCCAAAGGCCCTGCTAAAAAGTTTATCCCCATCTGTCTTATAAGCTTCCCTTAAGCGCTGAAAGGCTGCATGATAGAAATAATATTGGTAATTTTTTTCTTATTTTTTCTGTTTATTTTATGCTATTTTTTCTGTTTATTATTTTGATCAAAGTAGAACTTTGATTTCTAGTATATGTGTATTTTTAGGAAAAAGTTTTAAATGCTTGTCATTACTATAGCCTTTTGCACCCTGTTTTGGTGTATAAAGAGTCAGATAAGATATCCTGACAAAGTTATTACTGATTTTTTATACCCTGTATATAATTTGTCATCATATTGAAATAGCTACAAACACAATGAAGCATAGCAAAAATATGTGAAACAAAACCTGTTCTTTAGTTTAGTGACTCAGTGCCATTAATTTTGACAATAATATTGCACTGCTTTGACTTGTTTCCACAATTGCTTATGTTTCTAAAGCTATAATTCTAATTTTTCTAAAGAATAGATTTAGATGTGAAAATATTACCACATGTAGTTGTAAACACTCCCACAAGAATTTTTTATGATTATACAACTCTAGATGGGAAAGGAAGGGATTGGAAGACATAACCAGAATCCTGTGTTGTTAGGCAATTAGATTGTATTTATCATTTCTTTCTGTTACTTCATCTCTCTTTTTTTAAAATTAACATTGTGATTCTAAGAATGAGCTATTACCTTTATTTACCTACTTATACATTTTTCTTATCTTTAAAATTTAGTTCCTATGCTGTATTGAAGTGCTATAGTGAAACTCTAGAAGCTGATTGAAGGAGTATTCAGGCTTATAAAAAAAAACTCTTAAGATATATATAAAGTAAAATAACTCCTTCCAGCTCTCTTCAGTGGAATGATAGAAAATAGAATTGTTTAGCACATCAGTTGCTGTCTCTTTCATCAGCTATCAGCCATCTGAGATAACAAGCTGTAACTTCTGATTAAGTAAAATATGGAAAGTGACCATGCCTAGGTAGAATATTTAATTTTTTTAAAGTATACTTATTTCTATATTGCACAACACAAAAAAAAAGAGATCAAGCCTTGTAAGTCACAAATATGTGACTATATGAATGATAACTGAGACAATTCCTCAGCGAGATAAAATAAAAAAAAAAACAAAAAAAAAAAAATCAAATTGACACCCACAATTATCAAGCACTTATCTTATAGTGAGGGAGGTCACTTCAAAAACAGAGAGTGTTTTTTTTTCTCAAGCTTCAGTTCTGTTTTAAAGCTGGAAAAAAAACAAAACAGCCGTAAAGCAGTAAACCATACCCCTAGCAAAAAAAAGGGGAAGTGTCAGGAGTGCAGTATCAGGAGGAAAACAGCTGCTAACTAAAAGTGTTTTTTCTGCTTGTCTATTGCCTTGGAAATTTTGCATTTCTTCTTCCTTTCTCCACCATGTATAAGAGATCACAGAGGGAAAACAGACACTGTAGATCTATTTTCTTTCAGTCATAGCAGGCAGAGGTATGGTTTTTCTTTTGATGATACAGAGCAAATGCAGTGCATACAGGTGAACAGGCAGAAAAAAATATGCTGCCTTTTACCATGAAAATGTTGCAGGTAGGACATCTGTCAAATATAGCAAACATCCACATGGCACAATTTAAGTGCCTTTAAAAGCAGATGCACAGACCTCTAAAATTCTTGATTATGTCTCTTCCAAGATGGCATCCTTGGGTGCTTTCCTCCCCTTAATCTATCCTGCCATCAATCCTTGATTTGTACCCATTTTTATATTTTTAAATATGATAGAGTAGAAATATGTAATATATGACATATAAATTGCAGCTTTTCCCCCTGATGTCCCTGTTTTGGCTGGGACAGTGTTAATATTATGCCTAGTAGCCGGTGCAGCGCCGTGGTTTGGATTCAGTGACAATAATGTTGATAACACACTGATGGTTCAGTTGTTGCTAAGTTGTGCTTACTCCAAGTCAAGGATCTTTCCATCTCCCATGCTCTGCCAGCAGGGCAGTGCTTGAGAGGCTGGGAGGGAGATTGGACAGCTGACCAAGCCAGCCAGAGGGGTATTGCATAGCTTAGAATGTCCTGCCCAGCACATAACCTGGCCACTGCTTGGGGACAGGCTGGGCATCACTCAAAGGGCCATGAGAGCTGTTTTGTGCATCACTTGTCCTTCTTGGGTTTTGTTTATTTCTTTCTCTTTGTTGTTCCCCTTTCCCTTATTACTATATCATCATCATCATCATCATCATTATTATTTTAATATTTTATTTTAATTATTAAACTGTTCTTATGTCAAACCATGTGTCTCATGTTTTCTTCCAATTTTCCTCCCCATCCCACTGGTGAGGGAAGGGGGTGAGCAAGCAGCTGCATGAGATTTAGTTGCCAGCTGGAGATAAACCATGATACTTGATTATAAAAGAATACAGAAGCAAAAATTATTAATTCGAAATTAATTAAGCACATATATGTACGCATGTTTTCTATACTTTAACAGGATATTTATGATTTATCCTAAATATTCATTCTCTAGAAATCAAAAACCCCTTTAGCTCTAGATCAAAAGGGTGCTGCAAACTGCTCACTGACTAAGAATCAGGCAACATGAGTTTCTGAACTGTTTTATTCTTGTCAAATACATGGGGAATCTTGATTTTATAGTTTTCATTCATCATTTCTCTCCCTGAAATGCAGGTGTTTTCTATCACTAAAACCTACATATAGAATTATTTTCAATTTGTTTCAAAACTACCAGCATATAAGAAATGAGCAATATTTTATTCTTCAAGAGGAACACAATAGCTCTTGCTTCATACAAGATTTAAAAATGTGAAAATAAGAACTCACAAATTGCTTAAATCTAGACAGAAGGCTGGAAATCAAACTCCTAAGCTCCTGTAAAATTGGAAGATTGTACTCATTAGGTTCTTGAATTTTGAACTGATTGAAATATTCAGTGGAATGAGAAACAAGTTGGTTTCTGATTGCAGGAGTTTTGTCTACAACTGGAAAAAATCCTAAATTAGAGATATATATCGCATGCATGGAATAGCATCTGCATCAAGCTTCCATTATGCGACCTCTTTCTGCCCTCTTTCAGGACTTCTAGAAGTATTTATTTTGAAACAGTTTCTTGGACAGATTGATTAGAATCAAGAGTACCTCCATAAACTGCCAATTTCTAATATACTTCCTAGGAGTGTGCAGCATTTCTGTATGTGAGCAATTAGGGATTCTATTCACAATGATTGGACTTTTCAATCAGTCAGAGGAACTTCATAATACTGCTGGATTTGACTCTTATGGAGATATTCTCAATCATAAACCACTAGAGAGATCTAAATTTAGCCTGATGAATTCCATCCCAAGAGAACCAGTGCTATTACATAAACCCACAGGTTTGTTTCAGACTGAATAGAAGAGGTAGGAACCTTGGACTTTTCAAAAATTGTGTTCAATTTTCATATAAATTTATTTCTTTTGCTGAGTGTTTGGTGCTAGAGATTTTGAAATTGATTTATGTTGCTTTAAATGCAAGCCCTTGACACCTGCTTGGGATTATATGTCATTTAATGCCAGTTCCACCATGAAGCATAGTGAGAAAGGATAACAGGTAACATGTACAAATTTCTTGAAGATGTAGCTGACACCTTTACATTTGCACATTATCATTTAGCTCCGGAAGGGTGTAAGGAGACAGAACTTGCATTTAACGTTCTGTCTAAAGTATATTCCTACCATGTCATGTATTTGGACATTTTGCTCAATAATTCTTAGAAAGGTTGCAATTCACAGCTAAATCCCGATATCAGTTTTTGAGGACTGAATGGAGGCTATCACAAGGACTTGGCTTGCTCTGTTTGTTCTTGCAATTTAAAAATACCCATGCACAAAGTGAAACATCTACCTTCATGTAATAATAGTGTAGGTCTTGATGTGATCATCTCTAATATATTTAATATCTCAATATCATCTTCATTGAACACTGTGTCTTTCTCTTAGTTTCCTTTTTTGACTTGGTGCAAACAATATATGTTGCTATGCAAAAATTTTGTGCTTTTCATCTTTCCCATTTCTCATCCTACTGTTTTGAATAGGATAGTTTTGATTGCTTATTTTTGGGGGGGAAATATTTGAGTTTTGAAGCTTTACATTGCTTTCTCTTGGTGACTAGGTCTTATTTGGTCTATAACCTTTGTTGTTCATCAGAACAATTTCTGAAAAAGTTAAGTAAATACTAACAGCTTTCAGCAGTTGCATTTTGATGGTAGAACCTCAATGTAAAATATTAAATTTAGTAAACATTTTTTCCTAATAAAAAAAAGTACTTTCTGTTCTTTCTGTTATTAAAAATATAATGGTTGAAATCCCAAAGTTGTACTCTTCCTCTGCACTAGTTTAGAGAAGGATCTAGTTTAGTTCAGATCCATGGACAAATAAACTGCCAACACTGCAGCTCAATTTCAGCCCTACTCTTCTTTCTCCCTCATGCACTATTGCTCTTTAATTCAGTAAATCGCTGAGTCTGATGGCTTTCTGTTGCTCTCTTATTCTTCAAAGACAAAAATCTATGTATGCATATTACCTACTATTAGAAAACTGTTCTCTCAATGCTAATGCAAGCAAGTGCAGTCTATTTACCTTACAGTTTCAGGAGAAAATTTGCCTGCTCTTACAGCAGTGATGTCTCACTTCATTTTTTAAGTAAAAGCACAAAAATACTTTTATAACACAGTTGTTTATGTGAGGCAATTGCTACAGTTTTAATTACATGTATGCCACTGCACTTTTCATTTAATCCAAAAATTCTTTAGTGTAATTTAAAACTTAACTTCGATTGGATTAAGATTTTACTTCTCCTCACAAGAGTTGCACTCATGCAGATCTCTGCTCCTGTTTTTGAGCTTGGGAGCATTTGTTGGTCACATCACCAATCTGGAGACAGAAATATCCTGCATTTATTCCTTTGCATGCTGTAGAAGAAAAACAAAAGCAAATTGTTCCTGGCAGCTGTAGTTTCAGGAGACAGAGGTTTTTGTGAAGTTACATATTTGTAATGGTGTGTCAGCTGGCCAGAGGGTCTGTTAGTCATGTTTGCTTCTGTGGTCTGATCCTGCTGTCACAACAAAGCACAGAAAAGCTCATATTGATTGAGAAGGAGTTAACTTGCTGCCTTAATGACACTGCTGACTCAATGGCTGTGGTTAAATTATCAGGAATAATTGGAAAGAATGAAGGAGGAAAAAAAACATGGAAAAACATGACCCAGTGAGGCAATGAGCGCTCTCCTACAAGCACATAGGCCATTTGTAAAAGTTACACTCGGTGCCTGAGCTCTCAGAGGTACATTGATCTCCTCCTGAATTTCAATAGTTTCTAATCACAAAGAAATTCTTCAGCTTGCCTCTGTGACTAACATAAATTTGTGGGAATAAGATTAAAGCACTATATAGACTGATAAAATTCAGTCAAATTTTTAAATTGCCCTTGGGCCAGTAAACTAATAAGATATAGTGACCCACTTAAGCAGCCTGTATGAGAAAAAAACCTCCATAAAGTCAGCAAAACCCCCTTTCTTTGCTGAGATGGTAGTTGTTGTGTGCTAAGCCTGCTTTTTTTTTCAGCAGCATTGTCTTTGAATGCATGGTTTGGCAGTGTATTCCACAGAAGCTATGGAGTTAAACCACCTAATTTACTAGCTGTGAAAATGTTTCACTGAAAGATTTTACTGTATTTGGACAGTTTATATTTAAGTGCTGAACAAACATTTTTTTTTTGTAAGTATAATTGCTCACGTGCCTTGATATACTTCAAAATAGAAGAAAAAGAGATTAGCAACTTTCTGTGTTTAGGATAAATGAAATGTATGGTTAGTGCAAATATCAAAGACAAATGAAATTTCATGTAAAATGCAATGTTGTTGTAATAATTGAAACTTTGTGGTACCAAGGAAACTATAGCCAGGGAAACTATGGAACTGTTATGCCTATCATTTATACATACTGCAAAAAATCCAGGGTGAGCTAGGTTTATGGCCAGAATATGGGTATAGCTGTGAAAAGAATGAGTGTTACAGTGTGACAGTTTGAGACAAAATAAAAAAAAAAATAAAAAAATAAAAAAAAAAAGAAAAGAAAAAAAAATACGGTGTTGCATAGGTAAAAAGCCCCAAAACAAGACTCTCAGATGAAATACACCCTGCCTTTCCCTTCTAGCGCCAAATCTTGAGGAAGAGCGGGGTTAATTGCCAAGGTAATTTTTTCCTGAATGCTGATGCAGCTAAATTCTGTAGCCCAGGACTACAAACAGAAGTTAAATCCCTTTAAGGATATGCAGCAAATGTGATTGCTGAAGGCCTGAACTTTGCATAGGTTTCATAAAGGCCCTGGGTAGAAGCCCAAAGAGCACATGCCAGGAGCTGGAGTACCTGTTAGTCAGAGCTCAAGAGTGTGACAATTATCTAGGATCTTGCCTCTTGAGGAGAATTTGGAAAAGGAAGAGGGGAGATCTCCGTAAGTGATTTAGGTGCCTAAAGTAAGCACTGTAATATCTCAGCTTGCCAGTAAAAAAGAATCTCCCCTCTATTCATACAGTAAAAATCTGGGGAAAAAAATGTCCAAAAAGGCCTTCTAAATGCAGCAGTGCTTTCCAGATGCTAAATTACAAGCTCAAATACCCAAGAACTGCACAGGGAGTTTAAAGACATGTGAAATATATACAACTTCATTAAAGTTCATTAAAGTAATACTACATGAGATAAGCTGCTGATGTTTATACAACATGTATAACCTCTCAAAAATTATATCTTGTTCTGCAGTGTACAGTTTGGCAGCACCTTCTTTAAATGATGTTTTAAGGGTCACATCTTTTACTTGGCACATAGAGAATGGAGCATGAAAATTCCATTAACAATAATAGAAGCTGTGTGCCTAATTTCTCATTTACAGTTCTGGTTAGTGTACACTCTTTAGTGCTAAGGCATGGGTTTAGTGTAGCCTCCTTTCTTTAATTACAAAATGCTCTCCAAACTCATAAAACCTTTACATGTATTAAGTCCTGTACTTTTAAAATAATTCACCCATAGATTTTGTAATTTAGAATTTTTTTCCTTGACTGGCATTAAATTATAACTTTAGGTACTGCAAATGGATAATTTAGACTGATTTAGAAGCTGGATTTGTACCAAAACTTTGGTTACCTTTCTTGCACCTTGAGCACAAATTAATTTGTTGTAACCTGTTTTCTTCTAAAATTTTTATAAACTTTTTTTTATCATTTAAAACTCTTTTTCACATGCCAGAAAGACTAACATCTTTGAAGTGCAATTGTAAACCTCAGTGTGTACAGAGAGGTTTACATGTATGATATCTATATCCCCTTGCCTTCAGCTATGTGTTTGAAAAATACTTACATTATTTGGAAGAGGAAGGAGCACTTACAGATCTAATAGAGTCTCACTTAGTCACCTATTATTTATGAGACCTCTTTAGGCAAGTGTTTTTAGACATGCCTACCTGGAGCTAGTCATATTTTTGGTATGCAGGCAATTTGACAGCAGCCTTGCTTAGATAAGTGACTGCAGTCTCCATTGCATGTATTGCTTTAGATGCAGGGGAAAGTAATCATTGTTTTGTGAAAGAATTTCAAACATGGTCCTTAGCCTTCTGTGTTTCATAGGGCAATTTATATGTTTAAAATAGGCCTGGAAACTTTGCCTGTTAAATGAGTTCCACTGATTGTTACAAGCATTTGAAATTGTAACTCCTATTTCATAATACTGACCTAGCTTTTTACAGGCTACAATTTTAATATAGATATGTGAAATATTGATGAATATGAAATAGAGAACATCCAGCTGAAAGTTAACCAGTCAATAAAAATATAAATGACGGTACTGAGCTTTCCTAAGAGAAGGGGTACATAACACTGAATGCCTTATTTTTATAAAATCCACCAATGTCTTTTCAGATAAAAGGCTGAGAAAGGAATTAATGTGTCAAAAGACTATGTTTTGCAGCCCCTAAAGCAACGAAGTATTTCTTCATGGGTCAACCTTAGCCTATATTGTAGATAAAATTGTACTGACCTTTTATCTGTATTGACAAAGATTTCATTCAACAGAACTGATTTCTGACTTTTATACTTGAAAAAGTTGTATACTTCGACACCTTGGCAATCAGACCTTTTCAGCCCAGACAAAATACACAGGCAACTGCTGGAAGATGTTAGAAGCTCTCTTTGAAGATCAACAAAGAAAGATACTTTAGAGAATACTGACAGACTTCTAAGATTTTTATACTGCTGTTGTTCTTTCCCAATTTTACTTCTCAATACTTATTTTTCCGAAAATGGGCATAAATATAATAGGTTTATCAAGGTTTACATACAACTTTGAAATCTGAAGTTTATCTGATTTTCTTTTTAGGGTTCACATGGAAATGGCTAAACATTAGAGTTTCTTATTCTTTAGATTTC
This sequence comes from Petroica traversi, assembly GCA_025920805.1. NCBI lineage: Eukaryota > Metazoa > Chordata > Aves > Passeriformes > Petroicidae > Petroica > Petroica traversi. Next base: position 9,565,856 of record JAHLSL010000046.1, on the reverse strand, counting down.
TTTCCCAGGTTTTCAGATATTCTGAATGTATCAAAAGCCTAATTAAATTGTGAACCAGAGAACAGCCAGATACTATCATCCATCAACTTGTCAGTGGCTACCAAGCAGAAGCATAATCTATTTTATGTGCTGCTAGCTTGTCTCTTGTCAGTCCAGTGCCTATATACTCTATATTAATGAGTCAAATAAAGCCCTTGCTTTTATGATATCACATACCTGTATTTGCCCTTTCTATATACTTTAAAATTATATTTTAATAGTATGTGGGCTGTTCAGCTTCCAAGCAGTGTTTAGTACATGTCATCATTTGTACTTGGTTAATATCCAGGAAGCTCTATTTCTATTTCTGCCCTCATCTCTGATTCACATGGGTACTTTGGATATAGAACTGAACTACTGAATATTTCAGCTTCCCATCTTTAAAAAATGAGAATAATTTTGGAAAACATTTGCTACAGTAATTTAGTGTCTGTGGATTAGATCTGCCACGGAAGTGCTAGATATTAAGTACAGTTTGATCTCATGAAAATGAGACTGGGGCAAACACTTAGTAGGAATATTGTTTTAAGTAAAGTACTGCAATGCAGACTTCTGAAATGTAGAAATATTTTTGGTCACTTGGGTGGAGTTTTTTTCCTTACTCTTTCCTATCTTAATCCAACAGTATTTGCTGCTGAGTTTCTGAAAGTCTGGCAGTAAAATCCAAGTTCTTCTCCTGAATCCCTTGTTTGAAATGTTGACAAATTCATTTGGAAAAAAAAGATTTTTTAAAATTATATTAGTATTAATTATCTCAAATGACTGTCATATTTCTGTAATTTGTCTGGGCTTAAATCACTTAATACTTATGTCCATAGTTACTGGTTGATGAACAACAGTCTAGGATGAAACTTAACTTGACATATGCAATGGCAAATTGTGTTAAAAAACATTTTATTAAGCTAGGACTTTAAAAAAGTCAGATCCTCAGCATAAGAATATTATGTAAATCAGGTCAATTCTTTCCAAGCAGTGAAAACTAATGTCAGAAAATACATATTTTAGCATAAATTATTTAGTGAAAAGTTCAGTTCTTTTATAGTAGTGTGCCTGAAGCATTCGAATATGGGCATTTTGTCTGGTCATCATTAACACAAGCCATAGGAGATTTCACTTCCTTCCAGACATTATTCTCAAGAATCTTTTTCCATTCAACATGGGTTTTTTTAGTAACACTTTTCTTCCAATAGTCTCTGCCAATATTCATATACTTTCTTACAACTTATATCAACCAAGTGTATTGGCAATTTAATTTTAAAGTGTTTTTAAATTGTTTAGAAATTTTAAAGTTTGTTGTAAAAGCACCGTAAGTCTTTCTGGAAGAAGAGGAGGAGACAAATGAAGAAAAAGATCACTGAAGGATTGCAGAGAATATGTTTGTGCTTTCTGTTGTTTCCAACAGGAAACAGTCTTAGCCATATTCCAACTTCATTCTTTATTAAAAAGAAATTGAAAATAAAAATTACATTTTTATTTTCTCTACATAACTAGAGAAATCTTACAAAAGTAAGTTTTTAAATTCTAAACTGCATGCAGACTTGTAACTGGGAAGTTATTTTTAGTTACAGCCAAAGAATTCAATTGACAATTTTTGCCTACCAGCAAACTAAAAATAAACCTTTGGGGAAAAAATCCTTGAATTCTTTGAAGTTTTGTACATAAGGAAAAAAAATTCCTCCCGAACCAAAACAATTAACAAATTAACATCACAAATGCATATTATGAGGCCTGGAACAGACCATACAAAGTCATTTAGTTTACTTCTGTACTCCAGGCCAGAGTCTGCTATTTCCTTAACTTTTCCTTTATGACAACACCATCACCCCCACAATCCCATTTAAGTGTTCATAGGCAATATAACCCAATGCTACACAGCTCTTGTCATCAGCGAGGCTTTGCTATTTTTTGTTTGAATCCTTACTGCGACTCAATGTCTTATTATTGTATCTGTTTGATCTTCTATCAGCTATGGACATAGGAAAAATATTTCCTTATTTTTAACAAAATTTTTTTTCATCCTTGAGCATTACTGTCCTCTCCTTCTCTTTCTGCAGCTGAGAAAATTCAGTTGTTTCAGACTTGGTTAGCAGATAAGACATTTGCTCTGATCATTCTTACTATCATCCTATAGCTGGTATCTATCTCTTTCTTGAATTGCAGTGCCTATAACTGTGCTGCACTTGAGGCCTTACCCATCTTGAGACTATCAACAAGATGAATTTGTGCGGTGTGCAAGATGCATGCCTGTCTAACAAACCCAGTATGGTGTATGCATTCTTCACAGAAGTGTGATAATTTTTTACCCAGCAGAAGACCTACTTAGCAATTTCTTTTACTGTATCTTGTAGTGACACAGTTGATTTTTTTTCATGTAGATCATCTGGCATTTCTCTCTTTTGAATGCATTCCTGTAATTTTCAGTATACTCTTGAGGTCTAATCTTGTCTTCCAGTGTATCTGAAATCTCTGTGCACCTGGTTTCCATCTGCTGTCTTAATAAGAACTTTCAATTTCCCATCATAAATCTTGCTAATGGAAATATTTTTCAAAGTAGACCTAACTTGACACCAAAGAATATTGGCAAGCCTATGGTACATCCACATCCATAACAGACCACTTATACTTAGTGAACCTTGTCAGCTTTATATCCACCCATACAGCTACTTTATACTTTGTGTCTTTTCTATTAAACTTTCATTTATTCATATTCTATATGCACTTTTTAATGAGCATCTGTTATTTCATTAAGTCATTACCTTAATTATTCTGCATTTGCATGCCAACATCTAAAGCATCAGATTAATCACTGCTGTCTTCTTGACAAAGTCTCTGATTATGTCTCCCTCTTTCTCTTTTCTGGGTCCATTTCCTAGTCCATGTGCCTTTTACTATAAAGACTGAGGGGACAATATAGCATGTTATAAGGGCAATATGGAACAGCAGAATTCCTGTCACAGGAAAGCTGTTTGGAAGGAACCTCCAAAGATCACCTCATGTATCTGCTCTGAGCAGGAGCATCGCTGCACGAGGTCAGATCAGTAATGCCTTTGTCAACCTAAGTCTTGGAAGCCACCAAAGATGAAGGTTCCACAGCCTTCCTGAGCTGTCTGTTCCACATATTTGTGTGCAAATGTGGGTTTATGGGGCTGTGTGTTACTTCCTAATGTCTGACCTGAGACTCATAGGCGTCAAATTTTGGCGTTTTCCCGCTGCACCAAAATGAGTTTGGCTTCAGCAGCCTCCTTACTATGTTTTGGAAAGTCATAGGCAGCTACCTCTGAAGTACTGAAATTTTTGCTATCAGGAAGGACACACTGAAATAAAAACAATCTTATTTCTCTATGCTACAATGGAACTGTATTGTAAAACCCCCTAAATCCACATTTGATAGTCTAGGTGTCCCTCCCTTTGTATAAAATATTTAACAAGCTGAACAATATTTCTGTTCCTTTTTGGACAAAGAGATAATTAAAATCTAGGCTGAAAAATAATAATGTGAAAAAAAATAACTGACTGTGAAGAATTTCTACCCTTCAGTGAAAAATTATGCTTAATTTTGTGACTTTTTATTAAACACTTACAAAGATTATGTCTTCATTTTAAATTGAATTCCTTTTCAGGTGTCAGAGCAGGTTTTTAAAGTATGAGCAAATTAAATGTAATTTTGTAAACATATGTAAGACTCTGCCAATATATCTGTGGCTAAGCCATAAAAAGATTAAAGTGAAAATAATGCAGTATTTAGATCTCTGAAATTCAAGTTTCTATATTTGTGACGAAAATATCATAAAATGCATTATGATAAATAGCACATTGGATTTTACTTGGTTAAAGTAGTAAAGTTTAAAACTGTATATCTGCAAGTTAAAAATTAAAATCTAAAAATAAAGCTAGTAGGATATTAATATTTATATTGAACTTAATGGCAGAAAAAATGCCCTGAGCAAATTTCCTGCTTAAACATTGATGTAGTAAAATACCTTCAAGGTAGGATCTCAGACAGTACTTTGAGTCCATATTAATGGTATTAAATGTAAAAGAGTAAATTATGTACAAACCTGTAAAAAAATAAAAATGCTGAAGTGTATTGTAGCTCTTTGTCTGATGTAAATCAGAAGAGATTCCACAGGCAGCAGTAGACATTAATCAGTATAAAAAGAGTGAAGAAAAAGCAGAACAATTTTTTAAAGTTAGATTATAAATATTGTTGTTAGATTTGGCAGAAATTTTATTCTTACTTAGTTTTTCATAAATCATATGTAAAATAAAATAATATTTCAAATTTCTACCCACTTTTCTATTTCTTTGAATACTTTATATGCTGCCTACACATGAAAGGACCACATCACTTTAGAGATAAGCTGATGGTGGAGCAAAATATTTTTCAAGAACAGCTATGCTAGTCAATGTAAAGTGTAAAAAATTTAAATTGTGAGAAAGAATCTGATGATAGCTATTTTAACTTTGGAAGCTGCTACAGGATCTTTGAACACACTAAAAATAATGTATAGCAAATTAAAAACCATTGTGAAAAATTACCAAGAGAGAGCAGAAATTTGGTCATGGTAGATGGAGCTACATGAATGAAGCATGAGTTCTAATGTCTGATGATAGAGTTTAGTTGAAGAGAAATTAGTAATAAATCACTCCTTCTTAGAGTGAGAGTAATTAATCATTGTAATGGTTTATTGAATAAAGTAGCAAATTCATCACTTGGAGTCTTTACCAATAACACAATTTATTTCTAAAACTATCCCCCAAGATGCTGAGCTTGATCGTATTTACTTATGTAGTAGAGTATTTCCCACCTATGCAACATTTATGAACTAGAAATGTGCTGTGTAAAAGATAAGTCTAAATGACTATAGGAGAATTCCATTTCAATTCTGTTATTCTGAGTGTTTTTTTCTGATCTTTAGATAAAGGTAAAATAGCTAGAGGAGTTAGTTGGTGCTTATCATTTATTTGAGTCTTGGAATTTATTTGAGTCTTGGAATTAACACTTATGAACACTCGAGTATTTTATTGTTTTATATATTGCATGATTTATGTACAGTGGTTTTCCATGATGATTATATTAATTGCTTACATTCTTATGAATGTTTGTCCAGACAAACTGGTGTACTTACAGTTTCTGTGTCCATATATTCTCTGCCCTTTCCTTGTGTTTCAAATCAATGATATCTCTCTCTTCCTGGCATAACTAAAATTTGTGCTTGCTTTAGAGTATGACTCAATACTTTCATGCTTTTTAAATTAGATAAATGTTTTTATGACTGTATTGGGTCATGGATAACACTATTTACACTCCATGAAGGATTCTGGCAACTTTCTGTATGATTTAGAATGAAAGTTTTGAGATACTGGTATTTTACCATATTTCATCCCAGATTTTTTTTTTTTCAGTTTAGAGCTGTGACAAATTCTGTTACTTTTCTGTCATGGAAGATCACATACACATTCACAGAGAGGCTGCTCATTTGCCTTGTCATGCAAATGCAAAATTTTATATTTTAACTCTGGTATGTGTAGAGGATCTCTTACTTCCTCAAGCTTGCAGCCTGAACAATTTAAGCCAAGCACAAAAAGTTCTTTGACAGATCCTATCAACCACTTGATTGAAGCAGTGTTCTGCATGTTCAGTCCTTGTGGGGACCCAAAAATATTTCGTGGTAGAGTTGCTTTTTTTGCATAAAAAAAAATCTTGTTACATAGTCTTTTGCGATTCTTCTTTTCTTCTGTTTTAATTTTGTTCTTCTGTTCTTTTTATTGTACACTGCTACAGCCATTTTTTTGGTCCAGATTTCTCCTCTGTCTTTAAATAAGAGATAAAGCTGTAGAGCCCTAAAAAATAGCACTTGAAAATAACCTGAGATTTTGTCAGACCCTAGTGGCCATTCAAACACAAAATAGTGCTGAGAGCCCCTGTCAGATGTGATCCTGGCTTTGTGATGAAGCAAACAATTCTAATTTCACTTTGACACCTCTGGGTCAGAAGACCCTGGTCACAGTATGTCAGCAAATGGCACAGACAGTTGAAAGAATTTTTCTATCTGAGCTATTGACAATCAATCAGGAGTCAAGGGACTCAGCTCGATTTGTCACATCCTCTAACGCAGGCTACTTCATTATCCAAATTAATCTTGTTCCATAGCACAGGACAGAAGTAGATATATGGATGGGTCTTACTAAGGGAGAATATCCATCTCCTGCAGAAAGGTGCCTGTTAGCCTTAGCAAGAATCATACATTTACTGGACTAAATAAGCCATGTTCTTTGCCTTATCTTCCCACACACTGCTTTCCCACCAACTGTAAGTTATTGGTATTCTCCACTAAAGTAATGTGGATTTTCTTCACTTTACAATGTTCCATATATCCACCTGTCATGAGTCTGTAGTTATAATTTCTATCCTGAAGTGTCAAAAGGTACAGGTTAACTTGTTGTCCCAATAGCAACTCTCTTTTCAGGTATTTTTTGTCTCCAGAGCTCCCAGCATCTGTTTTTGGGTTGCTGGTACTTGGTGCTTGTTAGTCTTCCCACTGATGGTGTTCTTTCTGGTTGCAGTTACTGCTGCCAAAAAAGATGACAGAAATACCAATCCTATGCCTGAACCTTGCTGAAAATAGTTATCTAAAGATAGGAAATTCTTTAAAAAGTCATCCAAAATGAGGGAGATTTTTAAATTCTACATTAAGTGAGATGTCAACATACCTGTTTTTTTTTTCATTAAACTTCTTCAGCTAAGACAGTTCACATTCTCAAAGTAAAGTGATTCTTGATGTCTATATTACATTTATAGACCAAGTATGGATTGAAGTCTGTAATGAAATGTATACAGTAATAAAATAATTTACTTATCTCTTTGTATTTCCAACTATGGCTATGGCTCTCCTAAAATATTTTGAAGACTGGTATTTGTCTAGTTGATACTCAGAGCTCTCTCTGTATCTCAACATTGAGTTATGTCTGTCTATGGTATACAGAGCTGATGCAGCACTTGATAAATTGATCCTGTGACTTACATAAATAATTAGAAGGTAGGAGTAATTATGGAGTAAGAAACTTCAAAATGAATGAACATATGGGAAGTATTGCAGGGAATTTCAAAGAGCTGTGGGATGGTGGTGGCCAAAAGACAGAAAAGGCATTATATTCACCTGCTACACACCAAGATATGTTGTTCATGTGTAGATTAATTTCTCATAATCTCCCTCCCATCCTTCTAGAGTTCTGGTTAGAATTTCTCTCTTACATCATGAATTTGAGAGGAAACTGAAGTGGTAGTGGCCATAATTTGCTCCAAGTGTCTGTATGCCTCCAGAGAGGGTCATAAGGGCTGGGACAAATCTACCTGTCAATCACACATCCCAGAGAACTCTAGTAATGGGTCAGTAAGCTTGCTTTTGCTTTTCCAGTGTGTTTGTAAATCCTCAGCTGAAAATTCATACTCTGCTCTGAATTTTGGAAAAAAAAACCAAAAAACCAAAAACGATTGGCATTATTCTACATGAATACTGTGCACCTGAATTCTTCAAATACCTTCCAAACAGCAAGTTGAATCCTCTTGTATTATTAAAATTTTAAATGTTAAAGCCCTATTCTGCAATTCTGTCTAATATGTCTTCAGCAAGCAATCAGATGGTCATTGCAGGATTTTAGGACCTGGCCTGCACATATAAAACATCTCTATTGAGCAATGACACTGTTAAGAGTTATTAGAAAATATTGCTGGGGATATTAATATCTAATTATACTAAACTGATTTGTAATTAACTCCACAGGAGCACAAGAATAATGCTTGCAGAATTAATTAGGACAACATTAAATAGAAGATATTTTTCTTTTCTGTTGTCTGGTTTGAGAAATCAATGTCGTTATTTTGGAAGGTTTCACTGGTTTTATGTCCTCTGAGCTTCACAGACATGTAGGTTCCTATGTAAGAAATTATTTTCTTCTTCTTTTAAGCTACCCATTTTACTTATGCTCCAGTTTGGAAACAAACAAGTATAGGGATTGCAAGTCAGGATTTATTCTTCACCTTAATTAAAGATTCTCCTAGTCCCTCAATAAATGTCCCTTAATTTGTCCTATGTAAGATAATGATCGTTTAGGACCTTGGCAAGCCTAAAGGGTTTTTTGAGCTGTTCTTTTAGGCTACTTAGCTTGATATAAATGCAGTTAGGCATGACCTCATTTACCTCTCATGGAAATAGATAATAGTGGCAAGATGTCAGTCCTTTATTTAGCTGTTTTAATGCCAAGTTTTACTTTTTTTTTTTCCTCTTCACTGCTGACCTTCAGGACATGCTGCAAAGCCCTACCTGTTTGCCAAGTTTTCCATAGGGCTAAAGAAAGAACATTTAAGAAAGGAATGGGAAGGATCTCCATTCCTGTGGATTAGGGAAGGGCTAAATTGGTGTTGTCTCAGCTCCTTAGCTACAGATGGAGGGATCACAGCACACAGAAGAGGATAGACAGCTAAGAGGCACTTAAAGACATCTCTATGTTTTTTAAGTCCCTTATTAGCTTATATAGTTTTTTCTCAGGCCCCATGAACTTGAAGGAATGAGCACAGATGCCCTTGTTGTCTTCCAGGACCACCAATAAATTCTCACTTTAGGGTTGCTTAGTTGCAGCTGTACAGAGAAAGTAGCTGTAGAACATCCCAAGGTCTTTGCCCTATGATTAATTTACATATACTTCATTTTGTACAATGTGTTTTAACACCTGTTCATTAACTTAAGTCATTTCAATAGAGTCTTTCCTGTAAAAATTACTTATCTGTATTACTATAGTGCACAAAAGCCTAATCTTCACAGGTCCTCACTGGAATAAATTGCTCTCCAAGTACAGAGTTAGGTGTAATCCTTACATGAAAGAACTCCCTCTCAAATAAGCAAAATTTGTATTTAAATTTGAAGCACACTTCTGATATCTAAGCATGAATCCTCTCTATGTTTCTTTGCTATTTGGCTGCAAAATTTTTCTTCACACTTCTGTGTTCGAGAGGTGCACAGATCAGATGTTTTCTTCCTCTCTGCTTTCTTTGATAGGAAAGAGAGGAGTTGTTTCCAGGCGCCACAGCTTTGCACTGAGATACAGCTGCCGCAAGCTAATTTTGGCTGCTTAGGAACATTTTGTCCATTTTTTTCTAAAAGCCCCTGAGATTTAAACCTACTATCTCCATAGTCCCAGGCTGCTTGGCTCATTTACTTTGGTAGAAGAAGTAGCCATTAAATCTAGTTTTAATGCAAATTGCTCAGCAAGAAGAAGGAAGCCCAGAAAAAGTGAAGTAGACAGATAAAGTGTGATTGTTGTGTCATGTCTTTTCATGAGCTTTTGAACATGTTTCTAGCCTGCTGGCTTCAGCTCTTCTTATGGAGAACTTCATCCTTGATGCTTTTAAGAAACTTTCTAATGTTCGACCGTATTTCCCTTCTCCATAAGGGTACTTTCCTTTCCAAGCTGATCATGCCCTAGATAGAAAAACACACAACTGTCTCAAACAGAAAGGTAGTAGCAGGTAGCAAAGTTGTTTACTTTTGGCAACTTATAGCATAACTTGCACCAGAGAATTCAATGTATACCTCAAAAGAAGGGTGGTAGCATTTGCCATTCACAGATGTCAGATGTTCTGAAGTGGGCTGGGTATGAACTATCCATAGCAGGAAGCAGCACAGAGTTCTCAGAGTACAGCTTCCTTCAATTTAATAATATAATTTGTAGACAACATAAGCTACAACAGCTTGAACCAGCTAATGTAGTACATTTGTATGTTCCCCAAAGGTAAAGTTTTTAGATGCTAGATACAACACCTAAAAGGAATAATTGCATTCCTCATTTATTTCTCCCTTAGCAAAATCACTGCTTGCGTGACATTGCATTACATGATCTATTCATGAGGTTAGGAATGAGACAGAGATAAGCATGCACAGGTATAAATGTGTTTACATTTCACACACGTCTCTGTGTGAGAACACATCTATGTACATGAAGGTTCTCTCTATGCAGAGAAGGTAGAAGGTGGGAGCAGAGCAGAAGGGTATTCTGAGTGTTCAGAAGGTACAAAAAAAAAGCCCTTCTCTTGCCCAGGAAATGTACTGCCCATGTGCAGTCCCTGACACCTCCAGAGAAGGCTTTTGCTCTAGATCAGAGATGGGCACCTAGTCCAGGGAGCGACCATAAAGATAACTGAGGGCCTGAAGCACCTCTCCTATGAGGAAAAGCTGAGATGTCTGGAACTGTTCAGTCTGAAGATAAGGCTCAGGGAGTACCTTACCAATTTATATATTCCTTAAGGGAGGGTGGAAAGAAGACAGAGCCAGGATTTTTCAGTGGTGACCAGTGACAGGCCCAGAGGCAATAGACACAAACTGAAACAGAAGGTTCCCTCAGAAAATCAGGGAACACTTTCTCTCTGGGAGTGACAGTCTGAGAACTGTCACAGATTGTCCAAAGAGGCTCTGGATTCTCCCTCTTTGGGAGCCATCTAGAGATGGTCCTGGGCAACTGTTCAATCTGTGAGGTTGGACCAGGCTGACCTCCAGGGCTCCTTTCCAACATCAATCATATGTGATTTCTGTCATATTAGCAGAGTAATTGTTAAATGGAAGGCTGATTCTCCAGGTAACATCTTTGGAGTTGAGTGCATATCTGTCCTTTACATAGTTCTTAATTTTTATGTTTGTATACATGTTATTGTGTTTGTATGTAGCTGATGTGTCAGAACCCCAATGGTGGTGGTTTCAGTGCTATCTGAGGTAATTTTGACCAGTTCTAGTTCTGCAAGTGGTCTCACTTCTGACCAGAGCATAATCATTTAGAACAGGCAATGTGATGCATTGTGAAGGCCTCTTTTGGTATTTAGGTTATCAAGCTGAATGTTGTTTCAAAGATAACTGTATTTTGCACTGCTCTTAGTGGTGCTGTCATGGGGTGTGTTTGGCACTAATTAATTTTTTTCCTGGCTGGTATGCTGTATGAGATGCCCTTTTATTCTTCTGGTCTGCATTCATCTTTTGTCCTTGCCAAAGTTTGTTATTTCTTTTGCTTACCTTCTCTAAGATAGCTGTTGTTTTACTTGGAATTATTTTACCCTGCAAATCTAAAAATAGTTTGAAATGTTTTTTGAGGAGATTTGAGATCTGCAATGAGTAGCAAATTGCAGGATAGATGGTCTGTGGCCTATTTCTAGTCTGAAATGCTATTGGAAAGTTGCATAACCAAAGTGCTGAACTCAATTCTCTTGTCCAGTTTTTCCTCTGAGGCCTATGCTCATACACTTGTATGGGGGAAAAAAAACTACACTTTTTTAATATCCTTGTAATTTTAATGAGCAAAAAAAATGGATTATGGCAAGAACTTTGAAATAAAGTTGTAATTAAATTCAAAGTATCATTCTTCAGGTTACAGTCAATAAATTGTTTAGAAAAATATAGAAACCATTTTATGATTGCAGCGGCTTTGAAGTTTGACAATTTTTTCATCATTTTACAGTAGCCAGATTACAGTGTAGTAGCTGAAATTAGGCAGCTGTAATTCATGGAGAGTAGGATCAGATCCTAGTGAAATGTGACTGATATACTGTCCATCCTGTAGTTACAAGGAAGAATAAAGTGTAAGCAAAATATCTGGAGAACTTATAAGCCAATTTTCCAATTAATGAAAAAATGTATATTTTCTCTCTGATAATTACCCCAATTTGAAAAAAAAAATAATCTTTAAAGCTCTGGCAGAAATCCTATGATATTTTTTCTTTCTTTTTTCAGTCCCTTTATCCTGTCTGTTTTTTATCACTTCTATATATTTTTTTAATTACTCTTTAATTTCAGCAAATGTTTCCACACTTTCATTTCGGTCCTCTGTGGCTGCTCTTGGTCTATTCCCATTGCCTCCTGCCTTCCTCTGTTACTGCTGAAACCCATGCTTTGCAGACAGCAGTCTGCATTGTTAAGGCTCTCTGTAGCACTCGTCCTCAATCTTTTTTTAATGAAACTACTTCTTCCAAAATGCTTTTTTTTTAAACCAAGTTTCAAGTCATACTGGTAAAAGCGAAGCCAAGGGACATAGGGTCAAGAAAAGGGCTAATAGAGTTTTAAGTTATTTTCTGCAGTGTTAAGAGAAGGGTTGGTGCTTTAGAGAAGAGTTTGTAATCACGGACATTTGCTTGTGGCTGCTGGAGATGAGAAAGTTTAAGCTGAAGTTGACAGGAAAAGGGAAGTATGATGTTGCCTGCAGTCTGTAAGTGCAAGTATTTTTCTTCACAAAAGTTGGAGACACCTCTAAAAGCTTATCTGATAATGGCTACTGTCAGCTGCAAACTATCAATTTATAAGGACCTCTTATCTGGTCTAAGGCAATTCCTAACATTCAGGTTTCTGAGCACTTTATTCTCAGTGTTGCCATTTCTTAGGTGCCAAAGTATGAATTATCTGATTATGGAATTTAAAAAGTGATGGGACTGGGGAGGGAGAGAAGGGGAAAGGCTGAAACCAGATGGAGTAAATTGTGTAGTATATACTATAAAGCTGGTCAGATTTATTGAAGTCTCACTCAGCAAAGTCAATGACAAATTCTAAGAAATTTCATTTTATATGATTTTAATCTATAAATAGCATCGCTAATCTGTACTAGAATTCCTGCTCTTCAAGGATGTAAACTCTTATGTATACTTAATTTCAAATGCTTGGTTCATTAAATGATTTTTCTAAATTTTGATACTAATAGCTATTTATTTATCCCAATCTGCCAGCAAATTTTGAGTTTTTTCTACTTCCTTAACCTTTCTCTCATGGTGCTCCTGGAGCTGACGTGGTAGCAGTACCCTCAGGCTCCTTAATGAAATTACAAGCAAGTTACCTCTAACTCAGGAAAAAAATGCTGTTTTGAGAGCATTTTGATTGTTTTCTTAATTTCTATCTTAAAATAAAAAACAACACTTTTATATCTGTTGAGATTTTCTCAGTAATTACAGAACAAGACAAAACAAATTTAAAAGCCCATATTTTTTGTTCCAGCAAGAAATTCCAGCAGATTTTAAGATCTACTTGGAGAAAATAACTAATCAAATATACATTCTAAGTGGGCAACAGAAAATATTTTGTCATTTTCATCTTTATTTGGGGTATTATTTTATTATTTTATTGAGGAAATTAATTTTTTTGAGGAAAATAACTGATCTAAGAATAGTGGGTTTTTTGAGTACTTTCATTTCCTTGACTCTGTGTGTGCCAATAAATGAAATGGGCAAGAGACCACTCTTTGACTGGCTGGTAAAGCACAGCTTAAATTTCCACAGTTGGTTTTACCACCCAAAATGGAGCAGTCACATCTAAACTGCCTGTTAGAAATTAACCTTATCCCAGGGAGACTCTCAAGCCTTGCTCTGGACTCTGGACTGAAGAGTTCTTCTTGCTGTCCCAAGCCCCATCTGAGCCAGAGATTGTGCTAGACATTTAAAAGCAGGGGTGGCTGAATTACAGAGTTTGAGCCCTGGTTAAGTTGTTGGTGTAGACATGGATTCTATGGCACACAGAGCTTTTAGCAGGAACAGCTGCAAATAACACTTTCCCTTTTTCTCAGAACTTTTTTATCCTTCCAAACCAGTGAAGCAGTGATATGAATGCAATTCCTTACAGTATTAGTTGTCTAAGTCCCGTTTTAGAACTCTGTAATTATAAATTAATGTTAAGGATGTCATAAGATTTAATACATTTCATCTGAAAGGCTATCCTAGTTCTCTTAAAAATGAATGTATCCATCATTGGTCTGACAGTACAAAGCTGTATTACAGCCTAAGTGATAACTTCTCACAGTACCTTTTTGTGCATGCATCTCAGGTATGGATTGCAAATGTGGAATCAGGGCACTGTTTGTCTGCCTAGTATGCAGTATTGTCATGATCAAAATTCCTTCTGGGCTGCAGAGATGTACTTGTACAGTGATAGGCTTATTTTTTTCAATACAGTGATTTGCTGAGCTAGAAAGAAAATTTCTTAGGTCTTTGTCCATATGTCTTAGGACCAACACCAGTGTTTAATAAAATTATTTTCTGAACAGAATGTACTGTCTAGGCAGATAAAGTCTTACCTTGCTGTTTCTGAACCTTAGACTTTTTTCAAACCATTAGCTGGGTTGAGAACTCACATACAGCTGTAGCTGACTGCTTTGACCCCTGCTTTTTAGAGTGTGTGTTCACCCAGAAATCCAAAATCATAAATTCAGAATGAATGAGAACTAAACCAAAAAGTAGCTAATGTGTTGAAGGGAGGATGATTACTGTGTGAACAAAGGGTTGGAAGGAACCTTGAGACTGTCAAATTCAATTGCTATCTCCAAGCAAGGCCATCTTCAAAGCTACATCAGGTGGTTCAGGGTCTTATCCTGTCAGTTTTCCACATTCTTCAAGAACTAATGTTCCACAGCATCTCTGATCCATCTCTTTTAAGGCTCTCCAGATGTATGTCAGACCCTGGAATAATTCATAGCTACTCAATACATCATTGTGGACCAAGGGAGGCAAATTCTGTCTCTAAAGGTCCTTTAATGGACTAAATGAGGTACTCAGGTATCAAATAAAAAATAAGTCGTGATACAATTTGTTTTTAACTGAAAAAAATAAACATTTTCATATGGAAAGAAATTTTCATTGTGATGCACTTAAAACAACATAGGGAATGATATTCATACCATGAACTAAGATGATTTGTTTATCTTTATTAGAATAAGGAAGGTAATTAAAAAAGAAGAGCCCTGCTTTCAAAGAGAATGTAATGTTAAATTCCTCTCCCGTTTAAGGTTTTATTAAAGAAAAGTATGAGAAAAAAAGCATATCTTCTTTTTTTTCCCTCCTTAAAATGGTGTTAATATCAAATAGTGATAATGTAAAAAAAACAGCTATATTTTTATAAATCTCACTGCCTTCTAGACAGAGGCAGTATGACTCATGCTAGCAGTTTCTGTATAAACAGGCTGAAGGAAAATGATGAGAAAAATATTAGCCTACTTTAATTTTCAGATACAGTCAAAATTACATTGAAAAGTTTACCCTTGTAATAAAATTTCAGTGAAATTAAGGCATAAAGTGTAACTGAGTATCTCTTTTCTTGATTTACACTTTATATGAAAATTCCTATGCCAGATGCATATTGTTAGCATCTTCCAATAGTTTATTGCATGTTGAATACATTCTGGCACTTGGTATTTCTGTAGAATATTCAATGCTATATTTTAATGGTTTTGTATCATATATGCATCTGCAATATATATAATGTTTATATTCATATATATATGTTAATGTTACTGTCAAGTTCAGAATGTCAAAGGGGTTTTTTGGGTTTGCTTTTTTCCCCCCCCTACTTAGAGCAGAAAGTTGCAAGTCCATTTGTGATCCTCTTTGCTTTCTGTGGGAAGTAATGGGCACAGTTCTAGGCTGGACCTGCAAAAAGAATCTATTGTAAAAGGATTCATGCTGTCCTTCATGTCTCTTTTCTATGATCAATTGTAACTAGTGGTTGATGAAACAGTAATTTTATTTTTTAAAAAGATAGAACCTTCCTACAAGATTGACCACGAGTGAAAGCTAAGGCAAAATTGTGTTGGAAGTAGTACTGCTCCATGTCTTTAATTAGAATGGAACACAGGAGTTTTATTATACTTTGTCCAAAGTATAAAAACACTTGGGAAAAAAATTTACTTTGCAGAAGGTCAAGAAATAAACA
This sequence comes from Petroica traversi, assembly GCA_025920805.1. NCBI lineage: Eukaryota > Metazoa > Chordata > Aves > Passeriformes > Petroicidae > Petroica > Petroica traversi. The sequence continues at coordinate 9,550,095 of JAHLSL010000046.1, read as the reverse complement.
CTACAGTAAGTGCCAAGAAGAACACTGAAGAAATAGCTGTGTTTAAAACCACTAAAATGCTGACCTTCAGAAAGAATAGTGACAGATGATGCTTTTATTTAAAACAAAAAGCTTCATCTTTTTATGAATCAGTTGCATTATCATAATCAGCATCAGTTAGAAACCTTCACTGACAAATATTACTTTTGACATTTTTAGACTTAGCCTAGTTTCAACACATAAGGAAAAGACCTTGCCCTTCACTGCCTTTGGAAGAACAATATACCAAAACAAAAGTATGTCTAATAACTTATTTAATAAACAAATGGATTAACTTTGAAGGTTCTTCTCTAAAGCAGACTTCTTTTTATCATTTGGTGTTATAACCAGTGCAGTTCTGTCCTGAATTTGGCTGGGATAGAGTTAATTTCTTCTCAGTAGATTATGCAGTGCTGTGTTTTGGATTCAGTATGAGAATAATGCTGATAACACACTGATGTTTTGGTTGCTGCTAAGTAGTGTTAAGTCAAGGACTTTTTTCTGTCTCATGCTCTGCCAGAGAGGAGATGGGAAAAAAAAAATGCCATCATGGAACTAAGCCAGTACAGGTGATCCAAACTGGCCAAATAGATATTCCAAGGGATACCTTGCCCAGGATGAAAATTTGGGTAGTAACACTGAAGGGGGGCTAATGGGAATGCAAGGACTGGGTCTGGCATCTGTCAGCAGCTGGTGAGCAATTGTGTTGTGCATCACTTTTTTTCCTTTGAGTTTTTTTTTCTTTTTTCCTTTTCATTATTATTATTATTATTATTATTTGCTCTTATTATCAGTTTTATTTTTGCTTCAATTATTTAACTTTTCTTATCCCACCTAAAAAGTTTTGCTTTTGATTCTTCTCCCCAATCCACTGGGATGGGGGAGGTGAGTGAATGGCCGTGTGGTGCTCAGTTGCTATCTGGGGTTAAGTTGTGACGCTTTTTATCATTTGGTGTAAATCACACCAATGTTCTGTGTAAAGACCAGGTCTGTCTTTACAGTCAGGTAAACTGTCAGGTACAGTTCTGTAAACTGAAACTAAACTTAACTGGGCTTTAGGATACAATTTTTCTCTGCATGGCTGTTCAGGGGTGTGACTGTGAGCCACGTGCAAGCTGCAGTTGATCACTTTGATTTCTAAAACAATACAAGCTTCATTCTTCAGGTTTTCTATCCTCCCTTGGTTTTATACAGGTGAAGGCAAGTATCTCTTTCTTTCTAAGTCTGCCAGCTCCCAGTTTATAGTCCAGTCACACTTTTCCTCAATTGGATGACAGTGAAATGTAGAAAGTGAAATACAAAAGTTAGAGTTCAGGTTGCTCTGCCCACTCAGACAAAAAGTCAGTAATGAAAGCTGACAGGTCTGTAGCTTTCTTTTTTCGTGTAAGAAGTAATTGAGTACCTCAGCTGATAAATTGAATAAAACTATGCTTCTCTGCCTTTCTTTGGCTATCTTCTTAATATGGGTAATTTGTACTACAAAAGATGGATACATTCTGAGTATTGAAAAGTTATAACCATTTACTTATGACAAAGATGTCATAAATTCTTTCTTATTCATCTGCTTGCTGCTATTTCTTTATTTCCAAAGCCATAAATGTGATCAGAATCTTGTACCATATTGGTTCTTGCAGCTCCATTAGCAAATATGGTACAATTACTAGATTGGGTTGTCAGAAGTGATTTTTCTGGAGAGAGTAAGAGAATATTAAATGAAAAAAAATTTTTTTTTATCTTAAGGAGCTAGAAAATACTAAAAAAAATCTAACAACATTCATAGGTTAATTAACAAAATTTTCTCTGGCATGTACACTACATTTTACTGACCAAATCACACTAGTCTCCTCATGTGGCAGCAAACAGATGTTGTGCAGAAATATTTCATAATCATCATAGACATACAAATTTATTTATTTATCTGTTAACTTGTGTAGAATTTTTTCACAACATCCAGGACTTTCAAAGTGGAAGGAAAGGAAGAAATGCTCACTTAAAGGGAAATTTTTATTGGAAATTGAATATAGAATCTGTTGAATTCTAGCTAATAAATCCCTGCAATGTGTCTTAACAGACTGGAGAAGCTAAGATATGTCTTTATCTTCTCTCATGGTAAATACTTTATCACAACGAGCAGGACTCTTCACAGTCCTAAATTGCAACTTCAGTTTTCATTTCCTCTTTATTGCACATGATGACATTACACAAAAAGAATTGTCAGGCCTGTGTAGAATATAGCATCACTCAAATATACAGAGACCTCTCCAGACAGCATAAATTACAAATTAACCCCAGAGACACAGTCATGTCTTTGCCAATCTCTTGCATACTTCTAAAGGGAAAAAGGAAGGTGTAATTGGCTATTGTAAAGAATTACCTTACCAAAATAAATTTGTTGTAGCCTGTATGATTCTAGTGATGCAGGTTGTGGCACAGCTCTAGAAAGAGCTGTACAAATGTGGAAGAGGGAACTGGAATCACTGGAGCACAAAAAGAAGATTGGGGCAGGATGTAATGCAGAAATATGAATATGTTCGTCAAACTTCACTGCCAAGTCCAATATCTCTTTAAGCCATGCTCTCAGAGTCTTGCAATATTTAAGACTTCTTCAAATGGCTTTTGGGCTTCAAGCATATCCCCCGACACCTCAACTGGGAAGCTTTTCTAATCTTGAAAAATGAGCTGGTCTGGGTTCAAGACTGTCTGGGAGCTGGGTACAAACCTGATGGATAGGGGACCAATCTTTCTATCAAACTTTAAGTTTCCGAAGACAGAACTACTTGTCCTTTCTTGCACAAAGACACAAAAACTCCTTCCTTTTATTTTTTTTATCCTTCTAAATTCTGTTGCTGGTAAGAATGATTTGAGCTGAAACAGTGTGTAAGGGACCACCCCTGTCAGACAAAGTGACAAGAAGTGATATGGAACAGCCAGTCTAATGGACACTTTAGGTGGATTTTGCACTGTAGAGGTAGCATGAAATCATCATTCATTTTCAAAGTAAAATATCCAGACTACCTTCTGAATAGCTTGCTGATCAGCAGACTATTTCAGAGAGCGCAAGCTCACAGAAAATAAATACAACCAGGAAACCACATACGTTCTTTTCTCAGTTCCTCAGAACTGCTCTTTCAGAAAGATGCTGCTAATCATTTCTGTTTATTGTTCTCCCTGTTACTAGCTGTTCAGTTTGCCAGATGAACATAATTACGACAGAAATTACAATAATTTAAAAGTAAAATTGAATTACTCTTACCATCCCCTTCCAAACTGTATCTGAAAGGATTTAGAAGGTTTCAGATTTCAGACCACTGTACCATTATCATAGAAAATCCTATATTCCTCATTCTTCAACATTTTCTTCCAAATTCCACCTTCCATAATTTCCATTCATTGACAAGTCAGTCTATTTATTCCTAAATATGATTATACTGCTTTCAACATTAAGGAAAAGGAAATTGTGTATTCTGGGCAAACTCAGTTCTAACATCTGCCAAATGCACACCTTCCCTGAAAACCAGCTGGCTGCTGCAAGGTGCAGTACTCCCTTACACTGAGAATCTGATGATGCCATATCTTATTATCATCTGAATATCTGGTCAAAAAGGACAAAGAATAAATAATTTCCTGACAGAGTACTCATTTTTGCACTTCTTGATCTCTGTAGCCTTCTATATGTAAAGCGCATTTTGCATTTCCTGTATCTTAAGGATGATTGTATCGACTTAATACATTATGAAAAGATGTTTTTATAGATAATATGAAATTTTGGAATGAAAGGTGGTGGGGCACATTCCTCCAAAGTATGACATGATTGAAACAACAGATTTCTCTGGTGGACATTTGTATCAATAATTTCTATAGTGAATAAGATAAAGCTCCACAGCAAACCTGTGTACCAGGGACACAGCTGAAATTTACAGACATCTCACAGAATTCAGTAACCACAATATTTTAAAAAGTAAATTAGACTATTAAAACAAATTAATGATATTTTTCACATTTCTGTAAAATAATATAGTATACCCGTGTTTTAAAGAAAGAGTTAGAAAGATGGCACAAATTAAACAAACTGGAGCAAATAAAAATTAATATCTATGGTTCTATTCTGTTTTCTTTTACTGTCACTTACAGTCTTTCCCTAAAATGTGGACCATTTCCAGCTGCTCTCCAGTTAGAAAAATGTTCTCTTTTCTTCTGTTTAATGTAGCATCAGCACACTGAGGGAAGTCACAGTAAAATGACTACAAATACTATGAGACAGAAAACATGTAAAAAACTCAGCTATGAGAAGCTGAGTTTGGCTGTACTGATACGACTTTACATCAGCACCCCACAGATGAGCATCCTGACTGCTGAAGGTTTCCTAATAGCAAAACTTGGATTCCTGGCACTTGTTCTAGTCTTTGGCACTCAGCTTAGCACAACCATGACTGCATTCAAGGCTAGACCTACTGAACCTCTGTTTTCTAAATTACTAATAAAGAACAAATATTTTACAGAGGTACTTTACATTGGCCATAAGAAAATGGTAACAAGGTTGAGACATAAAACAGATGCAGTTGAAAAAGCAGGTATTTTGTTGTATTTTACATTGCATTTGTTGCTATATCAGGACTCATGCTTTCTTTGAATCCTTGTATACACAAGTACAAATAGATATGTAAATGTATATATATAAAAAATACATATTTTTAAATGTGGCCTAATTTTGCTGTGGAATGATGGTTCATGTAGACAGAGTGCAGAGTGTACGTGCAGGTAACAGATACACAGTAATTGAGGCAGGTCTTCTGTTGCTGGATAGACAAATCTATAGGTAACTCTCATATGATGACATCAACTTTGGTCATATTATAGACATTAATTTTATTCCAGTTTTCAATTTCTGAACACAGTTTGGGTGAATAATAAAGAATCACATTTATTTATTTTTAAATAAATTCCTCTTCAAGAATTAGCACAGTAGTCAATGTGTTCAAGAAAAGAGACAACATGGAGGCACTCCTAAAGAAAGGTAAACTGCAGAAAAGCAGGTCCCTTTTGTAGTAGTAATGCATAAAGGGTTACATTGATACTTTAAAGAAAGTGCTTCATGCTGAACTGCTACAAATCTGAGAGCTGACAGCCAATGGAGATTTCCTTATATGGTTTTTCTGAAGAAGATATTAAAAGGCTCTTTTTTTTTTCATTTTTATTCATCACAGAATCCTCACTGTGTAGCTCTTAGGAGGCAGAGGAAGACAAGGCTTTCATTAGGAACAGAGTTATCTGCTTTTCACTGACTTCTGCCTATTCCTTCCTTGAGATTTACCAAATACTGCCATATTCTTGCTTCCCAGTGCTAGAATGAGATTCCCATGCTTCTGCTTTCCTGGGAAACCTTTTTGGGATTTTGCAGTTGAAAAAAGATTCTTGTTCTTAAAAGGTGTTTCACAAGTCAAACCAGTCTGTAATACAGTGGTTCCCATGGAAGTTCTCTAATGCACAGTATGGCCATGAGTTTCCCTTTCATCTCCATCAGGCCTGGTTACAGGCAGGGGGAGATACCTGCACTTTCTACCCTGCAGTTTCCAAAGTGGTCAGGTTTGTAATTTTAGTTCTAATGGCTAAGTGTCTTTCTGTTGAAGTGGAACAGACAGTAATACAGACCATCACATAAATAAATTCTCATTCAAATTAATTTGAAGTGTTCCAGCCTGAAAATTGGAAAAGTAGGTATCTTGTTCCAGATGTGTCATGAAAGACTAAACCCAGGAGAAGAATTGCAGAGCAGCCACCATTGCCAGATTCTGCTTCATATTAGAATATAAACATTAGAAAGCTTTCGTGCTCTAAGATGTCTTTAATCTTGTTGTAATTACATGTCAAATTAAGGGGTTAAGAAGGTTATACCAAAACCAAACCTTCCTACTTGGATTGTCTTTTTTTCTTCTTCTCTGAAATTCATTTTTCATATCAGAAATTACTCATTCATGGGTCCAGGGCAAAGTAAATAGAAATGCTTGGGAGCCAAGACAATGAGTTAAAGATGTCCTATAATTAACTTTGTTTTATTAATGTTTCACTTATTTTAAAGTAATTAGATTCACAGAAGTAATATCACTGTAGTCTTAAAAGAAGTTATATACATGCTTGAAATAACAAGAGGAAAATCAATTTTCTTCTGCATCTCAGTTGGAAAACACAAAAATATGGACCTGTGGCTCTGCACACTTGGCACTCGAGTGAGGTTGCTCACATCTTTGAGTGCAAGCAGAGGTATGGTGACAGCATCAAGGGCTATGAATTTGCCCTGACTGGGAGTTCAAGCTGACTGAAAACAATGATCTTTCAATAATAATAAAGACATATTTGTTTGTGTAGCTTGTTTAATATAATGCATACAAAATAAGTATCCAGTAGATAGACTCAATCTAGAACAAGAACAACATACTTACTGTCTTTTTGTTCTCTTTACCTATAGTTTATAGCAAGCAATTCAAATTAAAATCCTGTTCTTAAAGTGGCTGAACCACTTTTTTTCCAAAGTAGTTGTCAGAAAGGGAAACAGTGGTTAAAAATATTTACTGAATGTAAATTTAGTTATCCTAAGGACATAGCAGTATTCCAATTATTTAAGTGATGTGTTGATTAGACTTCTTTCTACTGAAAATAATTACATTGGTAGAGGGAGGATATATTTAACATAAGTAGCCATTAGCAAAACTAGAGAAGAGGTGGTGGCATCAGGTGAGTAGTTAATCAGAAAAATAAAGGATTGTACACTTAAGTTGGATAAGGGGAAAACATTACCAGAGAAAAATGTGAATTCTTAAGTCAGAAAGTTATAAAACCAATAGAATGTGTAGTTGTGTGATCCTAGAAAAGGAATATGCACAAAAAGAGAAGTCCATCTGAAAACAATAGTTGTTTGTAATGTATCCACCCGATATAATTTATTCATTTTGCCATCATCTGCTAATATTTTATGGTGATTTTCTCTCCTTCCTTAAAATGGAAAGATACTACAGTCTGAGAAGACTTTAAATTTGTGATTTCGTGTCAAATTAAGGGGCTAAGAAGGTAAGCCTTTTGACTTTGGATTGGCTCTTTTCTCCTTTTCTGAAATGAATTTTTCATATCAGAAATTATTCACTCATATGTCCAGGGTAAAGCAAATGTAAATGCTTTGGAAATAAGACAGTGAGTTAAATATGTCCCAATAAAAATCACTCCATGTTATGAGAATTTACTGTAAAGCATGGTAATAATCTACCTTTAATATGTGATGTTGAAAATATTACAGTGACACTACTATAGAATAGGAGATGTTTATATTTAGCTGAGGCATAATGCACATTCCCTGTAGCAGAATAAAAAAAAAAAAAATCTTCCCTGCACAGACCTTTACAGAAGCAGATAGATTAGCTCAGTTCACACATTCAATGTATTTCCTGCGTAAATTACTTGAATTTTAACTGATTGTTTTCAATTCTCAAAAAATTGCTAGAGCTAATCAACATGAGATGTTCTTTTGAAATATCAGGCAGAGCTGAAGTGTTTGGGTCTGGATTTACCTGTACAGGAAATTGCCTCCATCCATTTTGAAGTGGCATTTGTCATCTATTTTTCATCAAGACCTGCTCATTTCTCTTTTGCTGATAGTATTCTTCTGGAAGGACTGGTGGAGAAAAATAAATTAATGATGCTAATTTGGTACTTCAATACTACAACAACCGTGGGTTCAATGTAGTTGGTCTGATACAACTATATACCAATGCCTTCTAATCCATTCACTCGTAGGCTTGAGTTATATTCTTTGTTTAAACATATAACCACTTTGTGCTTTCTAAAGACAGTGCTTTAGAAAGTTATATAAATGAATTTGATTTGTCAGAAAGTTTTTTTAATTGGATATGTTGTTCTTCACTCCTTGTATTTAAAATGTGATAATGAAGTCTGTAGCAAACCTTGAAGCATTCATATTTGTATTTGTTTGGTGATCTTCGGCCTTTAGTTTTGCTTAAGGGGCATAATTAGGAGGAGAATTTTTACTTTCTGTAGGCCTTCAACACTAAAGGTTAACAACCATATAACAACACAGGAATATATTTTATTTACTAGCACCAGGAGCATGAACACTGATTCTGACTTTGCAAATGAAAGTTACCTCTGTAGCTAGGATTATAGCCTTGCTACATGAAATAGGTAATTTATCTTAAATAATTTGCACAATATCTAAAAGTAATATTGTAGTATTGTCGGAAAAGCCACTCCCTGTTTGACACCATCCTTTGCATCAGAATCTGCAGTCTTGACATATGAGGCCAGTAGTCATTTGAAGCAGTGATTGTTTAGAGACAGAAATTATTACAAGAATGATTTTTCAAAAGAAGTTGCATAAATCTATGCTATTACATAAATCTTTATTATTTCCTATCTTCCTAATTTGATTGGTTTTTTTTGTTTGTGGAATACCAATTTTTTTCCAGAAGATACTTTTTAGAGATTATTTTTTAAAAAGTGTATGCATCTTTGATGACATAAATAGAAACCTTTCTGAAATTGCAACTAAGAATAGAAGTTTATAATAAAAATTATCATAAATAATGCTGTAGATGCTTCTTGGCAAAATTATTATAATATATGACTTCTCCTTAGTGCTGCATTTTGAAATTAAAAGTAAGCATTTCATATATAGGAAGCACATTAGTGTTAATATATTAACATAGAGAAATTCCTTCATTATTCACTTTTCTCTTCAGAATAGTCAAGATCCAGCTAAATGAGTCACTTTCCATCTACATATTCAAGATATATCTTGTCTGTGTGTAATGCAGTACAGATGCACAACAACTGTCTAGACATTTACCAGCCCATCAATAGAATATTGAGAGCACCAGAGCCCAGGTCTCTGATTTGTCTCCCCAGTAAAGGAGAAGGGAATCATTGAAACCTATGGGGAATCTGAGAAGAAAATACTATGGATTTCTGTCTAACATTATTGATGGAAGTTAAATGTCTGCTCAGAACCATAATCAAGCTCAGGAGGCGACAAAATGTTTGTGTGAGCTGTTTAACTGGAAGTGAGGTGAAAAGGAATCCTGTTGTGAAAACATGGGCTACTTGGGGCTTCAGATCTGACAAATATCTGGTTCTTGAGAAAAGGAAAGAGGGACTGGGAATCACAGAATGCTTTTAAAAATTAACTCTTTCTAGCAGAGGTGCCCTGTAATTACTTTTTTTCTTTCTACATATCTTGCATCATCTGTGAAGATTTCTAACTCAGAGATCAAGAGGCTCGTCAAAATGAACTTATCCATGGAAGCACAGCTGAGTTTTTCAGCTTCAGTAGTTTAAACAACATTTTCAGCAGACCACAACATCATACCGGTTTCTTTTTTTTTCTTTTTTTTCTTTTTTCTTTTTTTTCTTTTTTTTCTTTTTTTCTTTTTTCTTTTTTTTCTTTTTCTTCTTTTTTTTCTTTTTTTCTTTTTTCTTTTTTTTTTTCTTTTTTTTAATAACAGTCTTTCATGTTGAGTTTCAAGCCTTAACATAATAATTTTTTGCTCCTCAGGACTGATTGCTTTATAGGAAAGATTGGAATTTCTGATTTTTAAGTTTTTTTTTGAAATCTGATGGTTTACTTTGAGCCAGATGGGACTGCCTCTCCTCCATGACTGAACCAGATGTTGATTTGCATCAAGTTTTTGGCAAAGAGCTCATATAATTTTTCTACTGACTGATTCATCTGCATATCAGCTTCATTAATAATGTATAGTCTCACCACAGTGAATAACCATGACCATCTTTTCTGTATAATTAATTCATATAGTGCCTAACTGCCCTAGATAATTGTACCAATACCTACAGGTAAACAAAGTGGTACTGCTACTTGTGATCTTCTAAAATCAGACTGTAAGAGCATTTGATCAGTGCTTTTAAGCCTCTGTAAACTAAAATTCAGAGTTGCAGATTTAAAAGAAAAACATGCACCTGCATGAGATGTGTCCATCACCTGGAACAGAGGAACACATGACTAGAATTGCATTACTCACAAAGGAAGAAATCAGATGCATAGTGTAATTTGCAGTCTTAATTTTCTCTTGTGCTCTCCAAGACAAGTATGGGATGGTACTTTTTCAGAGAAATTCTGCAGAACTGAGACTAAACAATGGTGTTTACTAGACTGAAAATCCATTTTGAGCCAGCTGGGGGAGCAGGGATAGGCCACAGCTGCCCCTGGGCATTCACATCATCTGCTGGTCATCAAATATGAAATGATGTTGTTGAGTGTTGTGCTTGGGAAGAGGCTCTGGAATGTATCAGATCTTGAAAGGTTCGTTTACCGCATAAACTGAGCATATACATATATTTCAGTTTTGGAGGACACAAGTCTGCCTTGGAATCTTGCCAAAGGTATATACTATGTGAAAAACTGATTTTTTTTTTTTTTTAATATTCTTCTCAAAGAATAGGGCTTTTCTTATTTGATGCAAGGCATGCATTACTAAGTTTTGTTATGCTTCATAACACTTCAAAGGAAATACTTTCAGTTCTTTCTACACTAAGTTTTCTGAAATTATTTTAAATTATATATTCATCTCTCTGATAACATCTGTGGTTATAGCCACATATCAGGGAAGACATGCTTTACAGCCCATATAATGCTGAGTTCTTGGTTATTCAGGTCAGGCAGTGCTTGTCATTTTGTTCTAAGTTTGTTTCTCCCTTCTTGGGAGAGCCTAGGAGAGCAGGAGCATCAGTACGTACTGGGGTCTCATCCCATCACTTAGTTGGAACATGGCTAGTGAAGTCAGTAGAGAGATGAGAACTGGCAAATATGCACAGAATTTGTCTGTCTGCAGTCAATAGTCTCTCGTGGATTAGCCTGAAACAATAACTTGCCACAATTTGGGGCTTGCAAAATGCCTTCACAAGGAGGTGCTCTAAAATAGGAAGCTTATGTATAGTATATGGCACATAAAATGTGACCAAAAATAGAAAAAAAAAAAAAGCTGTATTACTCATCTAATAAACCTGACACACAACTCACATGAAAGATATTGTCCACGAAACCCTCCTGCACTATCAGATCCACAGGAAATTAAATAGAAGAGTAAATTATGATTTTGCTTGCAGCATGTGTCAATGAGCTGCCCATGAGCTGGCCAGGTTGGTAATTGCTGCTGTAATGGGAGGTAGTTTCCTGTATTTTGGGGAATAACGAAGCTTGTTTTCTTCTTTCTGCAAACGGTTCAAATACTGGCCCTCAGTAGCACACAGTTCAGATTGAACTTTGCTTCTGACATGATTCCAGTAATGCCCTTTTAGTAAAGGGCTATAACTACCAGCTTCCTTTCATTTGAGAAACTGGAATCTCAGTTTTTAATTATATTAGTGCTGTATTGCTATTAAAATATTTGATCTGTTCAAATAAGTCAATTACCCCTTTATATCAATTTCCGTATCTGAAGACTGCAATAATCACCTTACAGGAATGTTTAGGGATGTGATTAATTAACCAATGCTGAAACGTAAGCATGAATTCTCTTGTGCCCATCTCGTTTAATATTCAGAGAAATAAAAATTGCATTATTCAAGTTGAAGGACAAATTTAGATTTGCAGATGTTCCCATATTTGAGTTTAGTCAAGATTCCATGAATAACACTTCTATTCCTGTGAAAAATACATATGGAATTGTGATAAAGGACATTTGTTTTCCCATAACTTGGCTTCATTTCACATAACACATACACGTTTCCATATGATATGCAATGCTGGTGTCTAGGTGTATTATTAAATATGAACCCACAGATAAAAATATGAACGCATTTATTTTTCCTCATATCCTAGCACTGAAGCTGCTTTGTTCATAACACACAATGAGAAAATGTAGATAAAAACAATTTGTATAAAAATTTTATTTAGATTACATAGGCTACTTCAGATAGAGATCTTCAGTTAGGTCTTGTGTCTTCTTGATTTTTTTCACTGAATTTACTGAAATTCAACAGTATGAAATGTAGGAAGAACTGTAAGGGTTTTGGTTTAGCTTTTTCTGTTTCTCTGTTTTGTGGTTTTGGAGGGGTACTGCTGAGGTTTGAGTTTTTTGGTTTTTTGAGGGTGTTTAGGGGAGGCTTTGTATAGAGAATAACCTGGTAAATTCACTGGTTTCATAACTATATCTTCTAGTGCGAGCACTATAATTTTACTTTTTAGATAGCTTTATGTTTCAGGAAGGTATTGCTAAATGCTAACTTTTTAGGTAATACTTTTATAATGGACCCATTAGTTGCAATTTTACTTCTTCTGTATAAAGCATTTGAAAAATAGCTGGAACTGTAAACCAGCAGTGAAGAATTTTTAATTCCCAGTTTTGTTGAGGTTTTTTTTTAATAATGTCTTATTTGTGCAACAAGCACAATTGTCATAGTCATACAAGAGACAAAATAGATAATTCCATTCATTATGGTAGTTCCTCCTTTAAGCAATGAACAAAAGAAAACTTGTAAATACTTTATGAAGACACTCAGCAAAAAGTTGCAAGTGATATTTGGATTGTATGGAAGGAAATATTTACATATAAAATTACTTAGGTGAAGTGATGAAGCTAGAATTAATCTCAGATGTGGTCTTTATAGCCACTGTTTCTCAAGTTTTGTTGTAGTTTGGCGTAATGTTTTATGAGAGAAAAAGAATTAATTTGTCATATGGCTGACAAAAGAATTGCACAATATTACAATAAACAGAAATCACTTTTCAATGGAATTAAATAAATATACTTAAGCCTTCCCCGTAACTGAGAGGCACGGATTTTTTTTATTTTTTTTTAATAAAATTGAAATGCAGATATAATCCACTTGTGCTAGGGCCAGCACCAAAAAAGGAACTGTGACATTTTTTTAAAGCAGCCTGCTCTGCCCATAAAGCTGTCTGTGCATATTTCAATATCAGAATATCTCTTCTCCCCTTTTTTTTTTTCATTTAAGAGTTCTCTTGCCTTCAGCATTGCACACAGAAACAATACAAGTTGTCAAAAATTAGAAAACAAATTTACTTGGAAAATGAATTAATGCTTTTCTCATCTGACGCTAATTTTTTTGGAATTGTGTCTCAAGTGGAAAATGTTGGCTTTGAGTGCAGAATAACAACAGTTACTTCTTTAGACTCAACAGGACTGGGAAGCCATGTCCCCAGTGTGACTGGAATATAAAGTGACAACCTTGGTGGGGTGTTTTGCTCTCACTGTTCAGTCCTGTGTGGGAAAGAGTGAACAAACTCATCAGGATTAAAATTTGTAGTGCATTAACAAAATTTAATGATGAAGAAATCCGTATTTCCTTAAATGTTTGCATGTTGCTTCACAGAACCTCGGACATACTCACTAGACTGTCACTAATATTTTGTGGTAGGTCTCCAATTTGCATGAAGACACTTTTTATTCATGAGTGAGTAGCTACTGGTAGCTCTGTAATGCAGCAGCCAGACTAGTCTGTAATTGGACTATTTTCTGTTGTCTGTTGTCCTGTGAACAGCGCAGCAGCAGTGAGCATGGGGCAGATTTTCTTTGCTGTAGTCGCCTCTGATGGAGAGATGGTATTTATGATGGAAATGTGCATTCAAATCATAATTTATTAAGAATTTTCATCTGCAAAAGTGTTCTATGTATTTTTCAGTTTAGCCCTTAAAATCTCACTTTTGCACAGACTGGATTTTTCAATATCAAATGTTATTCCAGATTTTACTGTCACGTCCTTTTTTATGAATACTGGCAAAATTTCTGGTACTACTTAGCAATGTGAAAGATGACAGTATTTCAGGAGATGGCAAAATTGAAAGTAGAAAGTTACATGTAGCAAAGAGAATCAAAGAAAGGACAGCAAATTTGTATTTATAACATAATCTGACTTTATGTAGGTAAAGAGTAACTCACGCTCTAGGTAAACAACCTGGTACTTCAGAGTGCTACTCTGCATGTAATGCTGTTTTTCTAACTTTGGGGCAGCAAAGTCAGGGAGGGTGGGTGTCAGAGGAACCACCAAAAGACTTTTGGATTTAATTTGGGGAGCCAGACAGCTTAGCATGTAAATAATGGAATGGCAGGAAGCTTCTCTATAAAATTATCGTAATTCTATTAATTTATTATGTTAATACAGTCATTAAAACTGTAGCAAATTCCAGGTATCATGACAAAGTTTAAGAAAACTCCTGGGGACTTTTTTAAATGCTGAAATAGTGTGTAGTTTCTTATAGTGATTATTTTGAAGTTCCTTAGAGCACTGTACAATCACAAAGCATATAAAATTAATTTTGGATAAAATGATAATTAAAATGCAGCAGATTCATTTTGATTTATGTAAGACTAAACTGGTGTCTTGTTTGGTTGTGGTTTTTTTCCGAATACTTTATTCAAAAACTTTATTGTTTATAGAGATCTGTAAACTTCAGATGATTCACAGAAAATATCCAACAGGAAAAAAAAGATATCCAAACAAAGGAAGCTGGTGTTTCTCTTTGTACTCAACAGCTTATAGGTTCGAAAAATTGTTCCTTCCTTGCTAATGGCTTTAACACGTCTTGGTTTATACAGAATTACAGTAACAGAGTAGAAGAAGCACTGTAAATATTATTACTGTCTAATAGGCTTTCAGTAAAACAGTGGCATACACATCTATGTAAACATAATAATCTATAACATATGTCAGTTGTCTATGTGCTGGAATTTAGATTTACACTTAAGGCCTCCAGCAGGTTTTTTTTGATGATATGTGGTTTGCTTTCCTCAACACAAAATGAATCACAAGGTGAATCAGACCCTAGAAGTGCATGTTTCTCTTCCTTGGTTATAAAATTAATCTGGTTGGGTAGCTCATTTATAAATATCGACTTTGTATAGGTAATCCACATTTAATCATCTGATTCTTACTTGTTTCAAGAAAAAATGCAATATATTCCGCTAGTACATTCAGGTTAAAGCATCAACGTATTCAATTGGTTGATCAGACATTTTTCCATCACTGGGATGTTTACTCAGTAAATTGCTTCAAACATTAAGAAAAGTCTCAACTAAAAAAAGAGTTCAAATCCTGAGTTTAAGCAGTTTGGATGCTTGCATTTGGATGGCTTACTGCTATCACTTTCTTCATTTGCTGTTTCTCACTGTTCCTTCTTGTTTTCTGGGTAACCTCAGGCACAGTAATTAACTTGTAATTTTTTAAATGTTTTTTGTTTAAATGTAGCTAAGTAAAAAAAAAAGATGAAGCATGCAGCCGTGTTTCCAGTAGAGCTTGCTATTTCTTAGAAACTTGTCTGCTTCATTAAAGTTGAATTTCACCTTACACAACTGCTTAAGGGTTTGTCATTGTATTTGCGGTAGCAGTGTGTTATAATTGGAAGTAATGAGCCAAGCAAACTGTTCTCAACACTTTAAAATGAAAGACTAAGAGATTTCTTTGAAAATTGGGCAGAGGGGGGTAGTAATTTTTAATTTTCATTCATACCAAAGTGAATGTCAATGAAGAAAAAAATAATTCCTTAATACACATGAAGGCATGATTTATTTCAAGTGTGTTTATCATCATGGCAAGCTGTGATATAGACAGCATTGGAAATAGAAGACTTGTACTGGTCTCTGAAACAGGCTGCACAGAAATGCAACTGATTATGAACTTCTCTAATATGGTATCTCAGCCTTCCCCTTGGAAGATTATCATGTGAGAGAAAATAATTAACTTTGTCAATTGAAACATTAGACCTCTAAGGAGAGTGGCTGTTTAAAACCGGTTTTACTGACCTGGTTATCAAATTTCAGGCATCAAAATGGCCTATTCAGAAACATACTTAATGTAGTTTGTTTCTGGCATGTTTCAACCATAACCTCTTTCACAAAAAGTAGTTGTGGGCTTGAACACTCTAATAAAATTGGGTTTTCCCATTACTGACCAGCTACCACTGGCAGTCAGAAATGGGGAAGGTGTCCTCTCAACAGATCCTTTAATTCTTCACCCTCTGTGCCAACCACATTCAGTCCTCCTGTTAACTCTACTGGGAACTGTGGATGGAAGCACAAATGGAGGTGAAGGTATCAGGTAAATGAGGGCAGGAAGTGGAACTTTTTTGTCACTTTTGACCTATTTTTAATTATTGTCCAGATTGCTTTAAAGTACTGCCTTTTGTATTAACAGATAACAGACTAAAGAATGTTCTAGTAGTTATAGGTTAGCTTGGGATACAGGAGAGTTTCATTTCCATCATCTAAATATTTTTATATTTTAGTTTTTCGCAAGATCTGGTTTTTAAGCTGCTGTTTAAGAGTTATGGTCATACTTCATGTGTTTTGCAAACTGGAATAGCATCAGCAATAATGGCATTATTCTTTTTTTTCTCTCCCCACTTCCCACCCCAACCACCTTTAATGTATAGCTATTGTGTAAAATGCTTTTATAGAAGATAAGAGTTAAAATTCCTTCTGACAGGTATGGGAAGGAAAGCTTCTGTAACCTTTATTGTGACTGAGCACTTTAACTCTTCAAATCCCTCTCCACATATCAGGTCCATTAGAAAAACAGAGTACAATAGATCTGCTCTGGTAGAGTTTAAGACATTGAGTCTTTTCTGCAAATACAGTAGAGAATAATCTATTTGTGAAGCCTGATAGGACTTAGTCTAAGATCAGTGCTTCACTCGTTAGCAAATCCCAAAGTAGAACTTCATGTACCATGAGAGCTTTAATTTGGGAAACTTAGAGCTCTGCAGATTTCAGACATGAGTAGGCAGCAGCAAATTAGATATTTCAGGCATCTGTGTTTTGTATTTCAGTTCCTAAATCCTGGTTATGTCCCACTTTAGATGCCTATGCCCTTATTTCAATGTCATCTATAAAACCCAGATCTCAAAGGTATAGCTCTGTTGGAGTATTAGTCTCTCACTTGTTCAGTAGAAATTCGCTATCTATCTTTAAGTATCACAGCTCTAGGATGCTAAATCTTATTGAAAAGCATGAGACTGAAATTCTTAAATACCCCTGTGTTCCATAAGAAGAAAGTTTAATTGTGCAAGAAAGTTGGCATAATTTTACATTTTTAGGTTTCCCACTGGTTAACAGAATCAGATCATTTCAACTGAGTTAGATGTCCAGAGTCCCTGTTCAATGCCTCACAGGGGAAAGGCACCTAGGGGAAAGTTATGTTTACATTATGTTTTTGTCCTTCAGATTTCCAGTGTAGAAATACCTAGCTCAGGTACTGAAACAGTCCTCTGTACATGGACTGCATGTTGTGCAGACTAATGTACCTTGAGAATATAGGCTCCCTGCAGTAGGAAGCATTTAAAATGGACTTTGATATCTTCACACAGCACTGTCAGGCTCTGCAGTAAAGCCAGATACTGACAATGGGCCTGATTAAACTCAACGTGGCTCTGGGTAAGGACCTGATTGAACCACTTTATAGAAAACTCCATGAAAGGAAGTGGGGGTAAACTCTGCCCTTTGAAGGTCAGAGTCAGGCAAGTGCCTCTGCTCTGGGCTTTTGGATTACGTATGAAAGCCAGATCATGTCTTTCTTGAGAAAGAGAGAGTTCCTACCTGTTGTACCCAGAGTAAAAGATGGCAGTTTTCAAATGGATCACTGGTGTGATTTCAAAGAGGTTTGCAGCCACCAGGCAGGAAAACTATTCAGTTCTGTGGGGTCATCTTTTTTCAATCCCTGTCATTTTTATTGCTGTTTCTTCTTGCACAATTAACTATTCATTGAAGTAAAACTTTGATCCTGATTTCCATCCCCCCAGCTGTGCTGTTTAGCAGGTGGAGTGGAGAGTCAGCAGCGTGACATTAAAACTTCTGCAGCAGGGAGTGTGTTTTAGAAGGTTGTCACGACTTGCCTCTTTTAGCCATGTTTTCTCACCAGGCATTCCAAGTTACCCCCTTGCAGTTCTTTCTTGGCAACTCTTGCATGGCTGGGCTGCACACAGGGGCAGTGGAGCCCTCCAAAACCTGGCACTGTTACCCCCTCTGATTTTAGCACTGATGTACTTTGCAATGCAGTCCCAAAAAGGTCACATCATGATAAAGGAAGTTGGGGAAGTGTAAAGGGGTCCAGAGCAGGCCTGGGCAATTCACAGAGGCAGGAGAGTTGAAACCCCTTAAACTGTGTTGACCATGCAAGTATTGAACATAATACTGTAGGACTAAATCAATAGTGTCCCTGATGCCTTGCATTTTGCCTCTATTGATGGTAAAAATACAGTGAGTCCATAATAGAAAGTCACAACAGTTCAACTGCATCAGTATAGTCAAAATAGTGCAAGATTTCCATGCACATCAGGCCTAAGAATGTACAGTCTTGTTCATTTAACATGGTCCTTACAGAACCATTGTCCATATTCCAAAATCCTTGCCGTAGGCAGTCCTGAAAGACTGACCAGGAACTGAGTGGTATGGAAAATGAATTGACTTGGTACTACAAGGAGTTGTTTCTCTGGGGTCAAGATTTGAAACACATTAGTGGAGAAGTGTATGTTCCCACTGTTCAGGCAGAATTTTTCTGCAGACGAATAAGCTGCCCAAGGCTGTCAGTTCAGCAATTTTCTGTGACATAAAAAGAAAAAAAAAATCTCAGCACTGAGCCTTCTAACCTTTATGGTGTTCCCTTCCAGATATATTAACTGATTTTACATTCTTTTTTTTTTTTTTTTTCCAATAGCTTAAAGCTCTATTGGTATCAGCATAAGCAATGAAATTGAAAGCTGTGCTTTCATGATAGAATTTTATTATAATGTTTTTTTATTGCTCCCCAATGAGCCTCTACAGACCCTGGAATCAGAAGTGTACACTTCTTGTTAATAAATCTTATGGATGTAGTGGATACATTTCAGCAAAGAGGAATGTAAAGTTCTGCATGTTTGCAGGACTTGTCTATTTAGTGCAAGAAAATAAACAACTGAGTGGGTAGAAGTTCTGCAGGAAAAGAGCTCAGATTCAGAATGGATGGCAAATTCTGTGTGACTCAATGTTATTAAGCTGCTGCAAACAAGGCAAATATCCTACTGGGATTTGTCAACAGGAATATAACCTGTAGGAGTAATCCTTCTATCCTGCTTAATGCAGAAGTAAGGTTTCAGCTCAAGTACTCCATCAAGCTTCAGGAAAGACATAAAGCAATTACAGAGTCCAGAGAAAAGCAATGGAACTGGCCATAGGTCTGGTAAATTATGGCTGCTGAGGAAGGTATTTGAGGTTGTTAAGTCTTGGGAAAAAAGGAGAGAAGATATCATAGTAGTCTTTGAATAAGTAAATAGATGCTATGGTGAGAAAAGAGATACATTGCTCTCAAATAACAGCCTTCAAGGGTGGCACGGGACACTGGGAAAACCATTCTAAAGGAAAGACTGATCAGGTTTTGAATGGAGTGCAGTGATGTAGAATTTCTGTTACTGGATGTTTTTAAGAAAAGGTTAGACAAATACCTGTCAAGAATTATTTAGGTCACTAGGATAGATAGAGGAATTACTTTTTCAGTTGCTTTTTATAACTGTGTTCTATTTTTCTCCAAGTAGATATGTGACTTCTGTTTTTCACTTGATAGATTCTTTGGCTATACACATCAAGGAAAAAATAAACTACTGCAGTTTCTACACCAGGAACAAGTACATATATTTCTGACTAACAGTATTAAATAACAAATGGAAATCTCACAATAACTGTCAGGTTTGCTGAATAATTAATAAGGTGAGAAAAACCATACACAAATGAGTCATTCTGTATGCACCAGAAGTCTGGGAAGACAGAGTGTGTTCTTAGAATACCAAAAATATAAACTTAATTACTGGCATTTCATTAAATCTGAAAGAATATTTTTTATTGATAGAATCAGTTTTCTAATAAAGAAAAATTAAGAGGATGAGTAAAAGGAATCAATGTCATAAAACATGATACAGTTTTAACTGAAGACTTTAAAAGGATATTTATAATAAGAAAGAAAAATTATTTACCACTTTTTTAAATAAATATTTGGAAAAATCTTAACAGGATGGTAGTCCCTGGAGAAATAAAAAAATAAAATAAAATATTAGACAAATACAAAGCAAAAGTACTGAAATTGTCTGCAACACGAAGGTCAAGACCTAGTACTGTACAGTGCAGGAGACTGAGTGAATGTACTGTTATGCATAGCAATGCATTCTTAAGTATCACCAGCAACACGGGTAAGAGAAGAATAATATTTCATAATTTGTAGTCTTGAACACTTCACTGAAATATCGGAGCATTTTCTTGGTTAGGGCTGCAAAAATTAGGTTTTTTATTTTAATCTTGGGAAAAATAAATACAACTCATCATTATGAAACTGAACATCACCCTAGGGGTATAACCTTTGACAGTTTGATTATATCCTGCTTTATTTGGTCTCACATCACTTTGTACAGAAATAAAAATCTGAACGAGCCATAAAGGAAACAGTAAAATACAAACAAAGATCTATTTCAGCTTTAATTTACTCAGAGCTGTGAGGTAGTGTTTATGAATGAGGGTTACGCTGTGTATGAGAAAGCAGCCCATACCACCTAAGCAGCATTTCATGTACGTATCACATAACAGAAGCAAGGAGGAAGGATCCTTGTGTCACACCCCAAAAGAAGGCTGACTGTCAGACATCTGCCTGGGATGGCTGTTTTCTTGATCAGTGCCCAGCTGTCTCAACACTTAATGAATGTTTCCAAGACACTGGATTCCTTCTTATGTAATATGTATATTTACATGTACATAGAAATATTTATTTTTATAGCAATGACCTAACTCTTCAGGCATGCCTGGAAGAGGGAAAATACTCATGTTTTAAACCCATTACATAAGCCTTTGCAGCTAACATAAATTTAAGTAGCAAGTGATTTTAGAGTATGCAGTCAAAGTATCTAGAATATTGTAGCCAGTCACCATGACTGTGTCTGTATTACTAAACTCTAAAGATCAGGCTCTGCCCTGACCCTGAGGGAATGTGGCATGAGAGTTTTCATTCATTAGCTAAGTGCTCTTCCCTTCAAAACCTGGACCAATGGAAAAAGCCATAGGAAATCCCACTAGGCATCAAACAACCATTGAGAATGAGGAGCTTGAGGCCCTGCTCAGGTGTATGTGAGAGGGAGCCATAGGCCAAAAAGCTTAGAGCAGCAAACTACCTGCAGATCAGCTCAGCTTCCCCACTGTCTGTCCCCTCTCCAGTGAAATTTTGGAGAACTGGATATACCTGTTGGAGAAAATATAGCAAGTTGAGTTTGTGGAGGGGGGAAGATAGATGTTTATGTGTTTGCTTAGTTATTGTGCTCCTCTCTTTCCCAGGACTTAGAAGAGTAATCAGCAATTTGTGTTAGCAATTGATGAACTGAAGTAAAGTTCTGCAGCTGGTGCCTGATTTTCCCTTGACACCCATGTTATTCTGACTGGGACTGGGATCGCACGATCGAACTCCAATCAAAGACGTGTCAAGCACTGACTGTACAGTTCACAGGACAGTAGTTGATCCTGTGCTTTGGCCCTTTTTGCTGATTAGGATTAGGATGGCCTCCAATAAATCCTGGCAGCAACAAATCCTGGTGTTGTGTTAACTAACACATTTGTATCTTGGTAGTACCTTGGTATTATCTGGAACAACTTTACTGTAGTGGAGTAACAGTTTTCCTCCCACTTGTCCCTTGCCTTAGTTGCTTTAGATGCAGTTTTATCCAAGAAGATATCCAGAAGTGACAAGTGAGACCACAGCCCTGTATTAGAGGAAACTTCTCAGACCTACTGAGCAGTGTGGCAGATTCAACTATGCATGATGGGCAAATTCCCAGTTAATAACAGGCAAAGGAAGTACTGTGGACTGAATTTTCCACAGGTGCAGGGAGCTCTAGAAGAAAAAGTCTACTTCACTCCTGCCTCTTGAGGACATGAGTAAGAGATCCATTTTCACTAACAATTTTAGAATGTCTTGTCCTTTCTCAGGACAAGCAGTAGTTACAGCTCAGTGGAGATTTACTGTATGCTTTTCTGTTAAACAGAAAATGTTTAAGACACCCTAAAACAATAGCAATGCAAAGATTTTAATCACCATGATATTTTAGTAATTTTCAAGATGATTTCTTAAGTAATCCCTATGGACAGTTCTTTTTCCTTTGCTGCTAATGTATTGCTGACTTATTTTAAATGGAGAATTTCCGATGTTGCTTTCTGTTCTGCATTACTTCTTTTCTTCCCACCACTGAAACTTCTCAAAAGATTTCTATGTTCCCTGCTACCCTGAACTTCCTTTTTTGTACCTATCCTTCTTGTAACACAATCAGCTAGTGTCTCCCTAACACCACTATAGAAAAAAAAGTCTTCTCTACAGACAAAGTCTAAAAAATATTAACAGTCTAGTAAATATGTTAAATGCACTGTTGCAAGTTTCAGCCCTCTGCCTGGCATTATGTTCATCCTTCCACTCATCTTCTGCATCTTACAGCCAGTACCTTCAGCAGGGTATCTCTGTAAAGAGAGTAACTTGTCATTTGAAATAGGCTACTGAACTATCCTCCTCCTACCAAAAAAATTTCTGTAGGAAAAAACTCAGCTTCAGGCAAATTAGGAAGAGTTCAGACAGGGCAAGACCAAGGCTTTGCAAACTCAGTACAAGGTTTATGGCCTCATACTAGTGATAGCAGTACTGTATTTCAGCGGTACAAGGTAACCGGGAAACTGTTCTCACCACAGGTGTCTGATTTTCTCTCAGGGAAAAATTATCAGAGACTGTGACAGCTTTCTTTTCTAATCTTGTCAGCTCCATTTCAACACATCCTTTGTAGTGAATTTGTGTCTTCTGTCATCTTTCTAGCTCTCTTATTCCTTAATTCATCATCAGCTCTGATCATTCTTTAACATTTAAGAGAATCTGAAATAGTAGTAGTAGTAGTAGTAATAAAAATAAAAATAAAATAAAATAATAATAATAATAATAATAATAATAATAATAATAATAATATAGAGCTCTTCCTCACTAGCCATATGCACGTGAAAATTGAAATAAGTATCTTTCACTATTACTTTTAAACAATTTTTTATTGCTGGCAACCATAATAATGAGGTAAATAACTGAGTATGAGTTTAAGGTAATATTTCTCTCAAGCATGCTAACATAAAGTGCTGCAGTTAGTAAATTAAATTTCTAAAATACATTATTAGAACAAGGCACCTGAAATCTAGCTTTCACTTTATGATTGCAATTTTATCTCAGAAATGGCATTAAAATTGTTATTGAGCAATTGTACTCAGACAGCTCTGTCTGGTGGTCATATGGGCTTTTTCCAACACCTCCATAAAATCTAGTAAGTTTTTGGGAATAAGGAACAGTATAAATTAACAAAACCTTTTGCACATACTAAAAACTACATTTAGTTCTGAATTTCCTTTCAGTACCCTTTGTAAACATCAGCTGTCATCCTATTAACACTCTGAAAGTTAACGAAGCGTTAAATTAACGGTGGGACAGATTCTGCAGTGAGGACACCACCACAGCCTCCACACAGAAACCTAACCGATCCTTACCAGGCCTGCTGTCACTCAGACTGCTGAAGCACGGGGATGCTCTAAAACTGAGGCGAGGCTAGGAAGAGAAACATCCAGAAATCACCAGAGCATGACGACTTAGGTCACATTAACAAAAAAAAACAAAAAACAAAAAACAAAACAAAACAAAAAAACAACCAGTTGTGATTTTTTTCAGGCCATAACCCTCTAATTATGAAACAGCAGACAGGGTTTTCCTCTCCAACAGTTACATCCGCGAGTGCTCCAGAAGCGGTGGGAAGGAGGGATGCCACCTTCCCCCAGGCGGGGAGGCAGGGCAGGGGCAGGCGGTCAGGCTCAGCCGGTGCCCTTGGGCAGGCGGCGACCGTGCGCGGTCTCCCGGCTCCTGTTGCTGTGTGCAACATTGCCACTCGCAACATT
>JAHLSL010000046.1:9367780-9525735 GCA_025920805.1 Petroica traversi | reverse complement strand
CTGCGGGTGCGGGATCGGGATCGGGAGTGCTGCGGGAGTGGGGGCGCTGCGGGAGCGTTGCGGATGCTGGATCTGGAGCGGGAGCGGGAGCGCTGCGGGTGCGGGATCGGGAGGGCTGTGGGGGTGGGAGCGCTGCGGTTCCGCCCGTGGTCGCGGTTCCAGGTTTGTGGCAGAACTGGTGACAGCTGCTTCCGAAGGAGCTACCGAGCCCTTCTCTGTGCCCAAATCCTCCGTGGGCAGGTTGCGATTTGTTGGGATTTTGGGGTTTTCTTCTTTTGTTTGTTTGGTTTTGGGTTTTTTTGGGGGTTTTTTTAATCAAATTGCTCTGGGTGTCTCATTAGATGGATCCCACAGAAGTGTTCTAGACTGTGTCTAACCCAGAGCATTCAGTTTGTGTTATTTATTTCTTAGACGGATTTTTAAGCCATGTGGCTCAGTTGCTCTCCCTGGTTGGATGACCCATGCTTTCCAAGTAGGAGAGGGATCCCTCTATTTTTAATTGATCTGAATGTTCTGAATCAGTTAATGAGTTTATTGTGCAAATAAAAAAAGAACTCCTCAATATGCCAGCATACTAGTGCAAATACTCCTACATATACTGGTTTGCAGAGATTTTTCATAACCATGAATATTCTATTGAAGAAAAGTTGTTTACTGAATATTCATGAAGAGCTGGAGGAAAAAGAGGTCATGAATATGGACAAGTCTAATTTGGTGGGGTTTCTTCGCAAAGAAATAGGGAGGCATTCCGTTTTGCTGTTGTCATGCAGCTCTATTTTTTTCATTTATCATGACATTCACATTTAATTCAGCACTGATAAAATTTACTGGAAAGCTGAATCTTAGGTGTTATGGTTTTTTGGTAAATTTTCACTGTTTCTCTATCTGAACTCAGCTGCTGGATGTAAAACACTATGCTATCTTTCCAGGGAAGCATGTACAATTGCCCGTAGTTCTTTCAGTCTCTGACTCACACAGTTATTTAAATAAATAACTTCTAAAAATTGCATACAATTCCTTTTTCTTTATAAGTGTTCACTTTTCCAATGAAAGATACAAGGAAAAATTTTAATCAGAACTTTGTCCCTCTTTCTTAAAAATCAGCTTTAATCAGGCTATAGTTGGGGGGGAAAAAACTGTTTAGAAGATCCCTTTGGGGTTTTAATTTCCTGACAGCTAATGATAATAACTTTTGCTTTTACCTTTCCTTTCAGAAAAAAAATCTTCTTTTTTCTTTACTCTAAAAATTACAATACTTTGCACGTTTACAGACAACTATGACACATAATACTTTGAAAAACTTGGAACAACATAAATATGCAACAGATTTAAAATCAGAATACTGTATGTAGAGGTAGAAAGGAATGAGTTAAAATTACTGCAGGCATTAGTAAAGATTATTCTGGTCAACCTTGGGCATAACAGGACTTGAAGGTTTTTCAAATTCTCAAAAACAGATATTTCAAATAATAAGTAAAACCATTTGAAATTGCAAATGACATCACTATTTACATCACCAAGTCCTTCTTGCTTTCCATGGCTACTGGATGCCTATGTGTGATTTTTAAAATGTCTGGCAATCTGCTTAATTATTTTTAGCAATTAAGGTTGTAATTTGTGGATGTTGCTTCAGTTTCTTGCCATGTTGACTGATGTCTGAATGTGTACCATCTATGTCATGCCATATGTTCCTTGCTAGCTCCTATTAGGCAGAATGAATTTTTCTTTCTAATCAGGTTTTTGCTGGTACATGTTTCAAGAGAAAACAGAAACTCAAAGTACGCTGGGTCTGTTTCTCCAGTGTTCTGCTCCTCATATCCATTTCTCATAAACATGGCAAGTGAGTTTAAATTGTCAATGAACAGAGAATTCTAGTTTGCATGTTTTATATACTCACTTTTTCCAGGTGGAAGTAGTTTAGAAAGTATTAAGCCATTGGAAGACCAGTCCTGTAAGGATACACTAGCTTCGACAGACTGCTCCCAAATTGCAAGCACAAACCACTAACGTTACTGAGTCCATTGAAGAACATCTTTATGCATTGCATACCCACTTTATGACTCAATTCATGCACATTTTTCAAGGTGGCACATAGTCTTTTTTTGACCATAAAATAGAAACAATTGAAGCCACAAGATGTTTATACTACCTGCCAGTGGAGCTTGCTGTGGATAAATGAGTGTGCTAGAGAAGAAGCATTTTAGGAAGAGAGCAGTTTTAGGAAGTTTGCAATTCTATTAGTCCAGAATTCTTTTTGTCAGAGAAATAAGTTTTCTGGTTCCCATTTTTAGCACATTTATATAAGAATGGCAAAGGGGAATATAAAAGCTGTCTCAGACGTTTCGGTTTTATTTTTATTTTTCTCGTGAAGACTAACTGTATCTTTACATCTTGATACAGTGTCTGCTACAGCTGCTTTCTAAATTAAATTTACTTCATGGGTGCTGATTTTATTTGTATAATGGTGCTTTTGATCAAAGATACAAAAAGATAATTCACATGATAATTTTGATTGGTGAAATAGATGAGGCACTTCCAAATGTTTTTTAAGCACTGTTTGAAAAAGAAAAAGCTACAAACATATTAGCAGCACTAATTAGTAGTGGGGATCCTTGGATTTTCCAGGGTGGAATACATTTTTAACATTTGTTCAGAAGCTTCAAAGCTCAATTTTAAACTCTCAACTCATGGTGAGAGGAACTGAAGGGTGACAGTGACAAGGAGTAAACAATATTTACATAGCAAAAACAATTTGACAACTAATTTATAAATACTGCAAATGAGAGGGAAAACTCATAGTATTTTTATAGCAAGATCTCCTTCAGAATTTACTTTTAATTTTTTTCTCCTAGTGATCTATGAAGACCATTTTATACCATTCCTTCATATAAATATTTTTTTCATATGAGAAAAGCAAACTTAGGTATTGAACTGTAATGCAGGTCACATTTAGTAGTTGTTAATACCAAAAGCTGCTAAGGACAAATATATGTTCTACACCTGTGTACAAGCAGACCTCCCACAGATTTGATTAAAAATCCAGTGCTATGGTACCAATCTGACTAAAAGATCTACAGTGAAGACCAAAGAGGGCAACATTTCTTTGTTCTAACAATTACTTTGACTGATTCCAGGCAAGATAACCATGAAGCAGAGGAGTTAGTTCTTGATCGTTCAAGTTACCATTAATTCAACGCCTGTAAGAAGAAAGATGCTCTATGAATTTTTCAGAAGTAATTTTAAATTCCCAGCTTCAGAGTTACAGATATTTGCAGTTTGCACAATAAGAATTATTGTAGAATAACTATAAATTTTAATAACGTGAATATCCCAACAGGTCACACTTGGTGCTGATCGAAAACACACTCAAGATATTCTACAGAAACTGTCTAGAATTCCCGTCTAACTAGTCTGGCATTCAAGATCATATTTCCAAATCAGTAACTACATCTACACTACTAAAATCAGCCTGACTCAAGAGTTCACTTTGAAACAACGGTGACATTAACACATCAAAATAGGCACTCAGAGGTAGCTTTGACAATAACTCCATAGCTGACCATAATTAAAAGGACAAAATACCAGGGTTGCCTTTCTCCTGCCTCTGAGCTATCAGGTCTGTTTGATGCCATCTCGGACCACAACATGCTATGTTTGGTCTCTGGTCTAAGTTTCACTGGCATCCTTAGGCTAGTGTGTACTCCAGTGTTTCTATTTCCAACGCTGCTCCACTAAGTCAGAATTACTCAGGCAGCTATAAAGTGAGTCTAACATGTACATTGCTAATGATTAATTATTAATCAAGAGGTTTGTGGCAGTGCCTAGGGACAACAGAGATTCAAGCCCCATTTTGTAAGGCACTGTGCAGTTATTCAAGAAGACTGTAGATGGATTTTCCCTTTTAAAACCAGCTGTGCTTTTACCACATTCAGTCTGGTTCCACTTTTTACCCTTGTATGCATACTTAAAAGTTCAACACATTTGGCACTTTAACTTCTAAATTTGTTTTGTGTTGCTTCATCTGCTTGTTTTCTGAAGCCCTTTAGGAAAGTGGAGAGCTGGTGTTGCAAGATACAACTTCATCCTTCCTGAGAATTGTTAAAATACAAAATTCTGATCCATTTGAGATTGGGCATTTTACTGTAGTTCTAAGCAGCCAGCTTATCCTCTGTTACCAAACTTTTTTAAACAATAAGAAGTTGTAAAGTGAATTCTGCTAGGTTTACTCCTTTGCAGTGCATGTTAGCAGCTGGTATCACTGTCAGCAGGAGGGATGCTTCCACAAAGGAAACCCTGCTCAATACATTTTTGGCAGAGTCAGGGGGCCATCATGAGTCACTAAGGCACCCGATGTAAATCAGTCTGCTATATTGGCATTCTCAATTGTGTATGAAATTCAGATTTCACTTTCTTATTTTATTGATTTTTGGCAGGTACTCTATCAACAGGTGTGATTATCCATGATAGGGAGCATGCAGTGACGATGGGTAAAAGCTTGCACAAGTTCTTAAAAGGACTATTTTTGAAGAGAGTGAGAGATTTTATGGTTAGCAGTAGTTTCTGGTTAGAATCAGACTTCTTCCTTCTGCTCTCACCCTTCCCACTCAACCAGAATCTGAAAAATAAGATGAAAACTGCTGGAAGACTCTGATGTTATTTTCATGAAACACGGTGGGAACAGTTTCATACTAGAACAAGTGACCAAAAAAAGCCACATTCCAGCTGGCAGGAGAAAAAAGGTGGATGAGAAGGGAGGGTGACTGAGCTTCATAAGGAAATATTACATGAAGAGGGGAGAGGAGAAATGAATAATGGGTGAAATATCAGAGGGAAGCTGAGAACCACAGAATATTGAGGAAGGACAGAGAAAGTTAAGGGAGAAATGGAGAGGTGAGACAGATAATGGTGAAGGGTTTTTTCCTAATGATAGTCTAATGAATTCAACAGAACCTCAGAAGACAAGGCAAAATTAGGTGTTCAGAAGTAGAAGATAATCAGCAAGTACACTTCACACAAAGCTATTCAAAGTTGAGGAGAAAATGTAAAAGAGCAACAAAAACTTTTGGGAAATTATACCTAAACGGGTGCAATTTTGAATACTATCTAACAATAATGAATTTAGAAACTGGTTCTGTGTTTTGGGGATCTGTCATAATTACTTACTTAAACTAACATAGCAAGCAAGAGAAACTCTTCAGTTCTTGTTCACCACTTTGGAAATGTTTCCTTTCTGAACAGATCTTTCACTGGCATTTAAGCAGTCACCTTTCATTGCCTGACACCTGTATCCCCGGGGAAGGGTTTGATGAACTTGTAAACAAGCACTGTGCTTTGAAGTTGAGATGAGTATGAGGGTAGACAGGAGACATCACATATGTGCACAGGCTGTGGGACTTCATAACAGGATTCCTGTCCAAAAGTGTGAGTTGTTGTTTCAAGGTTGTGCCACTTGTACTTTTGCTTTCAACTGCATCAGCTTTGGGAAAAATTCCCAAACAAAATCAACCAGAAATCTACACAATGAAGGGGGTCAGGACCTGAACTCCTCTGAAAATGTGTTGATTCATGCCTATTATATGAATCAGTAGGTAGACATTTGGGGAAAGGCAAAAGCCAGTCCACATGCTTCAGTGACTTCAGTTCCTGTGTTTTCGCATATTTCACATTTTTATGATGCTCATGCCAAGGTTTTTGGTTCTGAAACAGTATTGAATTGTAATGAGAATAGATCTCTTTGTAATGTTTCCAATGTTCTCCATGATCAGCATAGCTTCCCTCATGGTTTCTTTTCCTTACTTTAGGTTATGCTTGAAATTAGTAAGATAAAAGACATACAATAATTTTGAAAACTTAGTTGAAGTTTAATGAAGTTCAGAAGTTTCAAGTTAAGCTGAAATTATATGCAGAATTTTCTGCTTGCTTTGTATTTTCTTTTGAATTGTTTATCATTCAGGAATAGGTGGATACTTGAACAAGGTATTTGGGTAATGCCCATGGCAGATATAATAAGCAGAGAAATTTTTGACATTAGGAAATTCCTCTTATGTTAGCCTTTCCTACTCTGTCATTCTCTACTTAGTTGCCAGAGACCACAATCTATGATATAATGAGATTCTGGGACTATGAAGAAGAACATCTTTCCCCTTTCTCATTTCACAGTACTTAATACTTAACTAAATTTCCATCTGCTACCAAATACTAAAAGTTATATTCCAAAAATGTGAACATCTGCTTTCATGGTTAAAAGAGCCAGCTGAGTAAATCTTCATATACTTACAGAGACTCCCTTAAAGATATTGTTGTTTTGGAAGTTGTCCAAGGCTTTTCCATGAGGTAACCAACTCTGGCAGTTTTTTTGATACATTTAATGATGAGACATGAAATATTTGGTAACTGTATGGATTTTTTTTCAGAATGGTAAATAGAAAGGAAACATCTTAAAGGAAAAAAACACTGATTTTAGGATTTTACAAATAGCTTTCTTTTGTTTGCATGCTTTCATAAAAACTTTACTCTTTAAAAACTTTCAATTGAAATAAGCAATGCTGTATATGTTGTCAATAGCTTGTTCCAATTTGATTTCTTATAACTTGAGAAGAATTCAAGCCACAGAGTTTCAGTGTTGTTCCCAGCACCACTGCAGTATCTGGTTGCAGAGTTTAATTTGGTTTATTAAAGTGCTACAGCTTTTCTCCACAGATCTTTACAAAACTCCTCTGGAAATTTGAGCCCTGTTGTATACTACTAGAGTAAGCTCCTCTGTCTTAACTGGGATGAAATCCAGTCACTTTCCTCAGAATTATGTGGGGTAGAAATCAGTGAGGCAATTGAAAGATGTCCAAAGTCAATTCCCCAAATGATACTTTCATCAAATTGCATAAGAAGAAGTTTCAACTAAAACACTTGAAAGCATTTTTTTTTTTCTCAATGGACAACTTGGAAATTTGTTGCTGTCCATTATGACTTTGAATCAAGTCAGACTTCGAAATCTCCTGAGTAGTACTATAAGATGAAAAGGTTTCATCTTACCAGAAACATTTCCTGGATCACTGAGCCATTGCCCTGTCTTCTTAGGCTGTACATCTGTTAATCCTACGTGAAATAAAATTTCCATCCTTGACACAGCTCTGCCCAGCAGCAGTTCTGAGTTCTGTCTCATCTCTAATAAAATGTGGTCAGGAATTGTAAAGAGTGGTTAATCTTTCAGGTCCCTGCTTGATACCAGGAAAGCTATAAACTATGAGGAAAACATAAAAAAGAATGAGACAAAAGGTGAATAGGCCAGTACTGTAGTGAGCTATCACCTTTATGCTGCTAGTTTGGATGAGAGATTGGTGGTGTTCTGTTTCTGCTGCTGGGAGGATTCTGAATGGTAACGGGTTTGGTCCCTGAGGGACAGAGTAGAGCAGCTGAGACAACATTAAATCCAGCAGATGAAGGTACAGTAAATGCCACAGGCAGTGTTCAATTTTGTGTGTTAGCAGCAAGGGATAGACATTTAAGAAGTGGAGAAATGGCAACCTTGTGTGATGGGATGTGATGGGAAAACATTGCATTTGTCCTGAATTGGCCTCTTACACAGTTAACTATGATTTCTGTTGTTTCTTCTTTGTGATGGAAATGGCTAATGAGTAGAAAAAAGTTAATTGACAATGTAAGTGTGTTCCCCACAAAATATAATTAGAAAGCTACTGTATGACACTTGAAAAAAGTGTATGAAATCCGTCCACAGAAATCAGAGATAAGCTCATGGTTAGTTCTAAAGACCTAGAGGACATCCCTTCTAAGCCACAAGGAAGGTTGCAGAATAAGGCTACAAAATTGCTTGTCAGTCTTTCACAGTATACTGTGAACACAATCCGGGTTTTACAGAAAAAAAGGTTATGGGTTATTATCTCTAACTGCATTGTAACAGAGAAAAATTACTTTTTAGTTTTGCTTTGTTTTCTTCAGTCCTCTGTTAGCTATAGGGACTTGAAACACCTCAAATCTCACAGTGGTTATCATGAGAAGGATCAAATCAGAACTATTTCAATTGTACACTGCCCAAAAAAGAGATTTAGCCTTCTTATTCCTTCCATTAAATACATCTACATGAAGCACACCCTCTGAAATGTGTTCTGTGATCTATGCTAATGGCTGTGCTGTGTGCAGAAGTGTCCAGATAAGTCTTCCTGAGTACCGTCAGTATCAGAATCAGTAGAGCAGCATTCATAAAGCACCCTAACTACGTAGTGTTCCAGAGGCAGAATTTCTTTAATTGAATCTGGATCCACCCTGCTGTGTGTGTGTGCAGCTGTGCAGTCGTGTGCCAGCTCACTGAGCTGGGCTGCTGTGAGGCTGAGGATCTGTGTGGTGCACATTGCTACTGAGTGTAGAAATTCCTGTGCTGCACAGCATTATCAATTGATTGTTACTAAGAATCTTGAAAGAAATTCTGGCCTAATGTAAACAATGGGAGATAATGCCATTGACAATAATAACGACCATCATATATAATGAAAACTTTTTTTCTTATCTAAAGCAGTTGCTAAAAAAATCCAGTGTTCTAGGAAACATCATGTAATATTAATTTCTCTGAATAATATCGTTAAAAGCCTGTTTGGTTTTTTTTTCCCCTGGTAGCTAAAATCAGTTTTTCTTTATTGAGTAAATATGTCCAAACTATTGGAACTTGGAAGTAGATTCAAATTCCTGTGTCCAGATTTGTCCCTCTGTCCCCACTGGGGAGGGAAGCAGACACACAGGCCAGAAGGAAGGACAGAGACTTTACAGGAAGGAAATGTCAGAGACTGGAGTATTCCTTGGGTATCCTGCCATGCCTACTTTATTAAGGACTGATCCCATCAACTGCCTGAAAGGACAATACCCAAACCTACTTTGGTGAGGAGTAATAGCTTCTGGCCAAGGAGAGGAAGCTAGAACAGAAATAAAAATAAAATGCATATTCCTTGCTACATGAAGGACATGGGCATATTCATATACAGAATGAAAGTCCTGTAGAGGCTGTCATCACTGCAGTGGTCTAATTAAGGTATTTCTTAGATATACTAAAATACTAACATTTTCTCCTAATGAACAAGGTTTTTCATAATTTTTAATTAAACTGTTTTCCATTGGTTGGCTGCATGACACATCTTTCTGGTGCATTAGCTATTGTTTTGATTTCACAGTATTTATTGGAAATAACTTGCTAAATCAACAGCAAAATAATGAACCATAACTAGTGAAAAATTATATTAGCCTTTCTTCATACAAAACTAAGTTCAAATTTCATTTTAGCCCACAATTAGATAAATCTGGATACTCTTATTCAATTTTTACATATCAGAAAACTGGTAATAGAAGTGGTAAAATCGGACATATTTGGCAAAGTCTTCAATATCAATGCAACTGCCTAATTGCTGGTCACAATTTTAAAAATCCAAACACCTCAACAGCTTATTTTCTTTCCATCAGATTTTATTTTGCCTTGCACATAATCAAGTGTCCCACAGTGAAATAGAAAGACCTTGACATCCAGGGATGGAGGTCAGGACTAGCAAAATACTACTGTGAATGTCAACTACTCTGGTCTAAAATGTATTCTCAGCATTAGATGCATCAGGGATTTGTAGGGATGGTATTAAAGCAATTTAAAAAAAGGGGATGGGAGGGGTCGGGGTGGTTTCTTCGGTGTGAAACCTCAGAGTTCTATTTATTTTTTCTCACTTCACTAGTAGGTATGATAGGAGATATTGCCTCCATCTGCAGAACATGCTTTTCTTTTAATCTAAAATCAGGAGGAATACCATAGTACATGAACTCTGCACTTTCAGACTTTTCATCCTTTCATTTCCTCCAAACATAGACTAGTTTTCTTCCTTTAACAGAAAATATAGTGATTTTGTACTTAATATTTCTATAACTATATCCCCAAACTCTTTTCAGGTACTACTGCACACAGTAATAAACACAAATTCATTTGGTACGTGATATACAGGCAGGTACTGCAGTGTTGCAGATTATTTCCATGTTGCACATTCGGGAACCTTTTCCCATTTGCTCTTTTTTGCCGGTTTGGGTTGTTTTCTTTACAGCTGTACTTCGGTTCAGCCTTTAGGTGGCAGCATCTGAGAGCAGTTGCAGTAGCGGGCTGGCCACCATCTAGAATGCGCTTCGTGGGCAGGGATTATAAATAGATGGGACCGTAGGCACGTAGGGGCTCTGCTCAATGTGCAATTCGCCGCAGAGCTTATACAGAGCCATTCCGAATGTTGAAAAATATACTTGTACATGACCATTTCGTTCTTAACATTTCTACTCTAACTTATGTATTTTTAATAGAGAAGTCTGTTTCTACCAATGCATGTATGTACATAGCTTTTGAAAATGCTTTGAATCAAAATGGATTTTTTTTCTGATTTACTGATTATGAAACCCATAATCCCCTTCCTTCCTTCCTTCCTTCCTTCCTTCCTCCCTTCCTTCCTTCCTTCCTTCCTTCCTTCCTTCCTTCCTTCCTTCCTTCCTCCCTCCCTCCCTCCCTCCCTCCCTCCCTCCCTCCCTCTCTCCCTCCCTCCCTCTCTCCCTCCCTGCCTTCCTTCCAGAATTCCTTCTTTCCTTCCTTTTTATTTTTTTTCTTTTTCTTGTTTCCTAAAAAGCAATTATTATCTAAGAAATAAATTATAAATAAAGGGTCTTGAATGTAGCCTGCTTTTTGGTTATCTTTCAGTTTCTTTATGCCTAAATCACACATTCCTGAATATGGTGTGATCAGCAGGATATTTTTAAAATATACAAAAATTTTTATATATTTTAATTCACTTAAAATGAAATGAACAGTGTGTATCTCATGTCGGGTTCTGTATTCCTTATATCTACAAGATTTATGTATCATTTCTCATATGCATTGAATCTCATGGCAATAAGTAGTCACAAAAGATATATCCTTGGCTTTATGGAGATTGGGGTGTCCATGCAGAGTGGACAGGGATGGTGGGGTGAGTAGAGTGAACATCAGTACTGCTATATTACATTCAACAGATATAATCACTAATAAATATAAGAGAGAAATTTTGTGTCCCTACACTAGTAGAAAACTTCTATTCCAGAAGTTATCCAGTATTTCTACTTCTTCCTAATATCTACCCTGACTTGTTCTAAGCTTAAATCCATTAAATTGCTTCTTTGTCAGAAAATAACCATGTAGTATTCAAATTAATCACATTTGAAAATAATTCTTCAAGTTATGAAAGTCAGAAACCTGACTATACAATTGTAATTTAGGCTTTAACAAATTATTGAACTACATGCATCTATGCTAGAATTTGTGGACTGAACTACACATACAAAGAAAAAAATAAAACCTAACAAAATTTTGAGGGTCTGCTTCACAATGTGTAGAACATCATTGGCCAAATAGTAGAACTTTTCAGAGGAGATCTACATGTCTGTTCCAAGTAGGAACCGCAGAAAATGAGAGCCAGGTCATTCTGTTAGCATAAAAAAAGAAAAAAGATAAAAAGTCAACCTAATAATGTTGAGATGGTATTGTTTCAATCTGTTCAGTTGAACTTTGACTTACATGAGAAAGGCTAAAAACAGACTTGGTTTCATCATGACCTTTGCCTAATTAATATTCTCTGTCTCAGTGACTTTGTTACACAGGGTTGTGTTGAAAGGGTGGGAAAAGTAATTTTGTGACCATGACAAAATAATGATCAATACACTCAAAGTTTGATTCCTTTTTCTTTCTCCTAACTCCTATTCCCCATTCTACATGGGAACCTGCTACTGAAACAAAGGGAATGTTAAAGATAAGCATTCAACTTTGTCCAAATCAAAATAGTTGCAGCAGTTTGATCACAGAAAAATGAGGTTGCATGGAAGAAAAATAAATCAGACATAGGCAGGTTTCCCACTAGTTATTGGATGTCTGCCTGTTACTGCTTTGCAAATCATGGAAATTTAAGTCTGTCATTTACATGTCCACATCTAAATGTACTAGTTTAAATCATTTAAACAAACAGATACTATGTTGGAATAAATAAGGACTGCATGCAGTGAGATAGGAAGACAGATTCCAATCTTGTCTTTGTGGGAATGCCATAAAAATTCAGCATCAGCTAAAGGTGTGATCCTTAAATAAAGTACTTATTCTACTTTGTGGACAAGTCTCCTTCAGAGTTAGAATGGCTTTAATTCTTTTTAGCTTAATTTACCAAGTAAGCTAAAATGAATTAGGACCATTTTAATTCTGAATGAATAATTTAGTCCACCAATTTAAGTGAAATGCTTTGGTAGTTATTCATGAGCTAACCCAAGCCTAGCATCTAGACTGTTTAATGGGCAGTGGCTTTAGGCAGCAAGAGACAGAGTGTACTTGTCCCTTTCATTTGCGTTTGCAACCACAAAAAGCAATCTAAATGAAGTTGAAAAGTTATCTCTTCTGAATTATATTTTTCCCGGCAGTGGTTAATATATGATATCACAGATACATACTTAATTTACCAAGTCTAACATGCATTGAGAAACGTGGTATCTACAAATGAATAATTTATACAGGTTTAAGACTCAACATTTTATGCCATTGAATATAGTACTTCAATTTCTAATTTCATACTCAGTATCAGTATATATCATTGCTACAAGAGAAAATATAATTATATATTTAGAAAGCTGGGATGGTAAGTCAGATGGAGTTATGAGAAGGAGTAGTGATACAAGGAAGTTCAGAGCTGCATATATATTGGAATGACAACATAAAACCTTTTTACCCATTTGGTCACACTGAGGTGCACACAAAATATATTAATAGGCATATTAGTTGTTTTCCCTTTAATTTACATGATAGTTGTTCAGAAATTGAGATTGACATTGATGGCTTCATTGTCATGTGGACTATGCAGTGTCTTAGCTTCTCTGGCAATTTTACAGACAGTTGCATCACGTAAAGATGGGAAACTCTCCTGTGAATTAGTAAATGTTGTTTAAAATGAAGTTGCAGTATTTGCATTTCTCTTGATTATTTATGCATTTATAACATTTTCAGTCAGGTCTGATAGCACTGGAATTAATGTAGCCATGCTGACAAGTAAGATATAGGGCCATGCATAATGGGTAAATGTCATTATGTTTATTACTATATCTTAGTTTTTATTACTTTTATAGAAAGTATCCTAGGATCTACATGTGCAAAGCATAGAATTATTCAGAAGGCTTAAGGAATTTGTCCTGAAAATTTTTGTGTTTATAGGCAAACATCTGCCAGGTCTGAAGCAATAGTTGTGTAAATAAAGCTGTGGTTAAGCTGTGGAAGTTTTAAATATGTTTCTGCCAGGATTTCAGTGGATGATACAGGAGTGTGAGAGACATTTGCAGTACATGGAGGAAAAATCACTTGCATTTTTTCAAGGAAGTGAATGTTCTGTGCTCATCACCTACACAGCTGCCATTCCATAGTATTTGTTAATTTGACTATCAGCTGTGGCTCACATTGTGGCAAGTATTTTGAATAGTCTTAAATAATTAATGTACTTAATGATCCATAATATCATGTTCTTAAAATCAAAGTATTAAGCTAATACACCTTTGGAAAAAGAAGTTTAATTTATTCTGAATGTCATGTTAGGCATATTTCTCTGTAATAATATAATAAAATAGGCTATGATCACAGTGGAAGCATATTATAAAAAAGAAAAAACAGATAAAATTTCTCATAGATTTAGTCTATTTTTACAAAACAAAATACATGTACCTTGAAGTAGTAAGAACTGCTTATGTGCTTCCCAAATATAAACACACAATGGTTTTGTGTGAAAGAGACATGAGTGAGCAAATGCACGTAGAGGCTCATAAAGAGAAAACCTAAAGAAAACTCAAAAATATATATTGTCTTTATAAACTGACAGTATTGCTCCCATTACATTGTTCCTTTTTCTTTTAGTCATCTCAGTATGATTATCTTCACTAAGGTAGGTTGAGGCTGGGCAAGGGAAAAGAAAAGAACAGTTACAGAACTGTTAGTGTTTCATTCCAACCAAATGCATTTATTCACTTTAACTGGCCTATATGGGGCAAGATCACTGCAAATTTAATACAATATGATTTGTATTTCTTTTACTGTTTCAAAATCATTTTCATTGACCACCTTTTACATCTCTTTGTCCACTTCATGAGAACTTCCTGTTCTCCACTTTTGCCACCTCATTTTTTTTTGCTCTAAACCAATTGAGCAGGAAATATTCCAAAAATTCCATTCTTCCCATCTGAGGTATGCTTCTTTCTCATAAGTTTCTTATGACCGTGTGTATATGCATCAGTATGTGTATATTTAACTTACTGGGCAACAGAAAGGAAAGTTACAGCTCTAAGTTTTCTCTGCTGACTGGTTTTCTATTTCTGGATATTTTTGATCTACATTACTGTGTCAAAGTCACTCTGTAGCATATGAAGGATTTATCTTGATTGCCTAAGCAGGACTGTTTAATAGACTTTAAAATGAAATTAAATTAAATTAATAAAATAAAACAAAATAAAACAAAATAAAACAAAATAAAACAAAGTAAAACAAAATAAATAAAATAAATAAAAATAAATTTGGTTTCAGAAAAGAAAGAATCTTTTGAATATGTGCTTTAGATACAGAATGTATTGATATTAGTGGAAACATAGTGCTCTTAAAAATGTATGGATATATGGGTTTTGAAAGTTTACAAGAATATTTCCTGTTACTAAGATCTGTGTATTGTGTTCTAAACATAAATGTGGAGCTTTCCTTTACTTTTCTGAGGCGTAATGAAATTAGGTGGGCAAGTAACTATCAGTTCCTTTCCCTGGAAGAAGCTTGCTGAAAGCAGCCTTTGTGGAATTGGAACTGACAGACCAAGAATCAATTTTACCTTAGTGTCCTAATTTTTTTTAATAATTGCTAGATGAGAAATACTTATCATTGAAAATTACACTGAAAATGCTACCACTGTTAGTATAATATTTCTAAGCCATAACTTCGGTCAGAACTGTATTTCATTAATTCTAGCAAGGAAGACTAATTGTATGTGCCTATGCAGTAATATACTTTCATTCCTTCATTTTACCTCATGTTGATATGGAACATTGCTCTTCTTCCTCTTCTTACAGAATCAAAGTAGTCAGTAAATATACAACTGGTCTTTTCTACATTTGTTGCTGCAGTACAGTGCCATTTCCCATTCTTTTCAGATAGCCTGTGCATTCCAACTGGCTCATTTCTTGCATTTTGGCAGTCTTATAACAGAAAAAAAAATAGTTTATACTGTTTAACACACGGTGCTAACTTAAATGTTGAGATTTTGCATAAACTAAAGTAATTTTGGTGTTTTTCATGTGAGTTTTTAATTACAGGATAATGCATAATTTCGACCTAGTACTTTATTTTAATACTGATTTATATCTTAACAAGTGTACTTGTTTAAAAGACCTTCGGTTTAAAGAAAAAGTTTTAAAGTAGAACACAGAATATGTAAATAATGAAATCCTACAGTGCTGGCACTGATATTAGAGGAAATGTCTAAAAAAATCTGACAATAAAAGGAGTTTTATGTGACTTCTTTTTTCCTCAAATTTTCTATGGTTTGCCAACCAAGTTTCAATAACCCAAAGTGTCTGCCTGGACATGTTTCTGAAACACGATACAGTTTTTCCAAGAAAAATGTAGAAATAACTGTTCTGCTTTGGAGTTTTTAATACTACTTTCTGTGCAAGAATAGAGCTATTGCCATTTAAGAGACAGAAAATGAGATGCAAAACTTTTACTTTTGCAGTTATAAATCTAGTATAGATGCAGTCATTTTACATGTTGTTGATAAGCAGATACATTAAAGTTAAATGAAACGCAACTTGAGCCACCAGCAGGTCTTAAAGCAGCATGATTAACCTTGGATTTCCACCATGTTCCGTACTACATCTGAGTCTTTCCAGTATTTTAAAAGGAGTAAATATCCAGCCACAGCTCACCAAAACAAGTAATTCTAAGAATGGAGCAGTCTTTCTGGATGACTTGAGTATCTTCATGTGCTTTACTAATCT
Organism: Petroica traversi; assembly: GCA_025920805.1. Lineage (NCBI taxonomy): Eukaryota > Metazoa > Chordata > Aves > Passeriformes > Petroicidae > Petroica > Petroica traversi. The sequence goes on along the minus strand of JAHLSL010000046.1, from coordinate 9,509,688 downwards.
AATCTAATCTAGCCCCTTGCTAGTAGATGTGCCTGAGAATTCAGAACTATTAATAGGTTAATAGAGCAATTTAAGTAAATCAATGTGAACACAGTGTGAACCCATGAATGGGGAGAAAAATATTTTAGGTGTACAAACAGCAAGTTAGGAGGCTGATAGAGAGTCTGAGTTGGAGAATGTGAGGTATTTTCGTGGCCATAACTGATAAGAAGAAAAACTGTGTGCAGCTCAGAGGGTCTTACTTATAATAGAAAACTGACTGATAAAGAGAAAATCTCTGAAACTAAGTGATTATATACAACTCTAACAGTGAAGAATGAAAAAATATTAGTGGAAGTGAAAGGAAAATTGAGGAATTAAAATATTAAATTAGGGTCTTGTGTTTTCCAAAATTTAGTCTATGCTGCCTGAGTTGGCTGGGCAACAATTTTCCAGTGAAACAATCACATGAAAACATGTGTTACATTTATTAAAAGGAAAGATTTTTAAATGACATGAACAAATCTCAAGCGCTACTGCTGGTATGGTTGTCTTCTGAAAGAGTAAATAATAAAAACATAAGTAGAAGAAAACAGGCATAAAAACAAGAAAACGTCTTATTTTTCAAAACACCACTTTTTAAAAAAGTCTTTATTTGTCTTTCTTTTGCTGGGGTCCAGCTTCTCTGCCATGTGCCATATTTCCAAACTAATATTCCCTCAAGTTTGTTGACTTCTAGGAAACAGCACTGAACAGCTTTATGTTTTGTCCTTCCGAACACCCAAGGGCCATTGCAGTGGCAGCTGTCTGCAGATGTGAGCATTGCTGGAGGAGGCCTCTCTGTTGTCCTGGTGCAGGAGCTGTCCAGGCTCCTTTGACAGCCACACTGCCTCGAGACAAGAGAGGACATTGCTCCCATTTTCATTATCAGATCTGCCTCCCTAACTTTGGTCGTCTTGGTTCAAATGAGATTGTTCTTGTTGTGTCACAAGGGAGACGGGGCTCTCCTGCCATGTTTGGGTAGTTTGCTGTCTCTAGATAAAGACAACTGGATTCATCAAATTTTCTGTAAGCAGGAGTACAAGCTCTTATTCACAGTTTGTGGACTCGGTGGTTGAAGAAAAAAAGGTCTTACTGTGGTTCTACAGTGGCACGTATGGTCTCCAGAACCTTGCTGTGCCACTATTGATCAGAGTTAGAATGAAATATCTACCACTGGCTCTCTAACAAGCCCCCCACAGGCCTCATCTGTCACTGGTTCTTTATATCAAAGTGACCTTAGAATGATGTACAAGCAGAAGATGCTTAGGGAACATGATATTGATGATCAAAGAAAATGTCCTACCAGGCTGTTAGTGGCCTAGGAGCAAGCTTCTTAAGGGCAGCCTGGCACTCAGCCTTCAGTCTCCTCATGCAGAGAACTGCACTAAGTCCTGTGGCCCCACAGGATCACAGGTCAGCTTTCCGCTCAAGTCTCCAAAGGAAACATTAGCAGTGGAGACAAACCTGCCCTGTTCACATCTTCCATTATAAAGCCATTCCAAAAACAGTTTGCAGAGAGATCCCATTGAAAGGGTGATGAAGATGTAGAGCATCTTATTAGAAGCAGAAGCTGAAGAACCAAATTGCTGTTTTGCCATCAGCCAGGTCAGAAGGAATATGCCATATTTAATTTGATAGGCTTTATTATTTAATTAACATATTGAATGATCATGCTTTATAGACTAATAGCTTAAGCTTCTTGAGGGATCAAAAATATGTCTGTATGTCTGCTTTTAGTTCATTGCAGCAGTTTTGAACAGTAGCAGAATATTTATGAACTCCTAAAAACATTACCGTCAGCTGAAACTCCTTTTTCCTAATTAGAACTGCAACTGACAAGCAGCAGCATCAATAGATTGCACATGATAAGAATTCACAGCCATGAGGCAGAATGCCAGGTCTGAAGCTGAATAAGATGACTGGTTTTAGGTATTCACCTTCCTGGTGGCTCCATTTATTCATCCTCAGCACGTGCAGAAATTATCAACAGCTTCTCCATCAGTACATGATTCTATAGAATAAGAGCTGTGAAGCGATACACAGGTTTCAAAGATTCTTAGCTACTTTTTCCTATTTGTCATAAATTTAGAATTTTTTATTTCTTAACAACCTTAGGAGGTAGGATGAGCTGGTTTCAAATAATTTGGTTCTTGTCTTTAACATATTATCCCTCTACATGTTCAGTGTAATTATGATTCTTGGATTACATCCCACAAAAATATAATTCTTTTATTTCTTTTTTGCTAAGTAAAGTTGATATTATTTTTTATCATGACTAATCCTAATGTAGGAAGTACTATTTTACTTTTATTGTAAATCCTAATGTGCTTGAATAGATACAGTAATTTTTTTCTAATTTGTATTTTTCCAAGTTCATTCTCTGATAAAATTTCTGGAATAACTGATTTTTTGCTTCATGACACAAATATATTTGGGGCTGACTTAAATGTGTAGCTGAGAAAGGGCTTTTATTTTAATTTGAATTTAAATTCAAATAGCTATAATACAAAAAGCACATATAAGGCTATTTCAACTTTTTCAAAATGCTCATCTTCTTACTTTCTCCTTTCTTCCTTTTTGTCTGAAACTTAGTTTAGATTAACCAGTAAGTCTGGCCTTGAAACAGATTTTTCTTATGGAATAAGTTCTTAATATGAAAAATATCACTTATTGCCCAGTGGAATTCTCTATTGATACAGGCTCTCCTGAATTAGAGTTTACCTGTTCCTTTACTGTATCATGTTGAAATGAGTCAATATAATCTCATGCAATTTTCTTGTGACATTTTTAAGAGATGTTATTTAGCTTAGAGACGATAGTAAACAATGATGTAAATAAAATTGAATGTGTGTATGTGTATATATATATATATATAACATACTAAAGTTTTAGGTAAAAGCAGAGCAGTTAAAAACCAGTAACATTCATCTTGTAGACATTGAGGATGCTCTGAATTAAATTCATAAAGAGCCAATGAAAACAGAAGCCCTGATGTTTAAGTTATTCTGTCTTTCTCAACCCAATAATCTGCTTGGGTTAAGTAGAGCTAGACTGACCCTGATCAGACATGAAAGCATATATGATTTCTTTGCATCTGTGAAAATGTGCCTTTGGTTTTTTTGGTTCGCTGGTTGGGGTTTTTTGGTTTCTTGGCTTGGGTTTTTTTTCTTTTTCTTTTTTTTTTCTTCATGCATTTTTCTGCTTGGCTGATTTTCTTCTTTAGATATTGTTTAGTTAATCATAGTTAACATACTCCTGTTTTTCCTAATGTTCTGAAGCCTGCAGAAGTCTCATTTCTGCTATACCAAATTGTTGTCCAACAAGTATATTCCTGGTTTCGAGATTTCCAAGACCTGTAAGAGGGTATTCTCCTTGCAGAGGTAAGGAGAGAAACCAGAAGGAACTCTATGCCAACAATTTCCATCTTAAAAATGTGGTATTTACGCAGACTCATAAAAAATTAGTCATAAACATTTCCTGGATCCTCAATTTATAAGTCTTTTAGCTCAGAATTCCTAAGATATGTTTTGACTGCCAGAATAAGGTAATTAAATGACTATGGGAATAATGCACCTCTCCAACTACTAGTCTCAAGTCTGGATGTACAGCTAGTTTTTGAAATTAATCTGGTATTTAAAATTTGCTTCAACTAAAAATATAAGGCAAGGGATTTATCCTCTGTACACACACAAAAAAGAGTTTTCTCTAGGGTGAGGGGTTTTTTTGAAATTTTATTTATGTCCTTCAAAGAGCACCTTCATTTCAGACTAAAATTTGTATTTCTCTATTTTTACAGGCATTTGTTCAGAGGAGCACAAATTGTCTAGTGGTCACATATAATAATTTTACTCTGCACAAATGTTTTACTACTTTTAATAAATTCTTGCTTTTTTAGCAGGCTGCCCAGGCCCTGCCATGGGAATTTTTAAAAGATGTAGTGGCAGATATTCCTAATGGCAGTTTAGTACATACCCAGTGAATACAACCACAAGATCACTGTCAGTAACAGTAATGGGCCTTGGGTAGTAAAGAACAGCAACAAGAAAAAACATTGTCCCAACTGGCACCTTTTCTCCTGGATTATTACAGTGTCTCATTTTAAATACTGGGAATAATTTATTGTGATTACATTTTTAAAAACTGCTACTTAGGCAAATCCAAGCTGACCTCATCATGAATAGGGGTTTAGTGAAATCACTCTTTAAGTAGCTGCAATTGTTCCTATAATCTAAAGCATTAAATAGTATGGATATGCAGAAGAATCCACATAATCTAACAGAACATAGAGTTAGAAGCTAGAAAATCATTATTATGGGTCTGGCAGTCCTGTGCTCTGCACAAAACCAGAGAAATTAATCTGTCTGGAGCCAGTTCTGCTCACACAGCAGTTACATGCACATTCAATTCTGTTATTTCATTACTTTTGATTTACACTGGTGGAGGTCAAAGTATTGTAATTTGTAGGTGATGTTACTCTAATGTATTAAAACCACAACATGAGGTAGAATGAAACTTGTCTATTCTTTTGATAGTGGGAAATAATTGAAATGCACCGTAAAGTGATTGTATATGAATCACTTTAAAATTATATATGTGCTAACTCTAATTACCAGTATAGGGGGCTGTATATTAGCAGTAACGACTTATTTTTGGACGGAATCTGTTACATAAAAAATTGTTTCTTCATGTCTTTTGGGAACTTGTAATGATTTTTGAAAAGCATTAATTGCTTGAAAGGACGAAATGGAAACATCTGTTCTATAGTCTAGACTCAATACATGTGCAGGTATATGGCACCAAGCCCTTTTCCCAGAGGTAGAGCCTGCATCCAGGCTATCCTTTGGAGATGTTTTACATGTGTTAGCATGTGGGCATTTGTATAACCACATCTTGCATCAATGGGTTCTGCCGTCATCCTGGGAAATAAACTTCTCTGACTGCAGACGTAAGTACCTTGGGGCTCCAGAGTCAGTTCTGGCACAGAGCACTCCAGTTCAGTCAGGCTTTGCAGACCTGTTGTTACATTATTTTCAAAAACTTCATTAAAACTAGTGGAATGTTACTTTAATAACTTAGGGTTTCTTAAACAGATGTTAGTTGGGTTTGCTACTTATATATCAAACAAATAATGATTTTTAAAAATCAAAAATGTATTTTCATTAGCTGAAAGTTGTTGCTAAAATCATAAGACTTTAGAAGTACTTTATTTACTCTGAGATGTGAATGAATATCAAGTTGAAGTATCATTTTAAATAAAAGCAGATCAAACTTAAATATATCTAGGAAAATATAAAAAATATTCCACAAGATCAATACAGAATGAGCAGTCTGTATTAGGTCTAAAGTTAAGATTTTTGTTCCAGTCTTTTGAGAGCTGCTACCTTATGAGATTCAACATAAGCTTTTCAGCATAGTTAACCTGCTCTTGATGACATAGTCTTGACTGAAGCAAATAATACATGCTATATAACTTTTGTGGTCAATATAGTGGCATTTTTTCTGAATGTTTTGAGGTTACCATCTCCTCTGACTTATTATATTTTTGAAGTTACCTGTTAACCTGTGAAAAATATCTAATCTGTTCATTATGACAGTAGTTTTGGAACTATGGCCATCTAAGTGCATACCTATAGTTCTGATTGTTGGTTGGACAATCAAAATAAGTCTCTAGTGAGCATAATTTAATTTAGTGAGTCATAATTTTTTTTAATGTAAATATTCCACTATACATGCCTACAGTAAACTTCTTTCAAGTGACTAAATAATTAGGATATTTTCAGAGAGCCAACACAAAAAAAGGCCTAATTTGAGGCAAATTCAATTTTTTGTTTGAAAATAGACTTGTGTAAAAGCTATTTTATTGACCTCTGTAATAACCCCATTCTTTTACAGCCCTTTCTAGGCTTCAGAGTAGAGATATTTGGAAAGATTTATAGGCTATCTGTGGGCAGATGTGTAAGTAGCACTGTAGATGATTCAAAAAAAGGGCTCATAGTTAGGAGCAGCCAGATGAAATTCAAGTCATCAGCCTCTTTTAGAGAGCCATCATATACTTCCCAGTTTGCAGCTCTCTAGCTGTTAAGGGGAAGTCTGTTTGCTCTGAGTAAAACAAACTGCAGACTTCCCCAAAATGTATTTGGCTTTTTATGTCCATAAGCTATAGGTCATACTGAGAATACATTTATATAAGTTACAGTCAGAGCTTCCGGAGTAATCAGTATTGCACACTCTATAGTTCTGAGTCCAGAACTAAACACCTTCACTGAAAAAATCCCTGCTTGCAATCTCCAGGCATTCATATACCTTGACTATTGGCATAACTTCCCCAAATGATGGACAATTTCATCTGACAAGCTAAATGAATTACATAAGATGCATCCTGTGTAGCCATCTTAGAAGAGATACTTCTAAAAGATCCTTATAATTGAGATGTATAGGAGAAACTCTAGAGTACACTTTGATAAATCATTGTGGAGGTCAAAAGGTATAGATTGTTGCAGTGATGTTTGTAGGACATGGATGAGAATTTTAAGTGATTCAAATATGTAATATCATGCCGGAATGTAGGAATAATAAGACTACTAAAATTAATTAGTTTGATGCTTATTGATGGAAGACAGGCGTGCTTTTCCACCTCTGAGGAAGAACACCTCTTCAGTAGTGTCATCCACATGATTGTCCCTTGTATTATTCTCTATGAGTATCAATGTTGTGTCAAATAGATTGTATTTTCTATTGCTTTCTAATTTAATCAGTGAAGTGGCCCAGAAGGCACTTAGCAACAACAGAGAAGAAATCTCTGACATGGCTGAAAATCAGCATTTTTCAAAGTTTTTAAAAAATATGTCTGTTGCAAAAACCAGCATTACATTGATGGAGCTCAGAGTAATATATGTGCTTGTTTTACTTGTAGAGCATTATTATCATAGTCTCACTAATTCTAATGGATTCATTTGCTCAATCCAGGAAAGTGCTGTTCCTGTGTTAAGAGCAGTACATCACGATCAGGTAGGCTGTACCCATTGAATACATCTGCTCTTAGGTAAAATTTTCTGCCTTTTTTTCTTTTTTCTTTTCTTTTTTTTTCTGACTCTGATGTTTGAGTTTGGTTATTTGGTCTGGTGTTGAGTAGGTGAGAAATCCTGCACCTCAGTTATACTGTAATGCAGGCTTCAGGATGAACTTCTATAAGAGGTGTTTGACAAACTGTGCTTTTATAGAGCATTGCATGGGCAACACTTGTAAAGAAAGCCATGGCACTCTCTGACTGGCCCACAGGGCTAGGAAGGACATGTGAGCAGGTGCACTCAGATACTTTTTCCAAGTGTGGATTATGCAGTAAGAGTGAGAAGGAACATTGGGTTTTAGCCTTAGTGAGATATTTGACTACTTAAAAACATTAAATTAATTGCTGGGTCTGATCCTGAAATTGGAATTCCGAGACATAGAAAAGTGATTTACTAAAGTCAGTGAAAATATTTAATGAATTTTCAAAAAATCCTGAAAGATCTAGGTCCAAGAGATTTTTATTGGTAGCTTTTGGTTAGATCTCTTGTGTGCTTCCCTACTTAAAATTCTGCGCATATTTCTGAAGGAAGGATTTAGATTTATTTTAGGATTCACTTTTAGTTATTTAGCACTGGGACGGGCTCTCTAGGGAAATGGTGGAGTCACTATCCCTGGAAGTGTTCAAAAAATAAGTGGATATGGCCCTCAAGGACATGGTTTAGAGGTGAACATCATAGTGGTGCTGGGATGATGGTTGGATTTGGTGATCTTAGAGATCTTTTCTGATCTCATAAATTCTATGATTCTATGATTGTGAAAATTTGATCTGAAGTTTAAATTTTGAATCACTGGTTTTCCTCACATTTGTGTTGTGTTTTCCCATTAAGAGAAGAGTTGTTTATGACTCTAGTCTAGATGACAGGTGTTCCAGAGGAGTTCAGAGAGGTCTTACAGCACCATGAGATACCTTTCAAGAGGTTCCAGGTCCATTTTGGAAACTACTATAACAACCCTTCCTATGGGAGCAGTCCCATGATGAAATAATGTGTTTGAAATTGCCTGTATGTGATCATTTACCTGCAAGTGACAGTTAGCAAGGGCCCATACCTTCTGAACTGGTTATATAAACCTTTAAATTCAGAGTAGGTCTCTGGTTTTGGTAAACACCTAGTCCACCTTCTCAGCTGACAAACTTTGGTCTGCCTGGGTGGAACCAGGCTGTTTTACAACAGCCAAGGCTCTTGTCCTGTACTTCTATTCCTTTCTTCTCTACATTAACGTTAGCAGCCACCCATGATGTCTGTATACAAAACAGCCAGCTGTGTGGTATCACAAGCGATAAAAATGTAATGTGCAAAATTCACATCCAGCAACACTTCTTCCATTTTTTATTATTTTGTCATAAAAAAAATTTAGGAGATTTAAACAAGGACAAGAAAATGCTCTTAAAAAAGCAGGCAATATCATTTTGCTTCACCTAGAAGCTTTACCATTCCAAAAAACATCCACACTCAGTTTAACTGTTCTTAGTGATTACAGTTTGCAGTACCTGTTATTTAAAATATTGATTCTTGTTCCTTTTCTTCATGCAGCTTTAGAATCTTTAACAGAGTGTAAACTTCTCTGGCAAAAATTCATAGATAATTCATCTCATATTTTAATGAGTGTCTCTATCATTTAGAAAAGATTAGGCAACCATCTGCAGAAATGTCTGTGGTAAATAGTTGCAGGGCAAGGAAATTGTCTAGATGTCCTTGTGAGTCCTGCTTTCTACAGTTTACTTATTTTTCAGTCTTTCTAGAACAGAAAATAGGAATTATTGAATTCAAGAATAGCTTAGGAAATTGCAGTTTATCCTCAGTCATCATCTTTGACTTTTAATTGTACAGAACAATAAAGAGGCACATACTAGCCTGTGTGTAATAACTACATAGCTTGCTACAGAAAAGAGATTGTTTATATAAAAATGATGCCATTCTGAAATAATTCCTGCACTGGCTAACCATATCAGTAATTCAATTAATTAAATTTATGACAAAAGCAAAATACTCAATGCAGAAGTAAAATAGTATTAAATATAAAGAAGAAATTAAGATACTGAAGAATTATTATTATACCATGATTTAAATTTTTAAAGGCTACACATGAATAAGTTATTATAGTAGAAACATTAAAATGATGAGCATACTACAAGAGAATGCATTAAAAGTCATTTTAAAAAAAACAAAAATATATATAGGTAATCCCCTGTGCTTTCATTCTTTAATGTGTTACTACATCCATTAATCTTTTGAGAGAACAGTGTGGAATATGAGAGAATAACATACTGATGAATTTACATTATTTAAATGTTAAACTTGGAAATGTAAAGTGCTTTTTGTCAGTATTGTTAATTTTATTTGAACACAAACATTTTGGGATGGATTACTAGGGAAATATTTGAATGGGAAAAATGTGAGCTACAGAGCATCTTCTGCCTGTCTGGCCATGATAATTACAAATTATCAAATTTGTAGGTATAAAAAGGGATAAAGCTGCAGTTTGGGCTTCCATCCACCCCTCCTTTTCTTCTTTGCTTAGTTATAATTCTACAAAGCACATGTGAAAACACACTACCTGCTATGGTGACATTTTACAATCATTTTATACAGGTATGAGTCACTTCACTAGATTTTTATGCTCAGTTTCTTCTGCCTAGGTGTATGGTGATGAGCAACTGGGGCCAGGAAGGCAAGCAATAGAGTTTGCATGGTTTCAACATTCTCTGTTTATTGAAAGTGAAGAAATATTACGTCTTTATGATATTCTTCACTGATCAAATCTGTAGCCATAAATAAACAGGTTCAGACCCCACTAAAGATAATGGCTGGCCAAGAGAGTCACTGCAGAGATACACAGAGAGACAGCAGATTGCATTGCCATGAGAAAGTGTACCTCTTTGGCATCTGAGCTATCATTTATATTTTAATTCAGCAATATTTCACTTCTTATGTCATTAAAAATACCAGCAGTAGTATTAATCCAAAGTTATGTCCTAGGAATAAATGGGTCTCCCTAGAGATGAATATAAACTAATTACCTTTGTAAAATATGTTGACTGTTTAGAATACATGATTATTTTCCCTAATTTTTTGAGAGATGAAAGAGTGCATACATATATGTATTATCTCAGTGTGCTGAAGAAAGGAAATCTTGTACCTAATTTCCTACAAATGTTTGTGTGTCTTTTTCTTGATAAAATGCAATAATTTATTACATTTTTTTAAATATTATTTTTAAAATACATTTTTAAAAAATACCTTGTTAGTACAAATGCTTTTGCCTTTCATATTTCCACTATCATAAAATCCTTTCTGTGTTTTCATGAGTAATAGCATATTTTTCTCACTGTGTTCATAAGTACAGCTCAGTTCAGATCTTAATTCAGTCTAGTGAAAGAAATTATTCCATTCAGTTTGAAACTGATCAAAGCCCTTCTATACTGTTTTGGAGAGCCAAAAGGGGACTTTTTATGGGACCAGGATCTATGTAGGAAGTAAGCAAAGGCTGTTTTAAGAATGTTTTCCACATTCGCTAAGAAGAGGTTCCCATGGAAATCTAACTCAGCTAATAGTTACGTTACCCTTTTGGCAACTTGCCTGCCTCATGAGGAAATATCATTTTAAAGGGTTCCCATAGAAAGCTATAGCTTAAATCTGTACTGCAGAGTGATGGTATTCACGAATGCCCTGAAGCTGTGTGTCCTGCCAATGCAGCATTAGAGAACAAGTGCTTCCTTGTGGAGCCTGGGCACCCTGCTGCAGTGAAGCAGGGCTGGAGATAGGGAAGAGAATGCTCCTCAGATTTTTTTCTGTCATAGGGCTTACTGTAAGACGGGGGGAAAAAAAAACCAAAAAACCAACAAACCAACAAAAAACCTGCAGCTTGTATTTTATTCATTTTGCGTGTTTTGTTGGGGTTTTAATAATCTTCAGTCCTACAAAAGAAGAACTGAAAATAAAGAAGAATAAAAAAACCCCTCAGTCTTCTGAATGTAGTGACATTTATTATGTGTGTGTATATATATATGAGAGATAATTTTGTAGGGGAAATGAAACAGAAAGTCACGGCTTCTCCAGTCAGTGCAAAATTTTGCTTCTAAGTCAACACACATTCTGCCATCTAGTGACCAGAAGAAATTGTCCTGACCAGTTGCCAGTGTAATGAGAAACCCCAAGTACTGCTACTGCTGCGTGTCTTTGTGGGAGAATCTCTAGAATGGGCTAAAAACAAATGTCCAGAAAACTTCTTCAGGCTCCTGGAAGTCAGAAATTTATCAGATCCACTGAAATAAGTTAATATTGCAGCCAAAAAAATGAGTTAAACAAACTGATTCTTTATATATTTCTGTAGTCTTCTTTCTTCCTTTCCCCCTCTTTGTCCCCTCCTCCCCCATCACTTGGGACTTGCATCAGCATTTTGCTTAATTTCTGGGAAAAACATTTGTGTGTTAGCACAGAGAGGATGCCATGCTACTGCACATAGGACAGTTTGCATTGCTGCAAATTCTGGCTGCAAGACCCATTCTGTTCATTCTGTAAGTCAGGAATAAATGAAATCACTAGTTACAGTTCAGGAGTGGGTAGGAGAGTATGTTGGAGAGCTGTGGGTGAAAGGAGATGACCGTCACTTTGGGGAGTCGACTGCCTCTTCTTCCTTCTAAGCCTCTGAAAAGCTTTCAGGAAACTGCTCTTACTTTCCAGGTGGTTCTGTACAAGCTGCTCTCAGCAGCTCTCAGAAGTTCCTTGACATTGTATATGTCCTAAGGGGGTTACCCTAGAGGTCTCAGAATCACTTTTTTTTTTTTTTTGTTCCTTCATGATGTCATAAGCAACTTTTATGATGAAAAAGGCTTTTTTTATATTAATGCCAGTATGTCCTGCACCATAAATAGCACGATTCATAGTAGATGGTACACCACAATACATTTTCACTGTGAAGTTCCTATGAAATGTGATAAAAAATAGCCATAAAAACCAAACCAACATGGTTTATAATGTCATCTGATGACTAGGATATATGCAATAAATATATATGTATATATTTATGTTAAAAATATGATAAAACAGCCAAGGCATAAAAACTGTTTGATACATACCTTAGTTTTAAAGAATATCCACTTGTCAAAAAGCAAAGACTAGCCTTGGTGAGTAGAACCTTGCAAAGCTGGTATTTTTCTTTTGTATTTCTCAGTTGTCCTAGTTTGCATTTTTACACTGTTAACAGAATTTTTTTTTTTCTTTATTCCTACAGAGAGCACATGGCACCTCTCTTCTCTCCTAAAAACCTACACCTCACTGGCCGCAAGATTTTAGCTTCTCTTTTAAAAACTAAAAAGGTTACTCAATAGGAATAAAAATTCCCATAACATAATATAACATAAAGGTGAAGCCAATGGGTCTAGTCATAAGAGTAGTAAATAATACCAAGCTGTAAACTTTGGGATTGCAAATTTTTTTTTTCTGTCATAGAAGAGAGCATGGAACAATATTACATGCCTCAGTTTAAATGTAAAATGAAATAATGGAATCAGGTAATCATTTAGGTTGGAAAAGCCCTCCAAGATCATCAACCTTTGACCAAACACCACCGTGCCAACTAAACCATAGCACTAAGTGCCACATCCAGTCACTTTCGAATACTTCCAGTGTTGGCGACTCCACCACCTCCCTGGGCAGTCTGTTCCAATACTTAACCAAATGATACATCACATCCATATTAAAATATATGCATCACTAAAATACCTTTAAGTATTGATCCATTACGTGCAGCAGAGAACTAAAATAGGCATCGTATTGCAGTGATCCTTTGTACTTCCATAGCCACCCAAGGACCACTGACAGCAGAATAAGTTCTTTTATCAGATAACTAAACCTCAGCTTTTCTACTGCAAATATTTGGAATGTGTTACTATTTTTTATAAGTCTCGGTCTGGTTAAAATGAGTCAAAGTTCCCCATAATAATATATTTTATTTACATTTTGAGGTATTTATGAGTTTTACCTTCATGCAGTGTAGATTATAGCATTAGCAATGTAATAGAAAGGCTTAAAACCCTTGCATGTTTTTAGGTCTAACTTATAGTCACACTGTCAATTTCTGAATTAGACCATGCATCTGTTTGTCACTGAAAGGATTTGCTTTCCCCCTGTATTTAAGGAAAAATATTATTAATATCAGTTTTTGAGGTAAAAGCATAGAACTGTCCTGTTTCACCCAAATAAAATTTAGGACAGACATCACCAAAAAAATTCTCTTCAGAAACTAATGTCTACAAAAATACCTTCTTCTGGGTTAGAAAACTTATTTTCAGCAGCAAGAACTAGGTAAGAAGAGTGAGAATGATAAAAATTCCTTTACTCAGAATGTCAGTTCAAATATCCAGTATTATATCCCAGATATCAGGTCCTGAATCATGCTGACTCGACCTTGCAGGACACCTCTATGCCAGATACTGCCTACATTAGGATAGTTCATACCAGCTTTCCCACACAAACAGGTCCTTGAAATTACTGTGCCATTTAGTCATACTCTAGGCTGACTTGGGTTAAAATGCTTTCCCAGCCCAGAAAGCATTTAAACACTGCTTCTCTGTGAAATATTAAGTGGAAAAAAACTGCATAATGGGTTCACCTTCTGTGTTTATTACCTAGGATCTTAAAATGAAGCAAAGTTTCATTCTGTTTAGTATTTAAATAGAATGAAACTTAAGTAAAGTAAGACATTATATTATGAAGTGCATCATAAAAATGCATTTCTGTTAAGCTTCTTACATTAAACAATTTTGAGAATATTGTTTGTACATACACAGAAAGTGCACATTTCTGATCCTGTTACAAAAATGTTCTTGACCTTTTTTTTTTTCTTTTCTCATGAGGCTTGAATTTTAATGAGGCCTCACCCATGCCAGTACATTGCATTTCCTGGTACCGCTTTTGTTCTCATGTGGCATTTGGTTAAATACTTCAGCTGAATATGAAAATGAGAGCACTGCCTAAGACTGGTTCCATTTTTTTGACAAAACTTGTGAAAAATGTTTTTATCTAGGTAATGAAAAATTTATCTTTAATATATACTTGCTACATAAATGCTTAGTGTATCAAAGGGAGATTAGTGGAAAAGTACATCTCAAAGACCATCAGCAATAGTTGAACTGAATTGAAAATGTGTTGTTGCTTAAGTGGAAAAATGAAAAAATTGAGGCATTATAATTATGCTCAGTGGAATTTGTAACTCCATCATTATGACTGGAGCTACACCAGGTATTATCCAGAATGCAGAGAGCTGATCTCCCAGACATCCCTTTGCCTCTTCACCAGCAGTCTCTGTCCTGCAGGACACTGCATGTGCCCACACCCTGCACAAGATGCTGCAGGACTGGGACCAGACAATCACCTCCTCCCTGTATGCCTCTGGAAAGCCTTCCTCTAGCAAAGGTCAACCATTATTGCACTCTGTATCTTCAAAAGCAGAACTAAGTCTTCTGCAAGAATGGTGCCATATCCTCTAAATTGCCTGCCAAGCAGAGATTGTGCAGGCAGCAAACTCAGAGTAAACATGCCTTGCTGTGACAGCCTCTTCGGGGGAAAAGCTGTGTAAAGTCTCCTGCCATTACCAAGTTCTTAATTACAGTTTAAATGTCTCATCTGTACTGCACCTTGTAAAAACTGTAAAAATATTCTAATCATAATTTGCATTAGAATATTGATTGCAATAAGAGATTTTCCACACAATAAAAAGTTGTCTTAAATCAGAAGAGCTGTAGAAGAGGTGTATTTTGTAAAAATTTATTCATAAATTTTTTAACACACATATGTATATATATACATACATATATATATATAAAATATATTTGCATGTGTGTATATATATATAATTTAATTATCTTTTCTATTTATTTCTGGGATGTATTAAAAATGTTGAATATTTAATCCTCAAAATATATTTTATTAATTAGATTTTCAAATATTCTCTTTAGAATGCAAACTGCATTGCTGTTCTCAAATGAATAATTAAATTTATATTTTAAGTGGTGCCATTAATGAATATTTACAAAAAGAAACACTAATTTGGAGAAATACATTAATAGTTTACTAGAAAAGAAAAAACCCTTTTTCTTCTCACTAGAAGTTTACCTTTTGCTATTTCTTTAAATAGAAATTTTAATGTGTTTAATGATATATCAAGACAATGTGTTTGCAAATAATATTTATTAGTGATATTTGCATTTCATGTAATGTTTTTATGGTTTTTGAGGCAGAAAGGTAAGTTTTGTTCTCTTCATGCCTTTAAAAATTGGGGAGAATTTTGCATTTGCAAGGTAACCTTCCAGCAGAAAGGTATTTTTTAATGTTTGTGTTCGTAGTGTTTCAGACACCTTCTGCCCATCAGAAACTTTATGTGATTGTAGTTGAAGTAGTTTCAATGTTAACCCACATTTTCCAGCACATGCTTCCTGAATTAGAGTCCCAAGTTTTGTTTACAGAATATTTAGCACTGAGCTGCAGACAGCTGTGTGTGCCTGGGAGGATCACAGGGAGCTGTGCTGAAGACACAGCAGCCCCCCTCTAAATGCAGAGGACTTTCTGCATTTCAGCAGAGAAATGAAAAGCAGACCTAAGGTGGAAATCTAGGAGGTTTGCACAGGACAAGAGAGGGAAATTGACAGCAGTGATAACAGGATAAACAGCTAAAGCACTCTTGTCTCCCACACTCTGGACCTTTATGTAACTGATTTTTCATAGGTTTTCCCTATTAAAATCAATGTGGAGAGTGAAATACAATCTATAGCCTTTTTAACTGACAGGTTTCAGGAAGGAAACAGATCACAAGCACTTGTTCTGCTGTATTCAGCCTAAAAATTAAACAGTTCATTGGCTAAATTATTAATATTATTTCCCATTGCCACCATTCCCAAAGATGACTTGTTATCTCTATTGAAGGCTTCATCAGCCTGAAAGATGAGTGCAGAAATAGAAGTCCTCTGGAGGAGTAGCAGGCTCTGCCACAGAACAGCAATGTCTAACACGGTCACAGTCATTTTCTGGTGTGGTTTGCACTGATTCAAAATAAAGGAATAAAATGCCTGCATCTGAATAATTGTTTTTGTCCTGTGTCATACAGCTGATTTATAGCATGTGTCACTACATTGAATGTTGGTTCATAAAATAAAATCATATTGGAAAATCTGCAGACATAAATTTAAGTATTTATTGAAAGCTGAGTGTAGCAAAGTTAAGTTGATGTTAACTGCCATGATCACTTGCCTGAGTCTTGCCAGCAACTTCCAGGTATGTTTAGGGACATATTGCATGAGACAGTATGTGACTTTTGAGAAATGTCTACACACAAGCTTTCATAAACCTTTATTCTGTCTTTAGAATTTGGAATGATGGGAGATCATACAATTAAAAGTCAGCGACCTCGATCTGTTCATGAAAAAAGGGTCCCTCAGGAACAAGCTGATGCTGCTAAATTTATGGCACAAACTGGTAATACATCAGTTACATTTTTTCTATTTACTGTTGTTAATTTTAGCAAGACCACTGCATGTTTCCATAATCTTTTGCTGCATATTTGTCAGTTTTCTAAGCTGATACTTTTTTTGAATCATTTATTTTTTTTTCACCAGTTAAAGTCCATAAATAAAGTAGCTAAGAATTAGGTAGGTCATGCAAAAATGTGCACTGTGAATGTGGATACTGAATCGTTTAGTGTAAGCATGAATTTCTTTAGTAGTAAAAGCAGTCTCACATGCACCAAACACAGGACAGCTCACTGTGACATGTTAACATTTTTTCAAAGATGTTAAGAACCTGCTTTGGAATTTCTTTATAAATAGTCTGTCTAATCCCAGCTTTAGGCATTTATCAAATTAATTAATTACTGGGGTGACTTTAATGTGCATGCATTCAGCATTTACTATCTTTGGCCCAGCAGGACTCTCTATTCTCTAGTTTCCAGATTCATAATTGCTAGATGAAATTGGCTGTAAGTAGTTTTTAATTGGATGTGCAAATTATCTAACAGTTTTTCATCTAAAACATATTTTCTAATTTTGTTTGAGCAACTTAATCTTCTTTATCTAAAGATACCAGTGTGATATTGGAAACCTGGAACTGAAGTAATAAAAAAAAAAAAAAATAGCCTGGTTAGCCTGTTTACCAACAGTTACCACAGCTGTCTCTGAGGTCAATGATAAAATTTTAGTGGTGAGTTGAATTAAGCTCTCATACACCAAAACTGCTGCCCATTTTGACTTCAATAATGATCCATATATCTGTTGGTAAAAACCTAAGTTTTTATTGGTATCCTGCACACTCCATTCCAGTAAGTTACTGTGTTGACAATCTTGTGCCCCATAATTTTTGTATGGATTTGGAACAACTTCCTCTGTATTTCATAGTTACTAACCTAGAATATATGCCTGCATCAGTTGTACATAATGCTTCCAGTTTTTATGCACTTCAGTAAAAGAGCTATAATTGCTTTTAGTTATGTTGCATGTTGACTTCTTTAGTGGTAGGGTGCTTTACTTAACAGATTTGCAGAAATCCATATATTAAGCAATCTAAGTACATGTATAGCCAATCAGTGTAGATCTTTTTGGTAACGAATTTGGAATGGGAAGAAGTCTTTTTCCCTTGTATTAATCTATAGGATTGCTTTTATGGCTAACTCCCAGATACTACTGTAAGCAAATGCAGTGGAAGAGGTGAGCCTAGAATTCTCTAGGTCTCTATGCAGTTTTTATTTAGGCAAGTAGAACTTATCACTTACAGACCTAGCTCAGACATAGAATGTTAGTTGCTTACTTCATAGAATAACACCTTTGCTTTTATGCCGCTTCTTGAATTCATACAATTACTCAAAAAATAAGTAAAATTATCTGGGTTTTTCCCCCCATATAAATCCCTAAAACTTTAATAATATCACACAAATCTTGTATTTGATAATTTTTAGTCATGTATTGCAGTGCATCTATGATGGGTGTTAGAGAACTGCATTACAAATGCAGCACTTACACCATCACCTTCCAATACATTGTGTGTGTGGAGTGGGAGATGTACGTTCAAAATTCTACAGGATTGGTTTTCAAGGTCCTGTTCTGAAAGCATGTGAGATGTATGAGCATATAAATTTAGATGCTAAAGATTGTGAAAATCTATATTTTCCATGCTGTAGGTTAACACATTTTAAGTAATACTTGTGCTCTTTCTGGACATACTAATTTTCACCTCTTCATTTTGTTTTTCCTTTGTAGTGATCATTGCATATTTTCTTCACCTGTAATGCATTCATTTTTTCTTGCAATAAAATGATTGTGATATCTTCCTAAACTGATTCATAAGGTTTTTTCCTAACATAACTATCTCATTAATTTACCCACTAAGAAATATTAATAGTAATTGGTTACTGAGTTTATGAGGTTTTATGTTTTAAGCCTTGATATTTTATTTTGTGTAATAATTAAACAGATAGAAAAGTGCAACAAAATGTTTGTATGCTTTTAAAAGGCAGAAAGATAGGAATAAAGAAATGTCCTGGAAAAAATTATGGAAAGCATTTAATACTGTTAGAATTGTGGACTTAATCCACCAAATTTTGCTGGGAATGGAAGAGTTTTAAAATATGCTATTAAAATACACATTTTTCTGGTTTTGGAGAGTGTTATAAGGCAGTAAAAACATTTATCAAGAAATACTGTGTGAATAATTTCTTGTTCTATATTTGTCATTTTATGTGTTTGGACTGATCCTTCGCTTAGGTGTTATGGGATTTAGAGAGTATAATACAGGTAAGTTTTACACAGATCAATGAGGCCTTCCATACAGTAAGTTGTGTTTCCTCTTATGTGTCAAACATCAGGGGAGAATAAGAGTTTGGTAGCTTGCTAAGAGGTAATTTGAGATTGTAGATTTAATGTGATTGATATAAAAATTTAAGAGTTCTCAAATAACACAAAACAGGAAGGAGAATAAAAAGTAGACCTTTCAAAATTTTCATTTCACAAAAGAAAAAAAATGGAAAAGAGGAAAGGAAACAATGGAAGATACATTTGCAGATCATGTACTCAACCTAGATTTATTCTAGAAAATACAGCAGTCTTTATGTACTTAAATTAAAACGGTAGATTAACAATTATATATGTCTGTGAAGACATTTCCCTTTTTTAAAATCTTTTTTAAAAAGTAATAATCATCCTGTAAGCAGTAAAAAATATTCTGAAAATTTAAAAATTGCCAAAAAATCATAATGCATTGTATAAAAGGAAGATAAGCAGCTGGTGAGATGAGTGTGTTCTTTATTTTGTCTTCATTTTGCTCTTTTTGCACTGTATAGCATGTTAATGTGGAGAATCTTTCTCCAGCAAATATTTAAGCCTTGCTTACATATGATAAAGTATATTAAGAGATTAGGCCTTTTCTGAATGGACAGTACATATATTCTCAGAACTTCTAATAATTAATACTAATTTCAAAATTCATTCAACACAGTCACACAGCAGCCTCACAACAGTCTAATAATCATGTGCTGCTATTTTCCATCATATTCCAAGGGTCAAGAGTAACATTTTTATCACTTTAAGAGATACAAAAAACAAAAATTTCGTTTTTAATTTCTGTGTTTTATTATCTGTGCACTGTCAACGTCTGTGTTGAATAAGGGATTATTTACACTGAGCACATATCTGTTTTACGTAATGAGAAACATCTTGAGAAACATAGTTTCGACTTTTTCTGCTATTTGACCTTTTAACTAAATCATTTTAACAAAGGCAAAGTCAAAATTCAGACATGTAGGAAAAGATAAAAAAAATTAGCCTAGAAACCCACAGTAATAGAAGTATTTTCACCATGCATATAGGGCTTATAGTACGTTTTATAATTGTTAATTTCTATATACCTATGAAATATATTTACCATATTATATCATCTAACCTGGACCTGAGCCATCTAACTGCCTAATCAAAATGGTAAATTCATTTCAGAAAAGCAATTGAAACAATAATCATTGTTTATTTCTTACATTTTTTTTCGCCTAACAAATAGGGAGAAGAACTACAAAAATCACTGGTGAATTTTTTTGTGTAGAAAGCTCATAACTTTGTACTTTTCCACAGAAATTTTTAAAACTGCATTTTTAAAAATGAAGCAGACGGATTTGTTATATTATAATAAACATATTATAAAACATTCTATCTTGTTACTGAATAAGAAGCACTTTTCCTTAAATTTTTTAAGCATTGAATAGCCTTAGAATTGACTCTTAGAAGTCTAGCAGAGACAATCATTTTGCAAAGGTTTTGTACTTGATCTCTGGGGGGAAAAGAAAAACAATAAAAGAAAGACAGCTTGGAGAGATTCACAGATTCTTGCTTCAAAGCACGGTTTGAAGAAATAGTGTGTCATTTACTGCATTCTTGAAAGATATCACCAGAAGATTCCTGGTTTGCAGACAATCCCTCGATTGTGATTAGTATCAAATCTTTTTGAAGACTAGAAGTATACTGAGATAACTGAAATTTCAAGCAAGCCCTTCAAGTCTGCAGATGTTATCATACCATCGATTTTAAAACAGAAAGTCCCATTTGTTTCTAAAAAGATGTACACAAAAATCAAGCATGCACTAAGAGTTTCAGCTGCCATTTAACACTACATGCTGATTTTTAACAGAAGCAGGTAAACATCAATGCACAATTTTTTACTCAGATTGTTCAGTGAGGTATATTCACATTAATTTTGCATTTGCTTTCTGAGAATACTCAAGAGATCTATTTTTCTGAACAGGAATTCCTTTGGGAAAGGAATTCCAGAATTGTTTGTATAACTGTTCATGGGAATTAAATTCAAGCATTCTTTCCAGGGCATCCATGCAAGAAAACTTTACGCATTACTTACTTTCAAAAAATAAAAATATAATGTTCTATCTCTCAATTTTTTTTTTTCAAAATTCCTCTTTTCTAATATACAATATTAATAAATCATATTTGAAATTTTGAACACAGTAGTATGTATTATGTGCAGTAATGAGGTCTCAAGAATTCAGCACACCTGTAGGTCAAAAGCAAGCAGTAGATCTATGCAGCAAATTATCAAAGTTCCCATCCCACATTTCAGGTTAAAAGTTAGTAAACAAATGTTTTTCTTTGCCAGTGAACTTCTTTGAAGTGCTATATGATTCTGCTGAAGAAAATGTAAGACATTAGGGGTTGGGTTGTCTGGGTTTTTTTCCTTGGAATTCCCTAACTGGTAGGGTTCCTAAAGCTGTTAGAGGGATAAGTATAAATACCAAAGAGAAATCCTTTGCTATTATATAAAAAGAGTTGTCTATGTACTTACAGAATCCTGAGGGCAGTGTTGTTTCTGAAGTGTTGAAGGGCAGTTCTCACAAAGTTGTAGATGACGCTAAGACATCAAAGTGTTCCCCTCTGACAGGCGTTACGTGATTGTAGGTGTCTTTGTTTTCTATTCATTGCACATTTTCACAGCTGCTTTACTCCATAAACCTTTAAATATTTATTTTGGTGTGGTACCCTTTTCTTTGATTTATAAGAGCAGATGATAACGAGCTTCAGCAAAAATATTGTGTCACTAATACTTATGTCTATATTCATGTTTGTTTGTTTGTTGTCTTGAATACAGGTGAATCTGGTGTTGAAGAGTGGGCCCAGTGGAGTACGTGTTCAGTTACTTGTGGTCAAGGGTCGCAGGTGCGAACCAGAACTTGTGTATCACCTTACGGGACACACTGCAGCGGCCCTTTAAGAGAATCAAGGGTTTGCAATAACACTGCCCTCTGTCCAGGTAGTGTTAGCAGCCAATAAATAAAATTGTGGATGTTTTTGAACTGTATGATGATAAGAATTTGAAACTCTCTTTTTTTTTTTTTTTTAATTATTAACATGGATTTCATAGGGAATTTTAGTTAAAGTAGAGAACTGTGATTCTATTATATTCCTGTGAATTTTTTTCATGTAGGTTATTACTTTTATTTTCAGAACAGTCAAGAAATGGAACAAGAGCAACTTTTTTTTCTGTCATTTTATGGTTTTTTTCAAAAAGTCTCTCATTTTCACTCAGAAAAGAGAAGGTAGCATGAGTACAAAGACAAAGTAGGGAAGAAATCCAGATCACGAATACATTAAGGAGCAGAGACTAATTAACAGGGTGGGTTAACATATATTATTTGACACTGCAATTGTTCTGCCATTTAGAATACTCTCTTCTAGGCAATGGGCCAGACAATGTTCTATGCACAGTTAGGTCTTCATGGACTTCCCTTTACATTGTTCTGGCAAGAAAGGGCAACAGCTACCTATCAAAGGGAAAAAGATCAGACAAAAGGAGTAGGAAAACTGTGATGCAAGATAGTGATGACCTTTACCGTGTGTCAGATGTAAGAGAGTTACTTTTGTCTGAGAGATCTGGACATCGTTGGAGTTCAACAGTAGTTATACACTAAGGAGAAGAGACAGGAATATTCAAGTTAGTTGCTGAAAGGGCATATCTTTCTTAGGCTCTACCTGTGGATCTGATTAATCTGAGGTGGGAAGCAAGAGGGAAGGAATATGCCCTGTGACTAAATTAAATTTCCTCTGCTGTGACTTAATTGCAAAAAAAAAAAAAGAAAGAAAAAAAAAAAGAGACTATATACCATCCTTTAGATGTACAAGTTCCTCAGGTCTCTGTAACATTTGATCCCAAGAGGGCGGTGAGCCATCTTCAGCTTCTGGGGAAGCTCAGTACATTTTTGAAGTAAACTAAATTGTCATGCACAGAGAACTCTTGGACTTTATCTGACTGAACAGTAAAATGTAGAATCAAACTCTCATGTTGTCACTGTGTGTTGAAAAATAGCCAATGGGAAGTGCATGTGATCCCATCAGAGTTCGTATATCAACATTATAAGCATTTAGGGAGCCTCTGTAATGGAAAGCAACTTGCAAGATTGTCACGAGATAAAGCATGAAGGTAAAAAGAATTGCTCTCAACACCTAATGCTTTTCTATTGTGCTTAGCTTAAGCAATTCACATAAAATTTGCTAATATTTCAGAGTAGAAATACTTAGTTAGAGCTGACTTTTAATACTTTAGAAGTGGCAAAACTTTAACACATGGAAATGGTTCCATACAAAAATGGCAGGTATTTCTGAAACAGATAGAGTAGTTTAGATTATGCCAGAGGTGGGAAATACTGCAAAAGAACTCTCAAATGCAAAAATAAGAAGTAAAAGAGGAGAACTGTAAAAGAAATGAACAAACATTACAAACAATGAAAGATAGATTTAAATATCCCTTTGAGACTATGTGAAGAATGAACATGAAAACACAGTCCACCTCTCATACTGAGTTCTGCCTGATATCTTGCTAATTAGTATTAATTAAGAACAGGAACAAGGATTAAATCACCTAATTTTCAGAATTTTGTTTTCATTCTCTTCATGAAGAGATATGAAGTTTTCATACCAAAACAAAACAAAAAAATTCCAGGTAATGCAAAAGCCAATTAATTTGCTGTCAAATTCAAACTGGAAAAAAGTTACTTCTTAGTTATCATATGATCAAACAAACTTTTAACAATGCTCACTCCAAAACACTGCTCCATATTTCTCAGGTCACAAAGGAGCTGTTTTGTTATATCCTCACACTTCAGGATACAGCTTTTGTTTCCAGATGCCCAGTATGAGCAAAGGCTACGGATTCTTAGTGTCTGCACTGTCAAGAAATTTTCTTTTTTCAGCTCACCACGGCTGATTATGATAATCCCTATGTATCTTGAGTTACCTTTCCCAAATAATTGGTCTTCTGGACATAATCTGGCATGTTGTTCCATGCAGTTACAATAACCTTATTAATTTATGTTGTTCTCTGTCTGACTACAGGGTCAGTACTGTGTAGCAGTGTGCTGGATTAGCAATTTAGAAATAAGCTTTTCCTAGGCACAGCTCCACTAATTTTTCAAACATCCCTTTAATTATTAGCCCAAATATCCTCTGTCCTTTCTGACTCAGAAAGTTGCATAGTTCAGGATTATCCCTGGTCCATTAAAAAAGATAGTCTGTTCACTAGTATATTTAAAACAGACGTTTGACAAAATGATTAGTAAAAGGGTGGGGGGCATTATGAGAGCTGGAATGTTTCCTAATCAACAAGCTGTCCCTTCAACATAAAAAATATGCAGAATTACCTACTGTATTTCATGCATCTATCCATAGGCTTCAAAGAAATCTGTTAGACTTGCAAATACTACTGCAAAGCTTTTAGACTGCTTTTTCTATTGCCTTTAGATACTCTTTATATGCACTCTAACATATTTTATATGCTGCCCAAGATATTCACTGGAATGTTTGAGAACATGCTTCTCTGTGATCTCAGTGTCCTGGAAAATTTTCAAAATGGGATTCGCCAGCTTCATATATATATATATGTATTGAAATAGACCTTTAAATTTCAAAATTGCATTACTGATAGTTCAAACAAAATAATGAAGGAACCACTATTTCCATAATTTTTCAGTTATTTATATTTATTTCAGTTCAATGTTATTCCAGAGAAATGCAGCATACTAGACAACAAAATATAGCTCAGGTAATTTTTATTGTCACTGGTTCTTTTGTGAGTGGGGTCACCTCAAGATCCATTTCTGCAGTGCTACTGATTCATTCCAGTTTAGTGAATAATTTCTAAGACAGCTAAAACTTAAGGAGAAAGAACATGGGATTTCATGCCTGCAGATCATCTCAGCTTCTATTTCTCTTTCTCTGTTGCCTTTAACACCTGTTACCACAAAATTTAGCTGAAACTTAGCATTTTCAGGCTTACAGGTAAAGCAAGACATGGTAGGAGTGGGAATACACTTAGCTATTTCAAACATTCGTATGCTCAAATGCTATACTTTGGGTAGTGTTATGTACTAGGATTGTTTTACTTACTTCCCTCTTTTCTCTCCCTTATTGCAATAGGGCCTGACAAAAAGCTACAGGCCCCCTTTAAGTAGTGGAAGGCCATAATAAGGTCTCCATGGAGACCTCTTTTCCAGGCTGTACAACCCAAACTCTTCCATCCTGTCTTCATAGGAGAGACTTCCCATCCCTCTGATCATCTCTGTTGCAGTGCTCTGGACCAGATCCAACAGTTTCATGTCTTTCTGTGGTGAGGATCCCAGAGCTGGATGCACCACTCCAGGTGGGGTTTCACCAGAGTAGAGTAGAGGGGCAGAATTCCCCCCCCCTCCCCCGCTGGCCATGATGCTTTCGATGCAGCTCAAGATGTGTTTGGCTTTCTGAGCTGCAAATGCCCAGGTCCAACATCTCAGTCCCAAGCAGCCTGAAGTTCTTCTTTGTGGAGCTGCTCTCAAACCCTTTATCTCCCATCCTCTGGTGAAACCAGGTTGCCCCAAAGCCATGTGCAGGACCTTGGTTAACCTAATAGCCTTCACATGGACCTGCTTCTCCAGCTTGTCCTGGTGTCTCTGGATGACCTCCTGTCCCTCAGGTTTGTCATCCACACCACACAGCTTGGTGTTGTCTGCAAACTTGCTGAGGGTGTGCTCAATCCCACTGTCTATGTCATTGGTGGAGATATTTCACAGTACTGGACCTGCACCGTATCAATGGCCATAATAGCTTTTAAAATATCTGTTCAATTTAAAGCTGAACAAATCAAAAGCATTTAAACCCCAATAAAAATCTCACAAAATGTGTTTGTAGGATGAAGGCCAACATGGCCTAACGCCTCCTTCCACTTCACAGCAGTTGCGTGTTGTGAACACTGTGGGTGTTCACTTCAACATGATTAGGTTCACAGAGTGGCAGAGAGATGGGAAAGATGCTTTGCAGTAATCCAAACTTGTTGTGCTAGCAATGTTTTTGACAGAGAAGCTGGCAGTAATCTGAATATTTTTGTCCCAAATAATGAATCTTGAATCTGAAACTGTGTTACAGAAAACAGTAACTCCTCTGCGGGCCAGCTCTCCATCTGGTGTAATTTGGCACAGCTCATCTGGCTATAATTCATCAGATGCTATAGGGGATTTTTTTGCACTTAGAAAATAGTATTAAAGAAAGAAGACGTAAATAAAATGTCAGAAAGAAAATTCAGGAGTAAGAAACTTTAAATTGTTCTTTTAAAGAGAATCTGGATACTACTGGGCACTTCTGTAATGCATTGAACAGATAAATTCTTCTTGATATTTGTTTTGCTGATATCGATTGTTTTTTAGTGTTATGCCTATTCCATCCTTGACTTTATTTTTGGTCCACTAGTTTCAGATATAAAAGTCCATAAATGTAAGAAGGTGCTGTGAAATTTTTATTTAATGAGATAAAATTTGTCATGGAAGATGATTTTTGGCACAGTTTAATTTAAACCACAAACAGATAGAGGCTGCTTTCAGTTCACCCAAAATGAAGCATTTTGTTTTGGCTTATGTTTAGCTCCCAAATCACATAAGAATTGTTCTGTGTTGCTGCTAGCATGCAGTCAGCTCTTGCCAGAAAAAATATACATCCTTTTGATTAAAGACAGTAACTTTAAAGAGCAGCTCAGCACATATATTTTTTGTAAATTTTCAATTCAAATAAAGACAACTAACTCAGAAAATTTTAACAGCATATTAAGCAATTAAGCTTTGAAAGCAAATTAAGCCATGGACTTGAATTTATATGTACCCTGAAAACCCCACTCTATGTCTACATAGAGTCAAGAGCTTTCCAATTTATTATTTTTCTAGAGAATAATCTTTTTAGAATTTGGATTAATTTAGTTTAGCTAAGTTTTATAATATTTAAAATTCTTGTTGCATCTGAACCTTTTAATTACCATTGTGGTATCAGGAGGTGACATGTCATTGTTATTGTTATACTGGTCATTGTTTGAAATTTTATCTGACAAACTGTTTTACCCTTAATTTTGCTCATATGATATAAATTGAGAATCTTAGACATGTGTCTGGATTCGTAATCTAGTACTTTGCCAATGAGAAAAAAATAATTTGGATTATATAGCTGAATCAAAACAGCTGTAGAAGTATAGTACTTGTGAGAACGGATGAAACTAAAGAGTTATGTGCAGGTATAGTCATAAATTTACTATTTTTAGAAGTGCTAGACTTCCCGGTTTTGACAAAAATGTCACAGTTAATCAAGGTTTCTAAACTAACTAGACTAAAATCTGTCAATTTAACATTAATTTGGACTGTTCCTGAGGGTTATTTTTTTTAATATTTTGCAGATGGATGTGATATTTAGAGTAAGATAATGAGGATGTAGGATGATGTCTTTTTGACCACTTTTACGTGACCAAATGAAAACCTTTCATCCATTGAGCTGTTGTCCAGTGGGTTAAAATCTTCCCTGAATAAAGTCTGACATTTTCTGTCAAGTACAATCTCTCAGAAGTTAACTAACAAACTTTTTATCTCAACATAGTATCTGAAATGACATTTTTCCTACTTTAAATGAAAGGCAATAGAACTTACCTACTTACTGAATTCCCCTTGATCTTACTGATAAATTTGTGATAATATGCCAGGGAGCTGAATGTCCTTCCACAGCCTTGTAACTGAATTTCACCTCAGGAAATGTTATTCCGATTCCTGCAAGAAAGGGGTTGTGTTTGTAGAAACTGGGCAGGTGATATGTGCCTTCAGGGCAAAGGAAACCTATATGAGAAGTTCTTTCAAAGTGATGAAAAAAAGTGAGTACAAAACAGAAAATTTATTTCTTCTGTAATGTTGTGAATCATTACCACTGATACACTCAGATTTTATACACAGTTTGCCCCTCCAGACACCCTTCAAACAGACAGGGCTTCTGAAACAGAGTTCTGTGATACTGAATGAGATGTTCAGTCTGGATATTAAGTCTCTGGATTTTTCTTAAATGCTTGAGATTTCTGCAATTCTCATAATAGCATTCTTGTTCTCACATTGCCTAATTTAAACTTGTGCAACTGTTCTTATTTAAGCAGAAGAAAAATGAGTAAAGTTTGCTTTGCAATATTATTAATTTTATAAAGAACTGTTTTACCAATGTATATGTGGAATCGTCTTACCAGTACATGCAAAACTGTAGTATATTAGAGAACTTTCTGAAAATTTCACTGCATTTTCTTCTATAAAGGGATTGCATATGGTATGTAAGCTGACATGAATATTCCTCTTGTTTCTCCTCTAGTAGGAAATGCTTAAAGTGGAGAAAGATAAATCTTCTATGATTCCTTATATTAATATTGTCAAATATTTGTATATAGAAATACTGGGATATGTTTGTAATTTATTGTGAATTCTGAAGGTATTTCTGGCTGGTTGACTGAATGTTTTTCTAAGAGTAAAGTATGTATTACTGTCTATTAAATCAATTAATATGTTCATGTAAGGAAATGGTACATATCTCTTTTAGTTATGTGGTCTTGGAATTTTTGAGGAAGACAATCAAGCACATCTGCTGCCATATTTCCACCAGAATTTAAGCAATTGAAAAAACCTTATGATTACCCAATTTGTGATATTGACACAGTAATAAATTATTGCATTTATTCCTATAATTTCAAAAGAAAGCTTAATTTTGATTGCTTCTAGATTTTAGAGTTGCCTCGATACAGAAAGTATATGCCAAATTTTCACAAAAACTAGCCTCCAGAAAATCAGGGCTAACATCTCAAGTCAGGCACCAAAGATGTCATAACTAACTTCTGAAAAGGGAAGTCATCATGCGTTAAACAGTCAAAGAAGAGAAACTGTGGTAGTGAGATTAGTTTAAAGATGAGAGAAAATGTTTCAAAGTATATTTTTAAATATACTTTAGAGAAAATACGATTAAAATTAACTAAGTTTCAAAAAGTCTGTGTTTTTCTATGGTAAAGCTTACCTATGTACTGATTTCCTTGAAGGTGGCAAAATAATTCCTGTTTCAAATATTGATCTTGTTGATTTTGAAATCCTTTTGTCACTTGTGTGTCTGTTTCTGGTTAAAATCTGTGTGGTTTGTTGCAGTACATGGCGTTTGGGAGGAATGGTCACCATGGAGTTTGTGTTCATTCACATGTGGTCGAGGCCAAAGAACTAGGACAAGGTCATGTATACCTCCCCAGTATGGGGGAAGATCATGTGATGGACCTGAAACACAACACAAACCTTGCAATATTGCACTCTGCCCTGGTGAGCTCATACAGCAACTCTCTGCTTTGTTACATACATTTAATGTGGGTTGTTTGTGATTTCTTTTATAGCCCTTTGCACGTAAGGGGAAAAAAAAATATCCAAAGCAACCATCCTGAGTAATATTGTTCATAATTCTGAATGTAATGGTTAAAGTATAAAGTCAGGATAATAACTGTTCAAGACAGAAGCAAACAATTTTTAGTTTCTTTGTGGTACACTCTCTGTAGGGCACAGTATGTTGTGTAGGAAATCTTGATTCAGGATGGGTCACCGAGAACAAAAAGGGAAACAACTTTCTGAGTGTGGCTTAAAGAGAGACATTCAGGGGTCACATAGTTTGTATCCACCATACCTATATGAATTATGTTTGCTTAGGGGTTCACTGAAATTATTTATTCATCATATGAAAAAACACATTTGTGAAACCATGATATTTAAATTGCTATTTTATTAAAAATGGATATTATTTCATGTGTACAGACAGAAAGGCTCACACAAGCTAGGGCATTATTTGAATCCCCATTAAGTTCTTGTGGTACAGATTTTAGGTGCCTCCTTTCTGATAGTTATGTGCTAAACCAATTTCAAAAAAATTATGACTAATCAAATAAATAATGCATGGGTTTTATGTTAAATTTTCCATCCAGTAAAATTAATGCTAACTAAAAAAATTCTTTCAAAATTTATTTTTAACTTTTTGTCTTTAGATTGTGATTAATTTAGGCTAACTTTTTCAAAATGCAACCAGTTCACTTCAGTCTTGTGAATAAACGTAGAAGATATTACACCTAATATGTCAAAATAAACATTTATTTGAGAACTCTGGATTTTGAACAGTCATTTGTACCTAAATGACTTTTAGAGGCACTTAATACTGTTACACTTAAAAGTATCACTTTAAGTCTTTGCTCAATACTAAGATTTGCTGCAATTTGCATATTCAATTTTTAAGGGAATCTTCATGTTGAATTCTCTACTTTTTAAGAGTATTTCTGAAATAGAAAAGTCACATGCTATTTTCTCCTAAAGAAAAATAAGAGAGATGTATGAAATATATATGAGAAGTGCAGAATGAGTTTTCTCCAAAGACAGTATAATAATTGATTTGATCTTTCCTACTCTAAATAATACTATATAGCAACGAATAAAACTGAAGAGGATGCATTGAAATGTAATTTCCATAATGTTTTCCTCTTCACATAAACCTTTTATGATTAATGAGTGAAACTAGCTTCCATGTTTGGAAAGATTTCCATTTTCTGCTGAATAAATTATCAGGGCACAGCTTCATAGCTTCAGAGGCATCTGCATTGAGAAGTGGTTCACAACCAGTCAGTATATAGAATATTTAATACAGAACTTTAGAGAAAAGCCTCGGAAAATCTCTTGCTTTAATTCATGGTGCTGAGATCCTGGGCCCAGGATATGGATAGTATCTTTGAAATGTTCTGTTTTTAATGTCTGACAGCAGCAAAATAGTTTACTTCCATTATTCACTGAACAATGATGCACCCATACAGAACAGTATGTTTAATCACTAAGGTTCTGCTTCCTATTTTAGATATTAACACCATCAGCTAGGGGAGCTGCTCTTCCAACTCCCCTTTTGAAGAATCCTGAGAACAGGATTTGGCAAGTGCCCCAAGTGGAATTCCTTGTTTGGAGGGGTGGTACTTATATAGCACTAGTAGTTATCGAATGAGGTTTTCAAGGACAAGTATTAATCAAAATTATATTAGAACCTACATTTTGAGATTATATTTAACTGCAGGGGCAATGAGGAACTGATGAGTGCCGAAATCTCTATGAATGCAGGATCCTGAATTAGCACAATTAGTCATAACACATTTCATTATGCTTGCCTGTTTTTAAACATACTGTCTAGTCCTATTATTATCGACCATATGATTTTTAACTGGTATGGAAGCACAGTTGCTTTATATTTTCCTTGGGTTTTAATATTTTCATTTACCTCAAGAAGACTTCTGATATACCAAATTAATATTAACAGTCATTAACCTTTACTCAGGGGAGAATTCATCCAAATTCAAGTGCATGGGCCAATAAAAATTACTAAATACAGAACTATTTCTGCCGTTTCCATTTTGTTTACACATTTAACTTGACAAATTCAGAAAGAAGATTATGCAATATGCAAACACAGCAGCAAATCTGATAAGGAGGGAGGAAGGCAGGCGGTTTCTGTCCTGCTACTTTTTATCTCAAAAGAATGTTGCAGAATTGGGATTGTTTACCTTACCGGGAGAATGAATGATTAGAGTACATTCAGCATTGTAAATACAGAGAAGGGAGACTGTATGTGAGGCAAAGTGGTAACTCTCGTTTTTCTTTTCCTGTTCAACTAAAGACATCTAGTCAGGACCAATAACTATTATAATATAACCTATCTGAACTATCACTGTAGCTCTTATAAATCACTTCATAGGGCTCAGGGTTTATTTACATGATACAAGAACGGCCCTCACTTTCGCCTAAAAAGACCATCCTTATAAGGCCTTGTTTTAAATAAGACCTTTCAAACTGTATGTGACCAACATAATTATTTATACTCTTTTGTATCAGCCTACAATTAGAGGAGATGGAACGCTCTTTACTTGAAGAGAAAGGAAAACAGTTTTATATTATTTTAAAGCAGCTCATAACGTTGGTTTCTGTATTTGATTGCCGTAAGAAGCCAGGCTGGGCCCAGCCCGAGGGGCTGTGGTCACCTCCTTGGCTCCGCTGGTAACTGCTCTGTCCATCTCTTTTGCGGCCGCGGTGGCAGTGGACGGACAGTGGCAGGAGTGGAGCTCGTGGAGCCAGTGCTCGGTGACCTGCTCCAATGGCACCCAGCAGCGGAGCAGGCAGTGCACGGCGGCGGCCCACGGCGGCTCCGAGTGCCGAGGGCCCTGGGCCGAGAGCCGGGAGTGCTTCAACCCCGAGTGCACCGGTGAGTACCGAGCGGCTCCGGGCTGGGCCTCACTGCGGCCGCGCCAGCAGCGGCTCCCGGCTGCAGCATGGCCTACATGGCGGGCAGGCCTAAGGCTGCAGGGCCCGAGCAGCTGCACCCACAGGGTAGCTAAAGCAAAAGAAGTTATTAACTACAACACAGGTTTCATGTCAATATACTCATATATAAAGAGCTTCTTTACACTGAGGGCAGCAGAGCACTGAAGGTTCCCCAGGGAGGTTGTGGAGTCTCCTTCTCTGGAGACATTCAAAACCCACCTGGAGGTGTTCGAGTGTCACCTGTTCTATGTGACCCTGCCTTGGCAGGACCGGATGATCTCCAGAGGTCCCTTCCAACCCTCACAGTTCTGTGGGTTTGTGAGTCCTTGGGTCTCATTTGTACTTACTTGATGAGGCAAAAAGCTAAAGAATGGGCCCTGAAAGGCTGCATGAAGGCCGCCAACATGGTATTCCATTTAGAATCTTCTTATTTAAAACGTGTTAATAACCATCTTTTTTGTGCTTGTTTTTTCTTTTTTCTTTTTTTTTTTTTTTTTGGTTTTGTTTTATTACTGTTTGAAGGACATTCATCAGTTTTAGGCAGATATGTTTGAACCCTAAAAACTGAAGTTTTTCATTAACCTAAAAAGTAAATGTATATGAACTGAGTCCCTTTTGTACTGAGACTACTTCCTGATCCTCTGACAGTACAAAAGCAGCCTTCTAGGGTGTGTAGATTCCATGTGGGTTTACCTTTAAGCCTCATTTGCTCTGTCAGAGCATGTAAAAATCAAGATCTTAAAATATTACAGGCAAAAATGGTTTTACTTAGTTTTTATTTTTTAAGGGTTCTTGGGCATATTGTAGATGTATATTTTTACTGTACAACAGCACTATATGAATAAATTTTAAAAAAATATTAATTCTCCCTTATGACTTTCATCGTATTACCACTGTAATTATATTTCTCCAAACAGCAAATGGCCAGTGGAACCAGTGGGGCCATTGGAGTGGCTGTTCCAAATCCTGTGATGGTGGCTGGGAGAGACGGATAAGGATCTGTCAAGGTGCTGCTGTGACTGGGCAGCAGTGTGAAGGAACCGGAGAGGAAGTCAGACGGTGCAGTGAACAGAGGTGTCCTGGTGAGATGAAAATATTATTGTTGTTACTATTTACACTAAAATATGGCTTACTTTAATGGGCATTTTTAAGAAAGACAAGTTCAATATCTGTAGAGTAATAGCCATAAAGAGCCATGTCTGGCCTTTCTTTAGACGAATCACTGCTGATTTTCTCAGTAAATTTCTGTTTTTGCAGCTAGGTGCAAATTAGCCCTATTGGACAAATGAGCAATGCATCATGTTTTGAATAAAGCAAATTACCATAGTAAAAATAGTTTCTATAAAAAAATGTTTGATTGCTTAGGAATGCATATAGTATTTGGAGCATGAACTATTTGCTAGAGAAAATCTCTTCGAATGCACTGTATCTGAGAATATCAGGGCTGGTTTTGTAATTTGAAATTCTTTTTATCCAGTCTACAAGTGACGTCTCTAATACATTTGGAGAAAATTCCAGTACAGTAAAAATAAGGGATAAAGTGAGCCTTACCATAGAGAGACATATAGAGAACGAATGAACGAATACGAGGGCAACATTTTATAAAAAGGAAAGTAATTTAAAAAGAAAGACACATCTTTCTAATATTAAGCATTAATAAAATGTTTAAATATCACTTTCAGTAATATAATGCTTTGTATCACTTTTTACTTTGCCCTCCCAACAGATTTAAGTCTTTCCCACTGAAAGCTAATAAAAGTGTACTTTTGAGCTTCTTCAAAAATGATTAATAAAGAAGAATATCTGGTGAATCAGATAACATTTATCAGTAAACACACATTGTTCTGAACTAAAATAATTCATTGTTAGATAGATGAAAGATAAAAAAATAAGGTGGAAGTGGGGTAGGATGTTTTAGCATTCCACTTGGGAAATTATGTGATCTGAACTGCAAGCCAGGAAGCAGCAAAAAAAATCAATCTAGCAATCTGACTTCTGGACATTTTTCTGGCTGTGTTCTGTGGTAGTCAGAGAAGGACTTAAAAGTCAGGGATGCTTTGGTTCAGGAAATGAGACATTTATCAGATGTGAATTTTATGTTATCAAGGCCGTATTTTTCATAGGTGGCATGTTTGTCCCTTGACAGCCATCAGAGAACATCTTTCAAGAGATTTGCAGTAGAGTAGAACAATTAATCTCATTGCATTCAAAGAACAACAATAAGACTATAAATAGTTAAAAAGTTATATCACTATACTGTAGATGATAACTGAATTTAACTTGCTTTTTAAATTATCTCTTTAATTTTAATAAAAATTTCATTATTTGAAAAGCAGTACAAAATAGTATTTGCATTGGATTTCTAAGCAAACTAATTTCCATAGGTAATGCAGATTTCCTCTATAAAAGCACAACACTAATAGAAGATTAATATGAATCTTCTCAACAAGCAGACAGTCAGATGAACTAGATTCTGCTAATAAAACCATTCTTGAAGTAATTTGCATTTGTATATTTAAAAGTGAAACTATACTGCTGCAGTCCAATTTTCAAAGGTTGCCACCTGCTGTTAATAAAATATTTTACAGATGTATTTACAAGTCAAATGCACACAGAGCTTTATTTGCCATTTGGTGAATTTATTTTTTTACTTGATTAATTCCAGATTGGATTTTGTGTGCTTATAGAAACTATAACCTAAAGCACCTTTTAACAAGCTATGCTTGTGCAGACTATTAGACATGAATTACAGATTTCTTTGCCTCTGAAATTTACTGAAGAGTCTCAGATTTAAATGAAGAGGGTGGATCATTTACCGAAATTTTATATAACAATATAGCGATTTACATTTTATAAAGAAGTAAAACTGGAAAGTACTTTAATGTGTTGTTCAAAGTGTAAGCAAATTACATTATTTTTATGCTTTTCTTCGTAGTACTAAAATAGCTCAGAAAAGCTATTTTCATCTCACTGGTTTCTTGTTCTATGTAAACCACTGAAAAACATGAGAAACTGAAATGCTGACCCTTTTTCATGTATTAGCATTGCTTTGCCAAAACAAGATCATCAGGTGTGTAGAACCATGTAATATTTTTGTAAAGGGTGTGAATCTGCACCTGCTTGTATCACCCAGATGTCTATAGACTTACAAAAAGTTAAATTATAGTTGCTTTGAACTGGGGAAGCAAAAATCTAATAATCCTTTTTCTGTTATGATGACTGATGTTAAAATGTGTTTTACCAACAGACCTGTGTACTTGATAACTGAAAATCTTGACTGAACATTGTGTAGTTTGAGTTCTGCATTATCTACACATTATACAAAATTTTCTTTATAGTTTCTCAGTGATTCTCTTCAAATGGCTGGGGCATGGACTGTATTACTTTCAGCAGCATTAAGAGAGGCAGGCTCAGAAGTACCATCTGAAAGTTTGTTTCTCAAATATCTTGGTTTCTAGAAAAACTTTGAGTATCTTTCATTGTCATTTGTTTTTATTTACAGCTATACATTTTAAAACTGTTGTTTTTCCTTCCATTGTGTAATAATCTGGGAATGAAAAAAAAAAAAAAACAAAATAAAAAACCTGAGATATTTTGAGCTCAGTTACTGCTGCTTTGTTGCATCCCAAATGTCTAAAGTTAAATTTCACTCCTAGTAGGTCAGCAGTACTTTGCACTCAAAATATTTTTCTGTGAAGGATAACTTCAGAAAAATGGAAGCAAATCAGAGAAAGTAAAAAACCTTCTATATTTGGTAAGAAGTTAGTCACTGAGGAGTCACTGCATAAAACTTAGACAAGATGAATGAAGACTATGTCTGTCCCATAAGAATAATGGAGACAGCTAAACAACAAAAGAAAATGCATCTGATGAGGAGTTACATGGCAAGATGACCAGAAACTTGTAGAAGAATGAGTGAGACAAATAGGGCAATTTCCACCAAATGTGTCAGTATAAATGAAGAGATGATAGAACCAAAATCAAAGTGCAGCATTATACAGAAGACTTCTGTAAATTTATTTTTATAAAAATAGGCCTGTGTTCTTATGACAGCTTTAAGAATGTATCATGTTCCAAATATACAGTATTGCTTTCCATTAATACATAATTCCCTAATAGTTAAAACTATATTAACTCTCTATTAATGTTTCCAATATTAATGCTTTACCTGGATTTTACTCGAAAGAGATTCTCAGCATTATAAGGATATTTTCAGTAGTAGAAAGCCTAATAAGGGAGCCCTTTAGACCAAAATATAACTGAAAACAATGTTAGACTATCTTGTTAGTTAATAGAAAGACAAGAGTGCACAACTGTTACCAAAGACCAGCCAATCATTTCCTACTGAAGGTAGAAGTTTTTTTCACAGCAGTATTAGATAAGATAGAATACGAGAAGGGAGAAGATTCAAATAATTGGCAACAGCTAAATAATAAAATTAAAACTTTGGTTTTGTTTTTTTTTTTTTTTTCTCTGAATACACTAATCCGTCCAAAAGCTATTTTCCTATTGCCTTTGTTTATGATAATTTTGCCTGGGTGTAGTTCTACCATCTTTTGAGCTACTGAGTGCTGTAGGCTAAGTTGCCTCGCCCTTTCATTACCCTTTCCTCTCTTTGTTACCTGCCTGTGAGCCTCAGTGAGGCTGTGTGTGTCCCTTGCTTTGTGTGTAGTACTAAGCTTCCACAGATCCCAAGTGGGTTGGTGGCCTCTGGGAGATGCACATCCTCTCTCCAGTAATGCCAGAAGAAGACTGTGCTTCTAGACCATTGACTTTGTTGAGTGTTTGTGCCTAGATGGGATGAATTTAGGCCTATCACTACAGGGGTGTAACATCTGAGTGCATGCTCTGTGTGGGAAGACACTGCTGATTCACGTCATGAGTGAAAGAGTCCTGCCTTTTATTTGCCAATTATAGCAAATTTTACCTCAGTATTTGCTGTTTGCTTCTAAATCCTAGTAGTTCTCTATGATTTTGTACAGTAAACTCATATTTATCTGTAGATATGTTATGAATTATTTGTGCTGTACTTATAGAAATACTTGAACTGATCTTGAGAAGAGCCAGCAGGATCAACAAGGCTTTTTAACTCAGATGTGGTACCACTCCGGTGTGACTATAATGCCTCCATGAGCAACATGGGCGGCAGCCTCATAGATGCTTTAATGTGGGTGGATGATGAGTAAGCTCTGCCAGATAGGTTTTAGCTTTGGGAAGGAGTTAGTTTTTATCCGCAGTATTCCTTGATCCTTGTCCAGGCATTAAAAGGCCAAGAGTCAGCCAGAGACCAGTAAAAAATCTTTTCCTGGGCTAATGGAAATTTCTTCCAAGTTCCAGCTGCTCCCACACCCCTTTCCTAATATTTCTAGGTCTTGGTAGTGCCTTTTACTTTGAACACAACACACAAGTGCACTGTTTATCTTCAGCACTAGGTTAAAGTTTCAATATAATCTTGAGTTCTGAAAACTTTAATTCAAAAGCACACTAGTACCCTTCCAAACAGATGGGAAATCTTTGCTATTACCTGTGTCTTGCTAAGGTAAAATAAAAAATATGGTGTATTTAAGTGTGCATATAGATGCAAGTATTTATTTTTTCCAGAAAAAGCCTCTCACATTTAATATTCAGTATGTGGAGGGAAGAAGAGTTGTAGTTCTGAGAATCAGCACCTAAAGTGGTGATTAGTGAACACAACATATTTGAAATGGCCACAGCTGCATAACAAATATAGTTCTCAGAGAGCTCTAAGCTCTAGCAAATTTATGTAATTTATAATATTACCTTCTTATTATGTTAATTTACGCTCCTCAAAACAGAACATTTCTTTTGTTTATAAGGTCATAATAGAATGGTAATTGCTTTTGCTTATGTCACCAGATGGCTTGTGTTTATCAAAATCTGGCTTTTCCCAGTGTAACACTGTCCTGATGCATTCACTCTGTGGGCATATCTGAAACAGGGCTAGTATTCTAGATTATGAATATAACTGCCTTTCTTTGAGTTTTGCCATTAATGGATCTCTTGCTTTTTTAGCAGCACCAACTGTCTTGATTTACGATTCAGGAATGCTGATGGTGAGGCAAATTTAGCAAGCAATTTTTCTGCCCAACTGTGATTCATATTAGTATTACTGAGCCATCTGCTAGGTATTCTTTGTCCTCTGCACAGAGAGGGTACAGCTTTGTGCAAAAGTCTACTCAGTTCCCTTGCTCACACTTCCGTCAGCAGAAGTACAAAACAGGGAAGATGGACGATTTTATGGGTTAGATAATGGGATGGGCAAAATCTGTAATCTGTTCCTGCCTCTGCTAGAGATTTCCCATGCAACCATGGATGAATCATTGAATTGCTTTCTGCCTTATCACACCATCTGCTAGAATGAATTTCCTTTCTTTTTTCTTGGTTTGTGACCACTTTGCTATAATACTGCAGTGTTACTTTTTTTTTTTCTGAAAATATATATATAATAAACAATTCCTGATTTTCTCTGCTGAACTTGGAGTGAATTAGGTTTCAGTAACGAACATGTCAGTGATGTGAATTGTGAGATGACTTCAGCCAGATGTTTTCTGTGCTAATCTAATTTACTCAAAAATCATAAACTGGAATCTACAGTAACATAAAAAGAGCAAAAGGACCATGTGAAAATAAAACATGGAGCATTTGCTGAAGTTTATTTTTCCCCAAGCAGTTCTGTTACTACAAAATTGTGACAATATTTTTCCCTTTAAATGGTATTGCAATAACCAGTAAAAGGTTATTTTGTTTTATAGACACTCAGTCCCACATTATTGACTATACTTTCTTAATTACCAACTTGTACTGAAACACATTTAAGAGAAATAACCTGGTTTTATAATAACCTTCAGAATATACAGCTCTCATTTAGCACCTTTAGAACATTTAGTGTTTCAAATGTCTTTTCAGAACTGATTCTTTCACATAAAGATTCAATTTTAGAATAATCTTTATAAATTTTAGTTTAAGATTAGCATCATAACTTATTAC
The DNA here is from genome assembly GCA_025920805.1 of Petroica traversi. Taxonomy (NCBI): domain Eukaryota; kingdom Metazoa; phylum Chordata; class Aves; order Passeriformes; family Petroicidae; genus Petroica; species Petroica traversi. Next base: position 9,470,439 of record JAHLSL010000046.1, on the reverse strand, counting down.
AGTTTAAGTCTCATCATCTTCTGATAGTTGCTTAGTGTTATTGATCAAAATAGAGCAACAAGGAAAGATTCAAATCTATTAACATTGTAACTGCAACCTAAAAAGTGCTTGCTAGCTGGAGAGAATAAAGCAATAGGTTATATGAAATAAATAACATCACAAAGACAGATATGCAAAATTTCAAGTTTTCCATTTTTGTTCTTCAAACTTAAAATTAACCCAAGTTATGTTAACATACACATCTCAGGAAAAAATGGAATTAAATTGAACTCTTTTTTCTGATCTAAAATATCTTTAATTTTTATAATTTTTCATTTATAAATGACAGCACCTTATGAAATATGTCCTGAAGACTATTTGATGTCAATGGTGTGGAAAAGGACCCCAGCTGGGGACATGGCATTCAATCGATGTCCTCTCAATGCCACAGGTACAGTACTGCTTTGAAATTCTGTGATGATAAAAAAGGGGATAAATATTTTGCTTTGTGTCCTAGATAAATTATTACTAGACTCATATAAATATGCATATATTTGAATATATCTATATAAACCTTGCATATTTACTTATGCAAATATACACATGCACATATATGCATGGGTTTGTGGTGTGTGTACATACATCTATATATATATACATACGAGCTTTATAGCCATGGAGAAAAAGCTGGCAAGAAATCAGTTTGACTGGATCTATCAGGCAAAGTGATAAAAATGAGGGAACACACAGAAATCTTTTTAATTAAGAAAATACTACTAAAAAGCAATCAAGTAAACATTGAAATGTGTTTCAGGATCTTATACTACTCTCTATATACGTTGCATGAAATTGTTTCTGTGTGTGCCTTTAAAATACCACGGAATATAGATTAAATAAGGTTTATTCTTTCCAATTGCTCTCTCTTATATAAATATTTTCTGTCTTCTTTGTGTCTTACAGGCACCACTAGCAGACGCTGCTCTCTCAGTGTTCATGGAGTGGCCTTTTGGGAACATCCAAGCTTTGCTAGATGCATATCAAACGAGTACAGACACTTGCAGCATTCAGTAGGTGCAAAGTCAGCTTTAGTACTTGCTCTGTTTATTCATTACTAATCATTGGCATGAAAAGAAATTTACTTATTTACTCTTAGGTTTCTGATGAGCAGTGCCAGGAGGAAAATAGACCTGAGAAAGAATAATTTATATTGATGGATATTATTTTGATCTTGTATAATGCTGGTATTTGTGAAATAAGCCTTGTCTTACTGTAGAAGTGGAAAAATGAATCAGATTCCCTTCTTTCATATACACTGTGTGAAATTTTTATCGGGGTCAGAGACTAGACATATTTTAGTTTATTAGAAAATGAGATGTGAATAAATGAGATTTACTGGAAGAGAGACTTGCTGAGAATTTTGTAATACTGTGTATTCTTTAATTGTAGAGTAGGAAGCCAGGAATATTTCTTTTTGCTAACAATTTAGAACTTCACCATCAAATGTAAAATAGAAAATTACTATGGGGTAAATCTATCACAGTGTCTTGGAAAAGGTAAAGTAACTCTAGATGAAGAAATACTACATGGTTTTTTTTTCAAAAAGCCTAACAAAAAATTTCTTTGCAGACCATAGGCATTATACAATTATGTACTGCCTAAATATATTTATATGGGTAGATATAATACATTATGTATATTGCTTTATAAATGCAATACCATGGTATATGTTAAGTGTATTGATTACCCTCAATATCCCTAGCTGAACCATTCAGCCAGGTTAATACTATAGTGGGAAGTGAGCCTTTGAAGATTCTCATGAACAATGGGTTTTCCCTACTTGATGTATTCTACTGACATTCTTATTACTCTGCATCCTTTTCCAAAGGCCACCACTCTGTTTATCACTCAGCAGAGGCACACTAACATAGCTCTGTTCTTCATAACTTCCCAACATCTCACCCAAGTGCAACACTTCCGTAACATGTTTAAAAGCATGGCTTGACAAGCAATAGCCTGGCTGCCATTCCTCAAATCTGGATTGTTACTTAGAGGAGAATTTGATTAATTTCTTTGAGCTGCATTTCTCTTTCATTAGATCCAATTTATTTGAGGCCTGGGCTTCAGTTTCAGGGTTGGCCAAAGCAAGAATTATTTTTAAAATAGGACAGAATAGATTGTCAAAGGAATTTTCCCCACTTCACAGAAGCTTCTGTTTTACTCAGCTGCCCGCATGTTCATCTCTCCCTTTAGCGTTCATACTCAAAAAACACATTAAGCTGGCTGTAATATTTTTGCTTTTAATAATTTTGGTATTTTATTCTGTTTCAACAATTTCATACATTATGTCTAAGCTAGTTTGCGACTCAAACTAGGCAAAATGCTGTTTCATGCTCTTTGGTGGTTTGACTTTCCTGGCTTCGGTAATTTTTCAAGAGTCGCAAGTCTGATTTGTTGAACAAAATAAGACATTTCTAACATAGAGCAGATTTATCTTTTTTTCTATGTTTCCTTTTTGGAAATATTAATTATGAGTAAATTGCACTGTGAAATATTCCTTCTGCCAAAGAACATCTAAAAATTCTTTAAAATACACAAACACCTAAACATATCTTTTTTGCTGCACAAAATTTAAGTCCAGTTCATGTGCAAATTAAAAAAGAAAAGTGGACTTCTTTTACACTTGGGAGCTGTTCACAAAACAAATTGGTCTGTCTTATATCTTCCTGCTTCTCAAAGTGAACAACGCAGCATATTTAAAGAATCAGAGAAAATAGAGGTAAAGACCTATAAGGTCATCGCCCTGCAAATGTAGGCTTGTCCCCCCACGATACATATGTTAGTTCCATAAATCCCTGAAAATATGGCTTTATAAGGAAGCTGCTGACAGACGGTGTTGCTATAATAAATATGTGTGCTTATGAAAGCATTTATGAGCTGCCTCAGTGTGCTTAACTTACCAATAAAGTTATTTTACCAACTCAGACCGGGAATAGAGGAGGGTATCACTCAGTTCTGTGAATATTCCCATAAAATCTGAGTCTGAGCTGAATCATTTTCATTCATTATCTGAAATATATTAAAGAAAATTCGATGCATGGTCTTAAAACAATGTTCCTGAAGTTGGCATAAAGCAGTTGGTATACATAAACACGTTAAAGCATAGAATACAGACAAATCCCTGTCTTTTTGCCCTCCAAACAAGCTGCATATGATCTAGAATTGGAAATCACATAGTAGAATTCACATGATTCTGTGCCTAAGAAAATATTATCTAAAGAAAAATGTTCAGTATGGTGGGAGACTTCCTTGGCCACAGACCCTGCTAATCTGGCTACACAGGTGCTGAACTGGAGGCTTATGGTTATCCTAGTAAATAAACTTAAGTTTGAAAACTGTCCTTGTAGACACCTGCACTGTTTAACTGTGTATCTGTTAGCATGCTCCCTGACCACTTCAGACCATACCAGTGAGCTCTCTCCCAAACAATGCCTACCATCCTTTAGAGGATGGCATACCAGAGAGGCCACTGTCAGCAGGCAATAAAAGCATGATTTTCTGGGACAGAGGAGTGATAGAGGGTTTAACGTGAGGAAACCATAATTCTCTGCTATATATAGTGTAGAATTTTACCACAAAACCGCAGGTGACTGACCCCTGAAGACTGTTTCCCTACTGTAACTACTGTAGATTCACTGCCTCGTGCCCAAAGCTTATTGTATTTTTACAGTTTTCTCTATTACTCACCTGGAATTGACATGGGACAAATTTAATCCCTTAATAAGCAGTATTAAAGAGGCAGAAACCCAGCTAGTGCTGTGTGTTCTTCAGCTTGACTCAAGACTTGTACTGAGACCAACGTGGCAGCTCTGTAAATCATCCTAGAATGGCACCATATTTTAATCTCATAATCCATTCGAAAGTCTATTTGTAACGATGGAGAGTCATTAAAGCTAAAAATACACCCATAATGCTAAAGATAATATACTTTGCTCATAATCCCCAGCACCATGGATTTTTCCAATCACTTACAGAATGTGCCAAGCAGACTTACTGCCCCTACTGCATGCCCTGGCACTTCCAATGTAGGTTATGGCACCCCAGAGGAAAACAGGGTTTTCTATTGGTTAAGTTAAGTTGTCTGGACTCATGGACCATTTTTTGATATATATATTAATACTATATTTAATATCCTATTACTGCAGTTTCAGAATAATTCACAGTCTTAACTTAATAAATCTCCTCAATATATTTTTGAGATGAGCCTGTACTACATCTCCATTTTTTGTTGATGGAGAACTGAGACCACTTAAGCAGGAAATTTATCTCAAGTCTTCTGAATTAGTGCCTAGCCAGTCTTGCTTCTTAATGTCCCTACATCTCCATAGGACAGCTCAGAAAATCCCTGGCATGGTAAAAATGTAATAACCGCAGGGCCTCTGAAGAGGCTGTGCACTTGAACATGATGAAATAGTACAGGGGGATGGTTTGACTTGTGGAGATCGACAGAAAACACTCAGTCTATGTCTTTCAAGGGCACCGTGTCCTACACAATAGGAGTTTGAGGAAAAGCAATTCAGAGAATGATGCATGTCAACTGTGCTACAAATGTACAGCCTGTACTTCTGTTAGTTTATTTTACCTTGTAAAATATGGACTACGGGTTCCTTTTAAAACTAGAGATGATAATTAAATCTCTTTGAATAACAGAACCAATTAGTCTGAATAATTTATCCTGCATTTGGTACAAATCAATCATCAAATGAATTCAACAAATACTGTTTGACCAGCTTATACAGCTGGTTGACTAATAAGAAAATATATTCACTGAACATATTAAGGGAGAAAAAAGCCCAAATCCATGAAATAAACCTTTAGGAAATTATTTGCTTAGCTCTAATAATAATATTTAGAGAACCTAATTAGGATTATTCTTCCTAAAGCACTATAAGTGAAAAATTCAAAGTGATAAATAGGTATACTTTGCCTCCTGGAATCCTAACCAAGTAATAATTTCATGAGCAGGAAAAGAAACATCACAGATCATATATCAGTTTTGTTCTGGTTTTCTTGCATTGTCCTAATGTGTTTTCAGTGTCTACAGCTTTGCATTAAGAAAATGTTCTTAGTCTAGTATGGTATCTGTTACCAGTCATTGTAGCTGAGAGGAATATTTTGCCCAATGATGTGCAATTTGTTAAATGTGTTCTTGTGAAAGTGGAGATGACAACAATAAATTCTTCCAACTGTCTTTTTATTGTGGATGGACATGTAGTAAAGTCATTAGGTTTAATAAACTCAAGAGGCAGAGGATATCCTTTCTTCAGTTCCTTCTGGAAAATCCTTGGTCACATACTGATCACCAGAGTTTTGTTAATAGTGAGGAATTTCCTTCCTTTCTGTAATTTTGTATTTAATTCTCAGAATTTGGAGGATTTTTCCCTTCTGTAGGATAGACCTAATTTGGGTTTTCAGACTATTTTACCAAATCAATTACTACTGCTCTAGCAGAAGTTATGGACCTTGCTGAAGACTCTTCTCTCTTTCTACCCTTGGCATATAATTTCATTTTCTGAAAACTAAACTACTTTAGTCTAAATAACATATTTTAATCTCTTTAAAGTGTATCTGTTGTTAGCTTAATGGACTGTAATATGTAGAAAGGCAGATTAGATGATGATCTAATGACCCAAACTTGGTCTGTATAATATTATGAAGTATGCTCCTCATTGTTCATTATCTTCTTTTGATCTGGAAGCAGAAAATGCTGTGCCTAATTGTTTTACATAGAATTGTCTACTTTACCTAGTACTTAGCTAATCTGCACTAGTGTCTTCTGAGGTGTGGTTTGGAGGTTTTTTTTACGTTAATTGGATAAACAGAGTAAAATCCTTCCTGAGACGTAGAAATTTATTTGTACTGTGATTATCAGTGACTACAGGACCAAGAATAGAATCAGTGATTAGGAACCCACAGGCCTAATTCAGATGGTATCCAAGAAAAAAAAAAATACTTAAATGTCTCAAATAAGAGTACATTTTGCTCTCATATGCTCATATGAAGCCTATTGAATTTGGTATGGTATAAACAATAAAATTAGGAATATACTACATTATCCTGCTTCCAAGAAGCATAGATAAAGAATTCTTAATCTATTCTTAATACATTCTATGGATAATAGCCATCTAAATTAGAAAAAAAAAATCAAAACTAAACAAAACAAACTGAAACAAGAAATCACTCACCTCCTCCCCAACTGTCCAGAATCTAAAAACCAGGAGAGAAAAGACTTGAATGGGAGCTAATGAAAAAAATTAAAATGAGATTAAAATATTTAGGTTTGGAAGAGCAATGAGATTTCACATTTTATGAGATTTTTAGAAATTTAATATTGAAGTTTTTCTGACCATTTTTAATGAAAATCATTAATACATAAAATCTTATCATGGAGCATTAGAAACTGACTTTGTGAAAATTGTGGAAATATTTGAATACATAGGTTATTTCTATTTTCTACTCTGTTATGTATTCATGCTAAGTAATGGGATTTATTGATTTACAAAAAAAAAAAAAAAGAAAAAAAAAGAAAAGATAATTTTGTAATGGATCTGCTTAAAAAAGTATTGGCAATGTATTATTGTCTTACCACACATTGAGAGCCCTTTTGCCTAAAATGAGTTTTCCTCTACATGTCTTTTGGACACTCTAGTTTGGAAGAGATTTGAAGTACACTCATAAATAATGATGAAGACTGAAGCCTGTTGTGAAGAAACTTTATTGCTGAAAGATATATCCAATAGTATTAGAAAATCTCTTCTAATACAGACCATTTTATAGACCTGTGGAGCACAGTTTTCTAGCCTGGATGAGGAAATTCTTTATTTAGTTGCTGTGATAAAAATAAGGCTGCCATTTCATAGAATCATCGACTGGTTTAGGTTAAAAAGGATCTTAAAAAACATCTAGTTCCATTCCCCCTGCCATGGACATGGCACATTTCAGAAGATCAGGTCACTCAAAGCCCTGTTCAACCTGGCCTTGAACACTTCCAGGGATGGGGCATCCACAGCTTCTCCAGGCAGCTTGTTCCAGTGCCTCACCACATTCACAGTAAATAATTTCTCCTTAATATTTAATCTAAATCTACGCTCATTCAGTTTGAAGCTGTTCCCCCTTGTCCTGTCACAACATATTCTTAGAAATAGGTATTGGAAGAGTACAGTAAAATCTTTCTGGAGCCTTCTCCCCAGCTGAACAATCCCAACTCTCTCAGCCATTCCTCATAGAAAAAGTGCTCCATCTCTCTGATCATCTCTGTAGCCCTTCTCTGGACTCACAACAGGTCTATGCCCTTCTTAGGTCGCAGGTCCCAGAACACAGTTCCACTTTTAATGATATAACACCTAATATAATATGCATTCATGCCAAATGGGCTGCTTTTTATCAGAAAGTTGGAAAACTAAAAAGTCTCTTAATTCTTGAGAATTAGGAAGGAAAAATCTACATATGAATTATCGCATTGATGTCAAAATATTAGCACTTACAAAGCAGCATGGGAACTTATGCAGGTGAATCTTTACATACCAAACTAATAATATAGCCATAAAAATGCATTTCTGCTGCTTCTGCTCAGACTATAATTTTGTTTCAACTTTTTCCACAGCAGTGTTATTCACAATTTTGCAAGTGCTTGGCTAAAATATAATTTGATAAAAAGAGCTCTGAGGTGAATAATGATTTGCTCAGCTGCAGCTCATTAGAGATGATTTTGTTTTTCCAAATTATATTACAAGGGCAGCATATCAGCCTGTCCATGTACTCCTCACTGAAATGACTGCTGTACTCTGGGGAATGAAAGGCTTCCTCCTAAAAAATTTACTGCTCCTTTTTTTTTTGCTAGTTTAGTGCTTCATTTCTTTTTATATAGCTGCAGAGCAAAGAAGCCAGGCTTAGTTTTATGGATTGGAATGCAGAGGCCTCAAAAGCAACATTTTTGTTCTTCCTCAGTCTATACTTACATGGATATATGCTAGTTATTCCTCTTTACCTTCACAGCTTTTGATAGGCTGGTATGTCAATAAATGATCTGCATTCCTTTCCTTGCTTCTCTTGTAAGGCCAGAATCTGCAGCTCTGTTTAGTCACTTCCGTTATCTTGTTTCAAGGATGACAAAACTTTATCTCATCAGAGAGCAACTGATCAAGAGATTGTGACAGGCAACAGTTTTATCCTGCCTCACTAACATTTTCCCATTCTACACATGAGAAGATTAAAACTTTAGGGAAAAAAAAGCTAATGACTTCGGTATCACTGTTGGCTTGATGTTGAGGGCACTCTACAATTACCTGAAATGAGGCCTCTTCTCCCAGGTAACAAGTGACAGGATAAAAGAAAATTACCTCAAGTTGATCCAGGGAAGCTTTAGGCTAGATGTTAGGAAAAGTTCTTCCTGGAAAAGATTTTCAAGCCCCAAACCCTGGAGGTATTTAAAAGACATAAAGATGTGGCACTTGGGGACATGGTTTAGTGGTGGATTTGGCAGTGCTGAGATAACAGTTGGACTCGATGATATTAAAGGCCCTTTCCAACCTAAATAATTCTAAATACAAAATAATAAATAATTCTATGATTCTGTGATCTTGCCAACATATACATGCACCTCAATCTTTGAGATGTTATGCAGAAGAAGAAAACATTTTCTGCTTTTCTGCACAAGCACATTACTACATAATTCAACCTGGAGAGTTCCTTTTCTTCCTTTCTGATTTTGAATATATGTTTGTTAATAGCCAACCAGTCCTACTTGTTAAATTCTAAGAAAAGTGCCCACTATAATTTCAGGGCCCATAATATTTTTTCCATGTCTGGAACACACACATTTACCAAAGATTAATATGTGTGTTAAATAAAATTTGCTCCTGAGTTTGCTGCTGCTGCTGTGTTTTCTGCAGTAGTGGGCAGCTGAGTGTTCCATGATCACACTGAAATTATTAACCAACCAACCAACCAACCAACACTGCAGCCACAGGTGAACTTCACTAGGGTCTGGCCATTTAAGAACTCAATAAAGAAAGATTTCATCTAATTTTCCCTTAAAGTCTACCAGAACTGCTGGAGGCTTCACTCCAACTGAATGTGGCACTAGCTGCAAAATGACTGCAAGAGTTTGGCTTTGCAGAAGGGAACAAAGAAGTGGTCACAGCATCTTACAGTTACAAACATTCATTTGCTTTTTGTCCACTACTTCATTTGCTGCATCCCCCCACCATGGTTTAGGAAGTATATGAGGGTCAAAGGATTTTTCTCTCCCTTATTACTTTATGCAGCACCCCCATGCAGAAATGAGGGCTCTCAAATAGTGCTAATTTAAATAACTTCTTGGCTTAGTTCTGCTAATAAAAGTGAGTGTCATGGAAATGAATGTATAGAAGGAAAATCAAATAAGTATAGAAACTGGTTAAAAACAAGCATTTCAGTTGAAGCATTTATCAGAACTTTATGTTTAGAGACATATACTTACAAGGATGGCCATGTAACCTAAAAAACGAAAGACAATTCATTCGTAATATGTCCCTTTATGACCTGTAGCCTCAGCCATTCAGTCAGTATGGAGAACCAGGAGACTTTACCCCAAGCAATGTTATGTCTGTCATAGAATGAAAACAACCCTCTCAGAGTCATCATTCTCTTTTTCCTCTCAACTCTTGCTCTTGTCAGGTTGCATTATACATAGATAACACAAATCTTGAAGACATGCCCTCTGGTTAAAAACAGAAACAACAATAACAACAACAAGATCTCTCACACAACATGCCAACGTGAGCAGGATTTAATCACAGATAATTGGAACATTTAAGAGCAGTACTTAATAAAACAATTATACAAGCCCTGGTCAACAAACACAAAAATAAATATAAGGGGAAAAACAAGTCATCTGTTCAATGATTATTCACTCCTAATCCTGAGACTCATTTCTTATTCTACTGAGGGCAAGCTTATCTATTTAAAATGTCCATTAAAATGTTTTGTTGGATCAAAATGCTGAAACTGTGTAATTACATTCTGTCTGTTACCTATTTAGTGGCTACAGCTCAAGGATTGGAATTGACAATATTGAGGATGATGATGATGTTGATGGAAAAAAAAAAGAATTGTATAATGAGCTAAAGTGGTAAAAAAATCTTTTGAACTGCATAGTAGGAGTCTTCTTGTAAATGAGAATAGAGAAAAAAGATACAGAAAGAATGAAGCATTTCTCTGAGCTGCTCACATTTTTCTTCTAAAAGCATTTCTGACCTCCACACATACTAGATTTTTTTTCATAGATTCTTCTGTAAACCTGATCACATAAAGAAGAGCACATGCAGTTTCATCTGTGCAGATATTCAGTTTGATATATCTGAGATAACTGTCGAAAACAGCAAAGGATTCTGTGTAATTAATCCACCTTCTTTTCTCTAAAATCAAATCCCTATTTTGAGGAACATTTTGCTTAAAAAGATTTGGAAGTATATGACAGTGGAATGACTGTTTTGATATGATGAAGCAATTCTTATTTTTTCTGTCTATATACATTTTGAATAAGTTCCTTAAAGCATTGGGTTGCAGCCTTTCAGCTGAGTGCTCATAGGCACAGATTGAGCACATTTTCTGTAAGAACTTGGTTCAGAAGATTACACGCCATAGTTGTATAAATGCAGGGAGGCCAAAATTATTTCAGGACACTCCTTCAACTTTGACTTTTCTTGTTGGGGTAAATGATAGGAGGCTTTAGTTTGCATATTAGAACATTTGCATGGATTTATTACAGAATTATAGAACTGAAAGGAAATTCAAATTTGTCCCCATCAGAATCAGCTATACTTGTGTTATTCTAGCATTTTCTTTTGCTTGGCTGTTATTAAGGCCTCCAGTATGTAAATTTGCATAGTCTGTTCAGGTAAACTGTACATCCTTTCTTTTAAAGTTGTGAAGTTTTCCTTAATTTATATCTTTAATTTGCCTTGACACAATGTATAAAAATTACTTTTCCTCTTTTCTACTGTACAGAAAGGGAACATATGATTGCCTTCTTCTTTGTACAAAATGTTTATTTATTTAGTAACGAATTTCACTGATGACAAAGTGGAAAATTACTTTGTATTGCTTTAGCCATCTCCTTCATAAAATACTGAATATATAGAAAACATCTCTTGCATGATATTAGGTTATAAATACTTGAATGCATACCTGATGATTCATAGCTCTATCTTTAGACCTTACGCTGTTTCTTTTACAAGATGGATGAAATTAGAATCTCAAACACTGAAACAGCCTGAAAATAGAGAAATAAATTGTAAATAATTAATTATATTGAGGGAAAATAAAGTTCTGTGCCAAAACAGTTAAAGGACTGTCTATTGATTATCAGAAAAAAATCCTGTAATGAAGATTTTGTCAAATATGAACAACTTCCTCACAGTGACATCACATTACAGGTGTGGTGTGAATATTCTCACAATTGTTGCATCTTAAGAGCACTATATTTTACAAAATATTAGTCTTGGGTTCTGAAGTTGAAAAGCAAAGTGGTTTGCAGATTATGAGCAATTTCAGGATAAATTTTTATTTCAAATTATCTTTTCTCACTTCTCTGTAAGACTTACTAACTCGGGTTCTTATAGTCCCCCTACCATAAAATGTTTTAATGACATGATTAGTAATACCTAGCCATGAATCCAACATCATCTTAAAAAATAATGAAAAATGGTTGATGGTGTAGTTTCTCTTCAAATTAATAATTCTTTTCAGTCTTTTATAGGTTTCTTGAGGGTTCATTGTTTTCTGTCCTTTTAAAACACACCTAGCTGTTAAGTTTGCAGTAATTACTATGCAGTAATAAATTCTTACTCCGATGCTGGTGGCCTAGGAGATCTGACTTTGTAAAGAAGCATTTTTATTATATCATACTTTCTGATAAATCGGGGGACAAAGGCAGTTGGACCCTGAGTCAAAGTCCAGTTAAACATTACAGTAATTTTTCAAATGTGCAGCCTTATAGTGCAGGCAGACAGAGGCTGGGCTGACAACTGAAGTGTCAGTTTAACAGCTGCTTCATTTCACTATCTCTCGGCTCATAAACTTTATTTTTAATGAGCCTGCCTGTAAGACCACTAAAAAATGACCTTCACACAGAGAACTACAAGGACCTAGAGTGGTGACCAAAATAGCTTTCTTGGGCAGTGCATAATATCACAGTGATCATAGAACAGAAAATAAGCACTATGTTGAGAAAGACATTATGCTAACTACTGATGAGAATATTCTTTATTTTAATGTAGAAATATTATTGTGAAAGCTGTGCAATAATTCATTACTTTCAACTTATACTAATCTAAACATTGTCAGTGGCTTTAATTGTATTGTGCCAGTTTACATCACCTGAGTGAATGACCTGTGATTTTAAAGTTGTGTTTAGGAGTTGTAAGCTGTCTTACAACAACAAATACATTATATAATAAATAGATAATAAAGAGGTTGTTAATTTTTCCATGAACATTGTTTGCTGATCTTAGAAAAAATTTCTCTGAATTAACTCTAATTTTCACCACGTTTTTTAGCTCTTGGAACCTTTTGTTTTGCTATACTGTTTCTAAGGGTATGCTGCCCATCTAACTCAAGGCAGTGTGGGCCTGGAGAGGTAACTAGGGATTGGGGAAAGGAGCTTTAGAGGATGAAAAGAAAGGTGCTCTTGGAGCTGTGAATGAGTGGTGTGTGTATAAGGGAGAAAGGATCCTTGTGCTCAGAAACTGAGCTTTCTGGATATATCATTTAACAATAGTTCTAAACTGTTCTAAACTGAGCTGTAGTTTTTAAGATTGAGTAATTTGGAGATGCTTTGAACCACCTGCATTGCAACCCTGGCTATGTTTGAAGCAGGTGTGATAACTTAGTCCCATGACATTGTGGTCACTTGCTAGGCCTTTTTTATCACTGTGTCTAAAGAGCAACTGAAATGTCTACCTGAAAGCACTAAAAGCCATACTACAGCTCTCACTTCTGCTATTAGAGATAGGTAGAATTTAGCACTAAAACCAGAGCTTTACTTGTTCAAAAGTATAAAAACCAGTCAAAAGAAGGATCCTTTCAACTTATTATTTGCATTCCAAAAGCAGCTGTGGCCAAGATTTCTGTGGGCTTTTTATGTCCCAAAACCATCAGCAACTTGGACCCAACCATCTTTAAAATGTGACTTTAAAGTCTGGCAGGAGCATGGAAAAATAAATGGGAGATGAACATACAGATGAAGCAAAAGGAAGAAAATTAATGCAATACAAAATAACTTGCTAAATAGTTCAACATCCTTCCTACCAGTGTCTGTACGAGCATAACAGCACAGGAGAGTTTTTATGAGGACTGATCATTTGCTGTTATTACTGATATTAAAAGAACATCTTTTCTCTCTCTTAAACTTTGCCTTCAAGTTGTATGATGCGTTTCCCACAGTACATTCTGAGGCACATGTTAGATTTGGGAGTTCAGCTATACGGACTGTCTTTTATATTGTATGTCTCTTGGGCTTGAATATTGTTAATCCCCAAAATCTGGAAATATGTTCTGGTGTAAGGAACAGGTGGATGAGTTACAGGTAAAGCTTTACACTTTAGTGTAACTGTGCTGGCTGATGCTCTTTTTTTACACTTGCTACTGAGACAGAGTGTGTGAGCAGATGAGACAAATGGCAACATTTCGCAAGAAAATTTTCTCAGCAAAAATGCGCAAATCAACTTTGTGTTTGCTTTTACTTGTTTTTTACTTACTCATTATGTTATGTGTACAATATCAGATTCCTGAATTTACTGAAATTAATTTCCTTCCATTCTCACCCTTTTTTCTTCACTATTAGTTTCCTACACAATTATGTCAAAAATCTCCTTCTAAAAGGAATAGAAACTGCACAAAATTATTTCTGCAAACAAGTTTCTTGCAGTATTGCAGTATTCTGAAGACTAAGAGAGGTATTTCTGCTGAAATATTTGTTAAAAAAATGCAACCAACCATCCAAACCAATTAATCGTCTTAGTTCTCACAGATTTTTTTCCTAAATATTAACAGTACTATTATGCTTGTACTTCTGTACTCATGATAGAGGATAGATTCACTCCCTGTCCATGATGCAGCAGGCAGGTGTTCTCTCAAGTCTTGAGTATTTCTAGGGTTTTGTCAAGGCATTTGTTATCCCCAGCTGCTCTTAAAGATGATTTAAGGCCATGGAGGAAGCCTGAAGCAGCCACTTTGCCCAGCCCCAGCTGTATTACATATATCTAGTTTATCTGATGCCTGGTTGAGAATGTAACCAAAATATTAACCAACAGTATGGGAAAAAAACCCTTGCTGCTTAGAATTCCTATGTCAGGTGATAACTGCATTTTTAAATTACTTCCATGGGAGTTATTTTGAACTATTTCAAACATCGTACTGATTTTATTACATAGTGTATCCGTATATATTATTCTGTATAATGAAGGCATCCATATTGACACGAAGTGTCTGGGAAGATGAGATCTGGAAGTGGCAAAAAGTATCTTTACACTCTTCCTTCTGCATCCACCAGGGTATTATCACAGAATCATCAAGGTTGGGAGAGACTTTCAGTATCATCTAGTTCAACTTTGTTACATTAGTAATTTTTACCTCTATGTGTCAGTAATAAGTCAAGTTAAAAAGCAACTGAAGATACATTTTTAAAAATCATGAGAACATTTTTGTTGCCAATTACGTAGTATTTTTCAGCCCTCCTGCTTGGAGTGAAGTTTGGGTAATTCTGTCTTGGGTAATTCTATCTAAAAACCTTCAAACTCAGGTAATTTTATGATTCTGTGATAATTTAGTTTTCAGTTCAGAAGAACTTGTGTTTTTATGCATAAATTTGTATGTATATTTTAAAATAGGTTGTTTAACACATGGACTCTTTTTCTTTAGCTTTGTCTAGCCTTGTCCTGTTCTCGTGATACTCTTCTGCATCTTCCTGGGATGCTGAGTCAGCTTTGAGAATTAAGCAGATCCACAAGTTCATCTTCTTATCAGGAGGGTACTCCTAGCATATTTGTTTTGGATCACTAGCCCTGAACACATCTGCTGGGACAGCTACTGCTAAAGTATGCTCTTTTGGCAGATACACAGGAGCTATTCATAATTTAATTTACATTTCTTGGAAAAAACAAACAGGATTGTTCCAAGTTAACACCTTTGTGTTAGAGCTACAGGAGAGAGCACCATAATCAGCTTCCAACTAAACCATCTCTCTTGCATTGACTAGCCAAGCTGGGCTGGCAGAGATGAGAGGTCTACTTTCCTACAGTAAATTAGAGTATAATAAGTACTAGCTTACGATTTATTCCTTTCAGAGTTCTTAGTTGTTAAATGAGGGGCAGTTGTGGTTGTACAGATGTTCCTCTGAGGAAGGGCAGTTCCTTGCTGCATCATGAGAACAGATTAAAGCTGCAGTCCATCCCATGGAGTTTGAAGAAGCAAGTGTGTGAAATACAAGAAATTCAGAAGATTTCAGTATAAAATCAATGATGCTCTGATAAAAATAATATTTCAATCACCATAGATTATTATTTTGTCTTATGTTTAACAGGACGAATTTTTTTTTTTACTAGTTTTAACATTTAATATCTTCGCCATGTTTAGAATTTATCATACATTTTTCTCAGTAAAGTAGGTTCTGATAATAATTTTGCTCTTTTGGTACAGATTAAAGAGCATCTTGCCAAGGGTCAGAGGATGCTGGCTGGTGATGGAATGTCCCAAGTAACCAAGACACTATTGGATTTAACACAGAGGAAAAATTTTTATGCTGGGGACCTTCTAATTTCTGTGGAAATTCTCAGAAATGTTACGGACACCTTTAAAAGAGCAAGTTATATCCCTGCATCTGATGGGGTTCAGGTAAGAGAAACATTGCAAAGGTAATGTTTCACTTGATGGAGTTAAGGTCTTTATATTGCACTACACTGCATGACAAGTGTTTTGCCCACTGAGGAAATCTAAAGTCTTCTGCATGACAGACAAAGCATTCTTGACATAAAACTAAGATCTAAGTGTAAAATAGGGAGAAAACTCAGCTACATTTCATAAGGCAAATATCCAAACCAATGCAGCAGGTGAAAAATGTAAAATACTTTCTTTGTAACGTTTCAGTATCTTTGTCTTTCAAGGTTCAGTCTGTTTGAGAGGAGGAGTTGGTATTTTTTGGCACTAAGCATTTCAGTAGTGTTCTTTGTTCCTGTTCATTTCAGTTGGAAACTAGTTAATTTGAGTTCAAAATCTATCCACAATTGTATGTAATTCTGGCATTGCTTCTTCATTTCTGATAAATACTGCTCATTAAAAGTGTGCAGGAGTGATGGATAGTGCATTTGGTATAAATTTTCTATTTCACATGTTTGATTAACTCTTCTTGTGCAAGAGGATAAATTAAATGCTGTCAGAGTTAAACCACTGTAATTATTTCTACATAATGGACAGCACAACTCATTGCATAGAGTTGATTGAAATAAATATTGCTCTGGACTTCTAGATAAAGATATTGTTCCATGTATATCTGAAAATTTTAGACACTTTTTAAATACTGTAGATTACTGAAAAGAATACTAAGAAGGTAAATGTGTATAATATTTATGAAAAAGAGAGCTTAATGACCATTCATAAATTACTAATGAAGTTGTTAATGCAGGTCATATGTACATATTTGTGTAAAGGTAAGCATAAATTATAAATAAACTTTGGAATAGATGCATGCAGATGAAGGGAGATATCTTGGAAAAGACTTTTTTTTTTCAAAGTAAAGTTTTCAAGAATTGTATTATATTTTCACTGTTTTGGTTTTTCTCGGCGCAGAGAAAAATGAACTTCCACAGTAAAAGCAACATTTCTTGTGTTAGCCTGGAGCCAGCTGACAATAGTGTCTTTTTTTACAGTGCTTTCCAAGAAGAATATTTGCTGAACAATCCTTTTTTTATTGAACAAGAGTCAGTATCTTTTCCTATTTTCATGAAGTTTTACTATTAAGCAGGATGTTATTCACTGACAGTTTTTCATGCAATCAACAATCTGATAGCTCAGTGTGGCTTCTTTGTGGTTCACGGGCACTGTGAAGTCTTTGTTAGAACCAGACTTGAGAAACTGCTTGATGCAAGTGATTTTGTCCATGGACCTAGCAGATCAGGTCATTTTCAGTTTACATACATTAGAGAGAATTTGATTCTTTTCCCACTGATGTCAGTGCCAAAAGTTGTGTTTGATTCTGCAATGTAGAAGTGTTTTCCAAAATTCATAATAGTATTCTGGCAGAAATTGACAACATTATTTAATATTTTTTAAATAATTTGATTAATTATCTAGAAATGAAGAAATTAAAAAATGTAAAAATTGGTAATCCATATTCTGAAGGATTTCTCAAACCAAGAAAAGAATAATATAGAAAAATAACTATATTTCAGTATTTGTATGCCTAAATACGAGAGTTTTTAAATCCCAGTTTAAAAAGACACTCAAACTCCAAGTCAGAAAAAATAAAAGTTTAAAAAAGAACAAAATTCAAGGTAAAATTAAAAAAAAAAAAATGCAATGCACAGTATTCAGCAAAGTGAAATCAGAATAAAGTACATGTTGTGCCCAAAGGATATATTAAGTAAGGTTCATTTTACTGACTTCTGATGATATAAAATGAAATCCTGGCTCAGTAACAAAAGTTTAATATTTACTGCCAATTCCTGGGAAACATGGATTTTCCCATATGTAAACATATGTCATACTCTACCATACTCTGGAGTATTGTCTTTATTTTTTTATTTTCAATATGACATATTTTCATACTTCCTAGTTCATTGTCAAAGTAAGTGACAAAAAGGTAAAAATTAAAATTGCATGAAAATTCTTCTCTATGGAGAAACTCTGTGTGGTATTCTACTTGCATTCTATTTTATTTTTACTAGGTAAAGAGTAGAATTTCTTAGTTGATGAATTTTGGTTTAAAAGAAATTATCAGAAAAGTATGAGTGAGGTTTAAAATCCCTAAAAGTCATAATTTATCATTTTGCATGATGTTAGAAAAGTAGCTTATGGTGAATTATGGGCAACAGTATTTTTTAAGATCCATACAAATATAACACTTGAATTATGACTGAGAAAGAAAAAGTATATATGTCTGAATACATTTGTTTCTTATACATTTCATCCATCTAGATAGCCCTTCAAATGCCTACAACCTCTGGTTTATATTCAGTATTAATATTCATGAATAGTACAAAGGTTGTGATTCAGAGGCTCCATAACAAAATGAATGAACAGGAAAGTGAGATCAAATCTGAAATTTTCCAGCTAATACTACAAAATGAAGGTGCTGCTGCCTGATGTACTGCATAGAAAGTGCCCTTTGTTTAGGCAGAGCAATACCAAGAGTAAAATAAGGTATGAGTATTTAGTGCCAAGTTATTTATTACATGACTCTTTTTACTTTTGCATCTTTTAACCATGTTTTGCAACCATCTATGTATTCTTGCACATACAAGGTCAGGAACAGAAATAACCATTTATGATGCAGTTAAACAAGAAGGTGTCCTGCATCAGTGACTGAAAGTAACAGTACAGTAGCAGAAGTTAGTGCAAGACAAGAGTCATTCAATTCTCCTGCAAGCAATGTTTTTCATTTAATATGGAAGTTCTTTAAAATACCCTCTGTAGGCACACCGAGGGTATGAGTTGGACACTGTATTTATGTGAGAATGATTCTACCAGAAAAAAAAATATAGATTTTAAATAAGCAAAACATAAGCAATATTTTGGAACGTTATCCAGACCTGGTCTAAAAGTGTTTGAACTTCCTTCTAAGGACACGGTGGCAGGAAAGTACCTACTTTTCAGGACACAATGGCAAAGTGAGTCGTACGATCCCCTGATGCAGCAACCAACAAGAGAGAAGGTTTCTCCCCGAAGCATTTAGAGCAATATAATCCCTTTTATATTAGCCACAGGGACCATTGCTGTGAGTCAGGGTTTAACAGGATTGTCCAATCCTTTTTCCTTCCACCTTCCCCCTCCCACACACACATTCACTGTGCTGAAGTCCAAAACTGGAGGTGACTTAAGGCTATCTATTAATTCCTCCTAGGGAGGAATTCTTCTCTAGCTGTATAAAAGGATTTATGACAGCTTTATGCCTGCAGAGAGGGTCAAAGAATTTGGACTGGAATAGAGAACTGCAGCCACTGTATTACAGAAGAAAAAATTGAAAGGAAGGAAATTAAATTAGGAAAATGTAATTGTCCATTCCCAGCTATAACTGGCATGGTCATCAAAAAAGCCTGAGCAAAAATAAAGGACTTCAAAATTTAGTTCTGGCTGTCCCAACATTTTTTTATAGTGACCAGTTCAGTAATATGTAAGCCCTGCTAGGAAAGAAAGAAGCTTGATCCTACAGGGAGGTCCAATGTTTACCGCAGTAATACCCTCAGATCACATCCATACTGCTTTTAAAATTTAGCCTTCACACCTGTCAATCATTTTACCAATGGACAATATTGTTTCTTTCAGGATTAATGTAATAAACAAGAGAGTAGTCAAAGTAGGACAAAATTTTTTAACCCTTCTTCCCCTGTCACATTTTTGAAGTCTTATATCTATTCATTATTGAAGCAGCAAATTTGTTTGTTCATCTCTGTTTAATTCACAAAGTACTGATATTGCTTTGAAAAATCACTTTGACTGGAAAACCTACACACATCTCATCCTCCAGTCCTACCATAAATATGGCACCAACCAGGGATAGAAATAGAGAAAAAAAGATTTCAAGAATAAATATATTCTTGTTACTAATTTCATATGCATGATTTATACTTCATTGGCAAGCGTAAAAATAGATAAGTTATTGCTGATCTTTTGTTTATGCTTGCATCTAGCATTATTTATGAGTTTTTCCACATATATTTCTGTCAATTATTGGTAGTTTTAATGCTTTTTGTAACTAAAAGAAATATAAAATTTAACTAACACATTATTAGTAAACCCATGTAATATATCATCTGCAAGAAACATTTTAAACTCCTGATTGCTCTTCGTGGAATCTGGGCGACTCTCAGGGAGATCTCATTACACAGACATGGATACTGTTGCAATTAAGGCTTAGTCTGCTGGGGAATCAGTGTCTGCAATGTACTGAAAAACTACCTTCAAAAAAACCCTCTAGTATGATTAATTGTCCCACACTGAGTTCCATGCTGCTGCAGCTAGACTGCTACTGATGACCTAATAAACGAAAGTTAAAATTTTGATCCATTGCATTTCTACAGTCTTGCACTGGAAGAGTTGAGAACTACCATGTTTAGAAAAGTCTTTTCCTCATGCAAAATCTTCATAAAGCTTACTTTACCTAGTAGAAATCTTAACCAAAATTACAGTGCCCTACATAGTGCCATGAAACTGCTTTGGCCAATATAGTTTATTTTACTTGGGGGACCAGTGAAGATGTACATTTTTCATAGCTGAAGTTGCATTTACTGAACTGTGATTTGCCAACCTGGTTAAACTGGCAATTTTTGTAACAAATACTAAATGTAACTCCATGCATTGTGCTTTATTTTGCTCTGGAATGTCTGAGAGGGATTAAATAAGTATATAAGATATATAAGTAGTATGTAACTATATCTATTCTTTTCTTCAACTTTACTGGAAATTCTTTAGTATTGCTGCAGGATCAAATTGTGGAAATATTTTTCTTTTATGTCCTATCATTCCTATATTTTCTGAATGCTTACCTAAAATTTTCACAGTAGTTTGCTGAGCCATTTTGTTTCTTTTCATTAAGTTTATTGTGTTACTGAAGCTTGTGGATATTTTGCCAGTGACATCAGTGAGAGATCAGCCTCATTAATGAGCAGGATTATTTTGTCCAAGTTCAGCAAAATGTCAGTCACTTCTAGAGTAAATTAGGTCAAGTTAAAGAAATTTTTGTCCATGTGATTATTATAGTTAGCATAGTTAACACACTAATGATGAGGCTAAGATAGATCCTCTTGTTTGTCAAGTGCTTAGTGTTGGGACTAGGTTAGAGTGGTAAAATATTATTATGTAAAAAAATAGTTTTCATAAGTTTTCTTCAATTGTGCATCCTGAAATGTTTTACTTATATAGTTGTGAAAAGCCTAAAATTTCTGTGATATCTCAATTTTGAAATTAATGGCTTTTCAAGCATACCCACCATAGACTAAGGTTGGAAGTTTTTACTGTCTAATTTCAGTCATTGTGCAGTTGAATCCTCTGTACTTTCGTTAATAGTGAGTTAAAGTTGCTTCTTATTTAAACCTTATTTAAGTCCTGTTTATACCCCAAAATGGCTAAAAAGTAAGTGAGCAGGTGAGGTAATGACCACTGATCTGAGTTCTAGCAGGGTCATATGGTTGGTATTCCAGTTAAAGTTTTTTAAAAATTGTGGGGAACTTAATGGAGCTCTTCAACTAAGGTTACTGGAAACTGCATGTTATGAAGGAAGAGATAAATTATAATTGACAGGCTGTAGACAAAATTGACATTCTGCACAAAATATGATACAGAGATGAGAACACACTGCACAAATTCTTAGCTTTTAAGGAGGAAAAAGCTGGGAATACAAATTGCTAGAGAGAGCAGACAAAATTAGAAAGGAAATTTCTCCACAAATATTTTGACAAAAGTAATTTTTTTAAAAATTTTTGATTTTTATCTAACTGTCCTGCCTTTTTTTCTGCTATACTTAAATGAATAGGAGAGTAAGAAAAATAAATTAACAGGTTAAGGTCAAAGAAACAGAACCTGCTTATTGCTTTTATGTTGAAATTCCTAAAAGGACAGGAGCAAGTATGACATATAAAAGTAAGAAGCGTCTGATTTGAAAAGTATTGACCAATGAAATGTCATTGAATGCGCTATGTATGGCTATTAAGGATCATTTTCTCATTTTGAATAGAAACTAAAGACCTAAGACAGATACTTTCTTAAATGTACTTTGGTTTTTTGCAAAATCTATAGTTGTGTAGTTTCTGGTATGAGAGCAATTTGCAAATAGAACACCATCACACTTAGAAGTTTATCAAGTTCAAAATGGTTCTTTTTCATACAAAGTGGTAACATGGAACCTGATTATATACCCAAAAATTTAAAATTTACCATAAAATATGTGCACTTTTATCAGTCCAGTGTATTATTTTACTATGTCATCTCTTCCACCGACATAAAATAGGCTGCAGAACTGCATCTGTAATAGAAAAAGGAAAGCTTTCTAATTGTCAGATTAAAGATGTGGTTGTTCATATTTTTGAAATAATTTTACTTAGTCTTCTGTTTAATTGATTTTTCAGAACTTCTTTCAAATCATAAGTAATCTCTTAGATGAAGAAAACAAAGAGAAATGGGAAGATGCACAACAGGTAAGGTTTGACAAAGTTTAATATATGGTTTCAGAAATCAGGTTAAAGATGCACCCTGCTGTAGTTGAAAGGAAATCTTAAGTGAGAGAATATTTGGGGAAAGAAGATGGTCCTTTTCAAAAAGAAGAAATTCCAGGACCCACTGGCTAATTCCTTATATTGAAGTTATATTTAGAATATAAGTTGCTTCTCTTCATAAAAAGATTTTTATTAACATTCCATAGGATTATTCACTATATCTTTGCTTTGGATATTGTAATGAAGTATGTACAAAAGCTGAAAAATGCTACTAAAGGCTGGCTGCAATTCTGCTTTTGTTAAACACAGCATATCAGACCTCACCCAAAGACCTCATACAACACCACTAAACAACTTACAGAAATGCAAACAGACCTTTCATATAAAGTTGTATTTGGAAGAACAATTGTGATCCTCAGGACTGACAAATGTCTGCATTAGGATATGATGATAATACTTTATAAAGTAGGAAATTCTATCAACAATCATGAATGCATGATAAAAGTGTTTAAAATTCAAATAACCCCCCCCTTTTTTTTTTTCTTGGATATGAGAATCTCCTGCATGCTTATACCAATAAATTACTCGACAATGTTAAGATTTGCGTTCATGACCATGTCCTGTCAAATTGATTCAGGTACAAGTAACAGTGACAATGGGTATGAACATAATTATGTAAAGAGGAAAATTTGTGTGGGTGCTCAAAGGCAGGAAAACATTTCTTAATAAAGAATGATTAAACAAAGCAAGGCATTTCTGTATGGAAAAGAGTCAAGTGCACTTATTTGCAATAGAAGCTTTTAAAATCAGGAGTGGATTGAAGAATGTGCTGCAGGAATGCTTAATCTACTCACTTGTGCTTCTTGTAAAATAACTAAAGGACATCAAATAGTGGCAGATTCAGAATGAATACAGGAGATACTTATTCTATAGATGGATACCTTACAGAACTTTGTGCCACTGAAAGTAAACAAGTTAAAAGGTAAAGAGGCAAATTTACAAAAGAAAAACTGGTTTTGCTTAAGGCAGACTTTTGGCCAAAAAACTGCTAAAGAGTGGGCAAGACTTTCCAAGCAAGTATCACTATGCTCCTTCTTCTTTATACTTTTCCTTAGACATCAGCTTTTTGCCACAGTCAAAGGCAAGAAAACATCTTACACAGAGCTTTGGTCTACTCTTGTGCAGTCATTGTGATTGTGTTCTATAGATACTTGAAATTTTTTCACCTTTCATGTGGTTCTTAATAAATCACAGAGTGCTTAAAGATCTTTGAAGCTGTTTACCCTCAGTTCTGTAAGTTCATGTTTATGCTATCACTAAGAAAGGGAAGATCAGGACTTTTCACTCGTAATTCAAACCTTGCAGTAGGCACATGATGCTGCAGCTGACCCAATACAATTCAGCTGGGAATAATTATTTTTTTCTGTTGCTGTTTTTCTGTCAGAAAACAGACAGACACAAAAATAGACAAAGTGTGTCATTTTCTTTAGTGGTAATGGATGGAGCAGCAAAATTACACACATGTGGGCCTTTTCCATAAACAACACCAAGATAAGGAAAGCAATATTAAGGAATTAATTTAGCCCTACTGTTAAACAGACATGATACCACTCCAATGTTATCAATCTTCATCTTGCCCACTTACCCGTGCTGGGTCTGACCCCGGAGATTTGGGGATGACAGCGCCTAAGAGGAAATTCTGATAATTTGGAGACAAAGAGGCAACAGTAACAGTAAATCTCCAGTTCCCTCTTTTCATTGCTGCTGGTAGGATTAGTGTTGAAAAACAAAGAGAGAACAAGTTATTTCTACTTTTCCATAGCTCCTTATCTCTGCCTGATAAATTATTGTCTCACAGACCTAGGTACAGCAGAAACCCAGAAAAACCACCAAGTTGGGCTGAGCACAGGAGCATTAGGGCCATAGGTTCCTGGTGACAAAGCTAGGGGATTCACTAAATCTTAGACCACTGAGCTACGACCACCCAAAAAACAAATGTCACTGGTTTTATTACTGTTGTTGTGCAGTTACATAAGCAGGCTCAAAGAAACTTTCGAAGCAAGTAGTTCTTCATAACAGCTAGGAGGAGTGAGCAGGCACTACTGAATAAAGGTGATCGGGTTTCTAGTTCTGCCACTCAGCTTAATTTTCTGTAATAAAATGTTGCAAACCTAGGTGCAGTCTAACTCGCCTTTTTGCCAGCTTGCATAGTTTTCCTAAACTCCACAGCTACTGTTAGCATAGATCTCTTAGCCTATTTTCTAGATTCTTTGCTGGAAAGAAAATCTTACTCACTGTCAGCAAATTGCAGATTTCAATCAAGTATACAGCTGCAATGCCTCAGCACATCTGTTTTTCTAGTTTAAATGCCAACAGTTGATAACCATTAATTACAGGTTATATAGCATTCAGATAAGCAGCACTCACTCTAACACTTGCCTTTTTTTTAAGAGCTGATGTAAAGCACTGCACACAGGAAGCCATTTCAATCCACAGTGAGTAAGTTTATACCCGAGTTTCAAAACATAGGAGCTATTCTGCATATTCTTCATCAAGATCTGCTGGCATCCTATTGATTTACTAGTACTTCAGATAGATAAAAATGCAGAGTACCTGCTCAACTGACTGATCAACAGTTTATTGCTACAAAATTTTATATGCAAGAACTAGGGTTTAAAATCTTCTCATTGAAGTTTTTCCTCAGCACATAATCTGTGAATGTGAATCAGGGAATATGTGCTGAGGAATGAGATGGATGCAAAAATCATACTTACTGCCTCAGTAATTCATTGTTAGGAAAATGGACGCTAAGTCTCTGTCACCTGAAGCAGCATTTGCAGCCTGTTAGGATCATAATTGTTACAACAAATTCTTCTTAAAAACAGTATTAATGCCCTACCTATTATAAAAAGATCCATGTAGAGAATAAAGCACCTTGTGAAATTCTCTATCCTGAAGCAAGCAACTATGGATCTAGATAGTTAGAGCAAGATGAGGATGGAGTGCTGGAATTTATAGTCTCTATAGCCTTTTATTAGAGTCCCACTAGAGGAAAGAATGGTTGAATATTGCTTATAAAGTGAAATTTGGACTATTCATTTCAGTGATATGAAGAAAAAAACACCATGAAAAGATAATCCATTATTTTTCTATTGCAAGATAGGGAAAATTTTCTTGTTCATAACAGGCAATAAACACCAAAAAAGGGGGTTTTTTACATATATGAATAGAACCTTTAGTCTTATTAGTAACTGTTATGGTCTTTAATGTTGTTTTGTTGATGAATCATTATTGTTAAATATAAAAAATTTATGTTTTTATTAGCTTACAGCATTGCAAAAAAATTATATTTCTTGGAAATATGTTATTTATTATTATTTTGAAAGCTAAATTGAGAGGGTGCATTAGCAATGCCAAGGCTACTGGAATTTATTTTAGTTTATTTGGTCTAGTTCTGGGCTTCCCAATACAAGACACAAAATAATGGAATAAGCCCAGAAAAAGACCATGACAGTGTATAGGAGATTAGAGCAACTGATATGCAGGAATCGCCAGAAAGACGTGACACTATTTTTCTTGGAAACATGAGGATCTTGAAGGGGAGAAAGAGTAAAGAAGACTGAGCCAAGTGTCAGCGGTGTCCAGTGACAGAATGAAAAACATGTGGCAAAAATTAAAATACAGAAAATGCCATTTATTTATAAGAAAAACTGGCAGTGAGAGTGATTGAATGCTAGAACACATTATGCAGCCATGCTCTGGGGTCATGTCCCTGGGAGACATTCAGAATCCAACTGAATGTGTTTCTGGACAACTTGCTAGAGCTGATCTTGCTTTGCACAGAGGGTTCAAATGGGTGATCTCCACTGGTCTTTTCCAACCTCAGATATTCTATGATTCTACTACTCCATATCAGCAATGGATATGGTACTACCAATAAAAATTTAACTTACATGTTGATTGATGCAACAAAGGTTATCATGCTGGCAAGGCCACGGTAAGATTTGCATTACTGTATGTATTGGTAGTTCTGAAGTTACTGATGCTACCTTCAGAGGATGGAAGGATATTTTAATTAGAATTATTCTGTAATATTAAATGCTTTAACCATTAACGAAAAAAGTTTTGGTAAATGCAGTGACTTGGAGGAAATATTTTCCATAGTTTCACTGCAAAGTTGATTTCACATAACTTTATGGGAAGTAGTGTCTGTTTATATGAGGATTTAATAGCAAAATGATTATTTTACAGTAAAAGAAAATGTTCAATATTGAAACACAGGAAGAGCTATGTGACTGCTGTGTCTCAATTTTCTTTTGATGGCATTTGGATTTTGTTTGAATTTGCCGCTGTAGACATTTTGACATTATAGTTAATGTCATATCTGACCTTCCTTTGTTAGATCTATCCAGGCTCAGTGGAGTTAATGCAGGTGATTGAAGATTTTATACATATTGTTGGAATGGGAATGATGGACTTTCAGAATTCATACCTAATGACTGGAAATGTAGGTAAGAAATAGAAATTTCTTCTATCAAATTTATGACCTATTGAAAATCAGAAGTTGCAAGTATGTACTATAGACTTGCTGCTTCTATCACCATCCAGATTGGGATGCTCCTCCTCCTCCCCCATATTATCTGTTGCTTGGTTATCTCCTCTCTGGCTTAGCACATGCAGAATGTGCTTGCACATTGGATTTCTTCATAACCATATCTCAAGGTCCAAATGCAAAGTTTTAGAATGAAAATAAAGAAAATACTTACCAGAATACTATGAACTGTAGGTACATGTTAAAGTGTTTCCAGAATACATAGTGTTTCAAATGCTAATTTATAAAATTGTGCGAATTAAGGTAATCATATACTTAATAGCTTGGGAAGTGTTTATTTTGTTGACATGTCTTTTAATATTCCATTCTCCCAACAAACAGTCTGTGCACATGTTATGGTGTGATAATAATCAGCATAGATAAGCAATATTTTTTAAGAATACACATTAATTGCCAAAATAATTAAAGCCTAGAATTTCTTAAGTTATTTATTCTATATGTAACAGTTTCAAATTTTACTCAGATTTATTTTTCAAACTTTGTTTTTGCTACTGGAGAGTTGCCAAGTAATACAGTCATATAATGACAAACATCAAATATAAAAATGCCTGGCAACTCAATTACATTTATTAGTAGTAATAAATGAGCTGAAATATTGCAGCATTTTTTTTAAATTGAACTAAAAGAAATTAGTTTGAAAAGTTATTCTCTTATAATTTTGTCATTGTTTAGTACCTTTGTTATTCAATTACCTTTCTATAGCTGAGATTTTATAGGGTTAGGAAAGTATTAGGAAGTTGTATGTAAGGAATAAATCAAAAATATGTGTTTGTTTGATAACAAAACCTCTGATGTCAATACTTTTTTTTTCAGATTTTAAGTTAGCATCTTACTGCATATATATGTAAGTCAATTCTTCAGTAAGTCATTACAACGAGTAAGAAAATATGGTCATTTTGAAATTAGTTAGTGGAATGTGGCAGGGAATTGTCCCTATTGAATATTTAGCTTGCTGCTATACAATAATAAATATTTCTTATTGTTCTCCAGTTCATATTACAGAGTGACAGGACTGTAAACATTAGCCTCTGTAAGCCACAACCTTGTACTGAAGACATCAAAGAACTCACCAAAAAGAACTCTGGCAGTCTTAAAATGTTTAAAATATTGCAGTAGGCTTTTGACCAGTGATGTATTATTTTTGTGGTACTACTGTTTGCGCTGTAATACCACTTAAAGCTTCTTCCATTTGTCAGTCCTTCATTATGCTAGACACTGCACAAATTTATAAAGGAAAATATCTTTTCTGAAATGTTTTTTCCTGAAATTTTTATGACAAAAGTAAAAAGATAAGCTTATTTAAAGAGTACAGTCCATGCTGCTGGCACACTGTAGTACATTCTAATCTGTTTGTCCTCTGAAAAATGTGGAAAAAAAAATCAAACAGGAAAATGTTTTAAGAAGATGCATTCAAATAATCTGTGTCTCTGCATAGCCAAGGCTTCACACAGAAAACAGCAACAACATTTCAATTGAATCAGAAACTGTGCTGTTCACTAGCTGGTTTAGATAACTGCAGAATCTTCTCAGTATTTCTTTTGATTATCTTCCTCTTCCCACATATAAGATATTTTTAGGCACTCAGGAGGTTTGTTCTTAACTATAAAACCATCAAAGGAATAGAAAAAAAACTGAGAAATGAATGATGAAAAGTGAAAATGAATTTATAGGTTTAATCTGACTACCTAGCTCTGTGCCTTGATGTATTGGCATGAGTTTTATCTTCCCTATGCTCGGTCAGCCATCAAAAAGGACAGGGTCACTGCTGTGCAAATCATTGATCAGAATACTTGAGCCCAGGTGACATGCTGAGATGGGGACAGAAGTCTGTTACCAGCAAGGAGTAATTCCTTATTTTCACTAACAAGGAAGGAATGTATCTGGAATAATTCTGTTTTAGTGTAGTTGTCCTCAGGGCATTGGCATAACTGTCTTGTTATGTAGTTGGGTTTTAGGGAATATTTATGTTGATCTCAACTGAGAAGGATAAACTATGCAGGTTTTGACTGGTCAGCAATAATTATGCTATACCAACAAGAGTTTATATATCTATATAACAATATAGATATAGAGAGCTTATATATCTATATCTATAAGTATATATAACAATATTCTTTTAAGTCAACAAACACATTTAATGCAGAAAGCAGGTGTTGTGCATAAACAAGACCCAGATTTTACCAATATTCATCTTTAAAAAGAAAAATCCAATCATCTATAGAATAAAATCATAGAATTTTTTGGGTTAGAAGATATATTTTCAACTCACTCTGGTTGCTTAGAGCCTCATCCTGTCTGACCCTGAATGTTTCCAGGGATGGAGTGTCTTCTACTACCTGTCTGGGAATTCTGATTCAGTGTTTACCCACCCTTACTGTAAAAAACCTTTTCCTTATGTCTAGTCTAAATTTATCCTGTTTAGGTTAAAATGATCACCCATTGTCCTGTTGCAACAGCCTGCTCTAAAAGTTTGTTAATCTTTCTTATAGGCCCCCTTTAGATAGTGAGAGGATGCAGTAAGTTTTACCTGAAGCCTTCTCTTCTCCAGGCTGAAGAACCCCAACTCTCTCAGCCTGTCTTCATAGCAACAGTGGTCCAGCCCCCTGATCATTTTTCTGATCCACTGAAAGAGAGAGATTCATGTCCTTCTTGTGCTGAGGACCCCAGCACTGGATGCAGCAGTGTAGGTGGGGTCTCACCAGAGTCAAGGGGCAGGATCACCTCCCTCAGCCTGCTGACCACGCTGCTTTGGATGCAGCTCAGGATAAAATTTCTGGGTCAGGTCTAGCTTTTGATCCCTCAGTGTCCCCAAGTCCTTCTCTTCAGGGCTGCTCTCAATCAGTTCAGCCTGTGATGATGCCAGGGGTTGGGTAGCACCAACCCAGGTGCAGCACCTTGCACTTGAACTAGTTGAATCTCTTGGGTTCCCATGGGCCCAGTTCTTGAGCTTTTCCAGGTCCCTCTTGATAACATCCCATCGTTCAGGTGTGTCAACCACACTACTCAGCTCAGTGCCTTCTACAGACTTGCTGAGGGTACATTTGATCCCTTTTTCATTTTTGAAGATATTAAACACTACTTTTTCCAACATGAACTCCTGAGGGACACCACTTGTCATCAGTGTCCATTAGGATGCTAAGCCATGAACCGCTACCCTCTGGATGTGACCAACCAAATTCTAATCCACCAGAGTCCCCCCATCAAATCATTATCTCTCCAATTTAGAGAGAAGGATGTTTTTGGGACTATGTCAAATGTTTTACAGAATTCCAGAGGACATCTGTAGCTCTTCCCTTGTCCACTGATGCAGTCACTCCATCACAGATGACCTCTAGGTTGCTTAGGCAGGACTTGGCCAAGATGAAGCTGTGTTGCTGTCTGTAATCACTTCCCTGTCCTCCATTTGCCTTAGAATAGTTTCTCCGAGGTTTCCAGGCACAAGATGTGAGGCTGACAGGGGTCCAATTTAATCAATAGTTATTTACCATAAAATATTCTCTCAGCACCTTCACATATTTTAAATACTTTTTGCTGTGTTTTCATTTTCAAATCACTCAGTTCAGAAAAAGTTCAGAAAAATTATTCTAAATATGAACTAAATATGAACTGCTTCTTCTTGTCAGAGAAAAAAAAACAATTTTGTTGCAAACTGCACAGTAATGCACTGAGTTCTTGGTTTCCTTCTACTAATTTAAGTTTGCAAGTTCATTGCTAATTGACTGACATTTCTAATTGAATAGTAGTTGATATAAAATTTGAGAACCTAATTGTGTTTCACAGGTATGTTAATCCCCTGAGATCTTCCACAGAGGGGATTTTATTTCTTTTTTTCAAGGCACAGAAACAAATAACTGTGGCTTAAAAAGTTGCTGCACAACAGCCATGCTGCAATGATTCTCCGTTGCACATTCTCAATTCATGACAAATGGGAAATGATGAAAGATACATCAACTATACAGTAGGCTGTCATAAGCCACATTATAATTACTTTTAAAAATAGCTAAGACCAAAAGGACAGTTGCCATGTCTCTGTTAAACTTTTTTACTGTGATGGCTTTTAATGCAAATTTTTCATTTCTTCTGAACAAAGCATCAAAGTCTGGTTTCAAACCCAGATTATCCAATATCTGTACTTTATCGGGTTATTGAGGAAGCTCAGTCAATCCAAATGCATTTCTATTAAAGCAAGGCCCATCTCCTATTAGCAATCCTCTCAAGGACAGAGAATATACTAGGAAAAACTTAACAAACGTAAAAGCAACAATTTGCTTTGTTCATGCATGGTAGGGACAGATGGTATTTCTTTTATCATTGCACTCTGTATTATATTCCTTTAAGAAATGAGTTGGTGAAATAAAAGCCTCATCCTGCTCTTTTTCTTCTTCTTCCTCCACCTTCTCCTCCTCCGGACCAGCTGAGCAGGCACAGGAAAATGATAGTGTGAACAGAAGCTTTTGCTTCTGTCAGAGTCCCTGAATTCCCTGAACACACAGACCCACCTGCAAGAATACAACATGCAGTGGGACAAACCATCTTACCATTCTCTGTTAACCAATAGCTTTAAGTTCTGTCTGTTTTAAAAGATGAGTTTCTGATTTTAGCTTAAAGAATTAATCTTGGCTTTTAATAGCCTTTTGAATTATTTTGTTTCTTGGCACTAAAGGCCTGAGCAGATCATCTCAGTGCTTTGGCTTATTTGAGTTCTCATCATAGTGAACCATTAAGAGCTGTGAAGATATGTAATAAAAGGTGATTGAACTGTTCTTAAGAAATATTCAACCTTTAACTTAAAAAGAAAATTTCTAACTGGAAGACTGGAGTGCCACAGGCATAACTGTCTTTAATGATATAGGTGGAAGGTGGAGCTGGAAATAGGGAGCAGTATGAAAAGATATGTATTTCTATGACAGATTCAGATTCTTTTGTAAGGGTGTTGTCACATAAATTTCCTTAAGAGCAGCAGGCAAAAAAAAAAAAAAGTTAAAGGACATTCTGTTGTCAATAATCAAGCTTACAGTTCTAAGATGAAATTAATGAAAAACCAAATAATCTTGAAGTGCAATTTGTTGTCATGGATGTTGTTTAGAACTGAAAGGAGATAACAATAAGAATTTTCAGCATGTGAAAAGCCACTTTTTGTTAATGTTAAATTTATGAATACTGATGTTTGAATGATCAGTAGTTTCATAAAATGTGCAGCTATCACTAAGTTACTTAGACTAGTCAAAGGCAGGAAAGATTTAAGATCTCCCGCAGGTACAGCAAAATGAAAAGGAGAGGATATCCACTGGCAGATTAAATTCAGTTTTGACAGAGCATGTAAGAGGGAGGAGATCAAGCCATTCAGAGAAAGCAACAGCATAAGTGTGGAAAATGAGCAGTCTAAAGAAAAAACAAATTTTTTTTAATTTTCAGTAGCTATCACTTGCAATACTCTTTTCATTTGAGATTATATGGTTTGGATTCATTTTACTTGCTTTAAACATCACAAAATTTGCCAAATTCACCCTAAACTTCCCTTAAAATCAAGGGAGAGTACTTCCCGAGAGAACAACTCATATAATCTCAGACATCTAAAACAAGGGCCTTACCTTTTGGAAGTTCTGCTGTAAAGACAGCCTAGTGACTAGCTCATGTTTCAGTGATTCATGTCATCTAAAGGTTTTTGTGAGTCAATAAGACCTGTGAACACAGAGTGGTTCAGAGCTGAATGATCACAAAACCAAAACAAAATAATAAAAATAGATAAAGAATAATAACAAAAAATCAGATTGAGAGTTGGAATTATTAGAACAGATACCTGAGAACAAATTGTTAAAAGGGACTGTATGTACACAACTGAAAAGTGAATACAAAGCAAAACCAGGCTGACATCTCTGTTTAATCTTGCTAACAGGAAAAAATGAAGACTCCTAACTCTATTGTAGCACATTTAATTCTGAATAAGCATGAGGCCAAGGTCCTACAAGGAACAAACTAGAAACAAGAAGATGTATGTCTACATGGTAAATGCAGCTAGCAATAATATTATATGAAAAAATGAAGAGGTGTAAACCTTATTTCCATGCATAAATCAACTTTTAACTAACCTATTATCCCTCAACTTAAAAATGGCTGCTGCGACACTGGTACTCTGATGAGTAATCTGGTTCAGTATAGAAATTAACATTTCCTTTAAAACTTGAAACTGAGCTGCTTACATAAGTTTTATAGACATTGGCAGGGAACAAAGTCTGATTTCTGCCTTCACAGACAGTCTAGGATGCCATATGGCAGAAAATGTTTTGAAGGTATCCATTGTCTCCTTTCTCTGCATAATTTATTGTTACACCTTCAATCTCTGTTCTGTGTTCATGTCCATGAAATTTTAGAAAAACACTAAATGATCCTGCAGGCTTATCTTAAAATTTTCCAGTCTTAGCTAGAGACACTTAGAAATGTTTGTGACTGAGGGAGCTTTTGGAAAATGTACCTACTCTAGACATGAGCAATGGGACACATGCTGAGCTTTGAGAATGCTAGAAAATTAGCAGGATTCCTGTCTGTTTTTGTGGGTTCATTCACCCTATCCCAGGGTAAGACTTCTGAGTCTTGGAAATCATAAATCCTGTTTATACTTTCTAGATACTTTTTCACATTATATGGTTTGTTTACTTATCTGAATGGCATCTGCCTTAGTCTGTTTATCTTTTTTGTGTTAGAATTAATGATGTGTGTCTTCAAATGCAGCATCAAGGTCACCTGACTCATATATCACAAATGTCATACTGGCCTAAAATAAACCAAGACTAATTTTTTTTTAAATTTTGAAAGGATCTTTTTTCAAATATGTTAAAGAAAACAGGGAAAAAAAAGGTACAGCCTTGATATTAACTTTTAAAAAGGTATAAAAAATATCTGAAATTTTCAGTCAGGAATCAAGTATTTCAATAATCTTATACACAGATACTCAGAACTCATGTGTAATTAAATTACTTCTTGTTCTGAGTGTGTGTAGTGCTAAAGTGTGAATTTTAGAGCAAGCATTTAGAGTTAATAAAAGTTCAACTGCTAATATTTCAACATTTTCTCCTAATATAAAGAAAATTACACCTACCTGACAAATCAAAATTTAAATCCTGTAGAGAGGCCCCAAAAAGCCATTCAGATTTCTCTCTTGTTTCCAGAAAGTTATTCGAGGGTACCCCATGTTTTTACAAAGGAAAATTTCACTTTTAAGCCACTGTGAATTGCACTTGCTATTTTAAGAAGGTGAACAGGAATAACTCCTTGTAGTGTGTCGTACTTCATATGTAAATACCTTTTTAATGATTAATATAATTATGGGTGGTTTTTGTCAGGAACAAATTCTGTTTGTCAGGAACAAAGAAGAAATAAAGTGAAACTTGCATGGCTTTGCAATGAAATACTTTCCTAATAGAGGCAAAAACACAAGTCTTCTTTAAATCATGAGATATTTTTATTCTCTTTTGAATAACTAGTATACTACACATCAAAGTAATCATCAGTTAGGTAAAAATGTTTTCTTATATTTTATTACATAATTTTTCTACATAGACTTTTGCCTGTTTCTGTTTAATCTCAAAACAGCAAAAGAGCCAGTTCCCATCATCTTCCCATTTCAGGCTAGGATCTGGCTATTATGACTGTTTTTATAAACACAAATCAAAAAGGCCAAAATGCAGGTTTCAGAATGATCCTACATCTGTCCACACTGTTTAATTTTTGGCACCTATCCAATCATTGTCAAGGAATCATTCAGGGAATAGTCCAGGTGAGAAAATAATCCTCATAGGCAGAATTAATGGTTTTCTCCTTGTCCTGTGGTGTAACACTGGTGACACTCTCGTTCTTGTATGGCAAACATGGTGGTCAGAGAAGTTCTGTCTTCTGCCACACATTCTTTCACTCATGACTTTAGCTCCTGGTTCTCACCCTCTTTGTTTCACACTCAGATGTAGCCCATCAGTCTTTTCTGGCCAAAACCTCTATGCTGTTGGTTGAGCAGAAGCTCTACTTCTGTGAAAGGGCACACCTATCACATTTTTTCTTCAGTTCTCAAAAAGTCCTTCAAGTCCTAGGATTTACACACTGCCACTATCACTCTCCTGCTTCCGTATTTTATAATTTCTCAAACCTTATGTAATAATCTGTAGCTAAAGGCTTCCAGAAGAGAAAAAGTAGATAAAAGAATAGGGAAACTACAGAGAAAGGTCAATTGTAATTTTTTTATACTCTTACATACTTCTGCTCTATATATATTCATATCATTTCCTTTGCAGCAGTCTCAGCAATTTCTTGATCAGATCAATATGTTGGCTTTCAGAAGACTCAAGCTTTCTCCACTGATTAAAAAGGAAAGGCTTCATGCACACTTTGAAGGTCTAGCTCATTGCAGCACCTGACTTAATGCCTGAAGTAAATGTTCAAGAGCTCATATCTCTTTCTCAGTATAAAATAAGCTTATTAAATTATTCACGTTCTCTGAAAACTTGCTGTGATCAGTTCATAGAAGAGTAGATTTTTTTCTCTCTTTTCTAAACCTGCATATTCAATGATCCTGAGAAAATACAACTCTCCGTTATTTAAGATTAAAAATTCCAAATATCAAGGCAATGTCTATATGAATCTTTATCAAACAGTCTTCACAAATTTGGATAAAAACCTAGCTTGATTCCCCAGCTATACTCTTAGTAATAGTCATAACTCCATAGTTAGTTTTGCATATACCATTTATTAAGTAACCTTAAAGATAAAGCTAAATAACCATCCAGTATTTTTAAATGGGTGCTCTAGGAAACTGGAATAATCAGAAGTGTTTCCCTTCTCTACCTTATATTAAGTGGAGTAAAATGTTCTAAAGAAATGGAAGGTATAAAAAATGCTGACATACTGGCTCTTGTCTCATTAAAAAAAATGAAACAAGAAGCTATATCTACAGCCTATTTGTGGAAATTCCCTTTTATAATATTTATGTATCTCACATTGATGTATCATTTCTAAATTTCTAGCTCTGTAGATTCCTTTCTGAATTATTCTGTTTCTTCAAATGAGCAATTAAAAGCTGTTTTTTTCTAAAGGAATCCATTTATATGACAGGCCGTTTTTTAACTGGTGCATTTAACTGTTGACCTGAGAAATTAAGTACCTGACCATATTCACTCTTTTTCCTTGGACAGGTGAACCTTTAGGTGACTTCCAACAATTTCCAGGCAGGATGAGGCTTATGGGGATAGAAATTAAGCATGTGTCGTGGTACCTTTAAATTAATGCAGAACTGGAGTCAATGCACATCCATGAGAGTTCATTTCATAGTAAGGTAGTGCCATGTGGCAGCAATCATGTTCAGTGTCAAGATATTCCAAACGATACAGCCCTTCCTTTAACAGGAGTACCACAGGCCAATAACAAGATGCAATTCTACACAGATTGATAACTTGTTCTGGGATTTTTTGGCCCTGAAAGAGTTACCACAAGAGTGTCCATCCATCATCTGGTAGTACATCAGCTAAAGATGGTATGGCTAAGTACTGCAAATAGCGGAGTTCAGCCTCAGTTTTAATGATTTCTGCAGTATTTTGTTACGCACTCACTACTGAAAATGAAAGAAGGAAAATTAAATAGAATTAAAATAAACCCCCACAAATTGTAAGTCAGTTAAAATAGGAACAAAACCACTTGGAAGCTCTGCATAATATTTGCACTGTGTCAGAGACAGGTCTATTACCTAAAGCTCCATTGTGAATATGGAGTTAGCATGGTTTATACCAAGCTAATGATATGGCATACTGCCAGAGTTCTTTTTCATTTTTAGGGCTTTTGAGGGTGGGGAAAGATAAAACAAAAAACCCCAAACAAATAAACAGTAAAACAATGACACCCCCCCACCAAAAAAAAAATAAAATATTAACCCCCTGAATAGAAACAACAAAAATAAAAAAATCTAAAGATGCTGAAAAAACCAACCAATCAACCAACCAAGCAATAAAACAAACAGAAAAAGAAGGGGAAGACCCTCCATCCACAATATTGGACAAATCAACCTGCTGTATTGAAGAAGTATTATTTGATTGGTAATGACTGTAGATTTTAGTTCCAAATATTGTAAAAATCTGCCTCTTTCAAACTGTATAGTCTGAAGGTAGCATAACAATTGAGTAAACAAACTGGATAGAAATGCATCATTTTTCAAGTCAGTTTCATGATGTTGTTAGTGGACTAATAAAATCAGAGAAAAGTATTTTTATGGTAATAATTATTTTGGCAGTGAGACTGTCAGATATTGAGGTCAAGCTTCAAAGCCATGTAAACATATGCAGATATAATTCTGAGTAACTGTGTTTCTGTAAGTGTAATTTTTGTTTCTTTTTTTTAATATGGGGAGTTGGATATCAGTATATAGACCAAAGATACTACATATATCTCTGCCACTCTGTTAAGATCAGATTGTATAATGCCTACAGATCTAAGTTTCAGTAAGATCAGTTCAAAGCATCCTGAAGGGTCCATGTATTGGGTGGGTTGAAATCACGAACAGGGCCTGATGTAACCATAAAATATCTTTGTGCCGTGTGATTTCTGAACCTGAAAGTTCACTCATTTTGTGGTATATGTTTTTCTTTCCCTTGACTTCAGGTATGAGTTTTAGGACACGATTTTCTGCTTTCTCTGAAGGCAGAAATAAAGAATCTTTGATAAGATTAGTGATAAAAATCAGAGGTTTATTCTACTACAAATGAATATACCTTTTTTGTTTTGATTTTTGTACTACACTCTAAGTCTCTGTTACAGTGGGAAGGAAACAGAAAAATATGTGGTACAGCTCTGTGGCCTGCAGTGTTTGAATGACAGTAAATGAATGCACAAATACTTAAATCACCTGAAGTGATGCCAAATAGCTTGATATTGTTGTGATTTTTGGGGTTTTTTTTGGGTTTTGGTTTGGTTTGGTTTGGTTTGGTTTATTTTCTTTAAACAAACATTCTACAATCATGGAGACATGTAATCAGCTCTAGGCAGCATTTTTCTGTAAATCTTCTATTAATATAGTTTGGGAAATGTTCTTCTAGAAAAGATATTTGATTTTACTTCTTGAATGATTTTTCATATAATCTGTGGTTCACTGCTTATGCTGTTATTTAACGACTATTATGTTTTGGAATTCTTTTCTAACATAAGATGTTCCACTTTGGTCACCAGTTACTTGAATTAATAGCAGGCTTACCCATATGCTGGGTTTGTAACCCATTGCTAGTAAAATCTTATGGCCTCATGCCTCTGTTACTCATCCCTCATTTTGAAATAAGATAGATTTCAAGAACAACTATGAGAAAATACTGTATTGATATAGTCACTTCTCCAGAAAATTTGATCTCTGGTTTTGTTGAGAGGAGCATAACTAGAATGTGAGCTGATATCAAATGCAGATACTTGGAAACCCATCCACATGTGTATGAATTGTGCCCCTTGATGAAACGTATTTCTTCCCTTATATTGGCACCAAAATCTCATCTCAAATAAAGCAGAGGAATGAAAACAGACTGGTCTGCCCAAGGGAAAGAAACTGTTGGACAGTCATCAGGATGATTGGATCTTCAGGGATTGGCAGGCAGGCTACTGCATCTGCACACACAAGACTTCTCCCATTTGTGAGAGAAACCTTTATTAAAAATATAGCAAGCTTATCCTTTCTCATTTTAACCTCAAGAGAATAGAATATGTTCGTAAAGATTAAAGGGAATGTCTCGTTTTGCCGTTAGGTATCTTAGATTGTACATTGCAGAAGCATGGAATGAATGTTTTAATGCTCATTTAGCTTTGAAAATTGCATCACTATCTAGGCAATGAAAAATAATGGTCTCCATTCACAGTCAACAATGCACAAAGAAAAGTTAATTTCTGCAAAATGAATGTAATTTAACTTTGCCAAATTGAACTTATACCTGTTT
Organism: Petroica traversi; assembly: GCA_025920805.1. Taxonomy (NCBI): domain Eukaryota; kingdom Metazoa; phylum Chordata; class Aves; order Passeriformes; family Petroicidae; genus Petroica; species Petroica traversi. The sequence continues at coordinate 9,431,440 of JAHLSL010000046.1, read as the reverse complement.
CTTGGATGAATAGTTCCACTACTGGAAGACATGGCTGGTGATTTTATATTGCATCATCTATTTTACATTTATAGTTGTACTTAGAAATAATTTTCAGAAGTTAAAAGTATAGATACCCAAAACTCTCATAAAACTAAGTCATAGAGACTGCACATCAATAGGACAAGACATTCAAATATGTGGCTACTTCTTCTACTTAGAAATGGTATTCAACAGCAAAGCTCAGAGGATTTTAAAGTGTTTATGTATATACTTTTTAATTTTATTTGACAAGATGTTAAATGTAGTTTGCTAACTGTATGTGCTGGTTCTTTGAAAGTACTTAAAGAATGCATTTAAGAATTTTCTTTCAAAGCTGCGAAAATGGATATGCAAGTAAATGTGTAGGAATTTGGTGAATCTTGTTTCTTCTAGGCATTTGTTAGAATATTTTCTTCCATTCATAATTTTGTTATTCTTTAAATTCTCTAACAGCATATTTACTCATGAGCTTTCTAATACATGGTTTGAGAGAGTCTCTGTCTAGAGAGCTACATGCACATTTCCAATGCATTTTTTCCCTACAGATATAATTTCTATTGATAGCAGTAGCTGCTGTATCCAGATTTTTACCTGTCACTCAGCATTGATCTGCACTGTCAGTGGTTTTAGAAATGTTTAAAGTCTTTCCGAGCTATACCTGGTTGTGAAATTAGATTGTTTAACCTGCACCTTTTTTTTTTTTTGTTAAACTTTTTTCTTTTATTTAGCACTTCACAGAAATATAGCTAAACCTTCACTAAAAGATCTTAAATAAAGTTATGTTACCTCACAGATGTGTTAGACAATTATTATAGGCTGTCTGACAAGCTATAAATTGCTAAATTGCCAAAACACTATTTTGTTTCTTCTCAGTATTTGAACCTCTTGGTGGTACAGAACATTAGGACTTAGTATTTCTATTGCTGTCTTAATATTTCATGTTGAAATAGTTTCATTTAATAGAAGTATATAAACGGGTAGAATTTTTCTCATTTAGATCCATTCTATAATATATTGAAGATTGGACTAAAGGAGAAAATAATTCTGTAGTTGGTACCTAGGGTTCTCTCAGGAATGTAAGAAAAAATGAAGTCAAGTGAGGTTTCTTTGTTCTCAGTTTAATCATTTGGACCCATATTGCATTGATCTGTTGCAGAAAGAGCTAAAAGTGAAAAAAAGCATAATATAAAAATTCTGTAAACATAATCTAAACATAGTGTATCTTTATTGAAAAACCCAAGGATATAATTATTAAAACATACTTGCAGATTTTATTTAAAGGCTTCCATTCCGCCCTTATCCTATCTTGTTTATAATTCCAAATATTTTTACCTCTGTTGAATAATAAAAGTTTTTTATTCCTATTAATGCGCTTAAATTAGCTGTTTCACTTTACTTATTTTACTTCTCCTGTCATTTCTACTAAATTCTCATCAGCTCTATTTTTAATGTGTACAGAACCATAGAAATTTTAATGTTGGAAATGACCTCTAAGATCATTGAGTTCAACCATTAACATAACACCACGATGTTCACCACTAAACTGTCTCTAAGTACCACATCTACACATCTTTAAATAATTCCGGGGATGGGGACTCCACCACTCCCTGGGCAGAATGTTCCTTTGCTTCAGAACCCTTTAATTCAAAAATTTTTTTCTAATCTCTAACCTAAACCTTTTCTGGCATAACTTGAGGCCATCTCCTCTTTTCTTATAACTTGTTACTTAAGAGATGATAATGACCCCACCTGGCTACAGCCTCCTTTCAGGCAGTTGTGAAGAGTGATAAGGTCCCCTGAGTCTCCTTTTCTCCAGACTGAACACCCCCAGTTCACTCACAAGCAGCGTGCTCCAGACCCTTTACCAGCTCCCTTGCCCTTCTCTGGACTCACTCCAGCACCTCAATGTTCTTCCTGAAGTGAGGGGCCCAGAACTGAACACAGGCCTTGAGGTGTGGCCTCACTAATGCCAAGTACAGAGGGACAATCACTGCCTGGTCCTGCTGGTCACACCATTTCTGATATAGGCCAGGATGCCATTGGCCTTCTTGGCCAACTGAGCACTCACTGGCTTGTGTTCAGCCGCTGTTGACCAGCACTCCCAGGTCCTTTTCCATTGGGCAGCTTTTCAGCCGCTCTGCCGCCAGCATGCAGCACTGCAGGGGATTGTTGTGACCCATGTACAGGACTTGATGCTTTGTGTTATTGAAATGGATACCATTGTAATCTGCTCATCAGTCCAGAATGTCCAGATCCCTCTGCAGAGCCTTCCTACTCTCCAGCTTCTAACACTCACACCCTGCTTGGTAGTATCTGCAAATTGGCTGAAGGTGCACTCAGTCCCCTCACCCACATCATGGATAAATACATCAAACAGGATTGGCCCCAATGCTGAGCCCTGGGGAGCTCCACTGGTGACTGGCTGCCTCCTGGATGTGACTCCATTTACTACCACTCCTTGGGCCTGGGCCACTTCTTGACCCAGTGAAGAGTGCCCAGCCAAGGGCTGCCAGCTTCTCCAGGGGAATGCCTGGGGTGAAGGTGCCAAAGGCTTTACTGAAGTCTAGATAGACAACACCCACAGCCTTTCCCTCATCCACTAGGCAGGTCACCTCTTCATAGAAGGTAACCAGAGCAGTCAAGCAGAATCTGTCTTTCTTCAACCCATTCTGGTTCAGCCTCTTGTTGTCCAGCACACATCGTATGTTGGACAACTCAAAAGTATCTGCTCAATCCAAACCTTGCCTGACATGAAGGTCAAGCTGACAAGCCTATAGTTCTTTGATCCTCCTTCCAACCCCTCTTGCAGATGTGACTGTGCAAGTTTTGGGGAAAAAACTGTTCTATTCCAATTCATTTCTTCCTCCAGGCACTGGTTCCAGTGTTGACTCAGCACATACACTGAATGATGACTTTGAGCACCTTTTGAAAATGGTTCATTGCAATGCAAATATCCCCTTGCAATAAACACAATGTAACTATAGAACACATATTCTTAAATCATAAAGATTTAATTAATACCACATTTCACATCAAGATTGGTCCAGGTTATGCTGACCACATCTGTGCTTCTGGAAAAAGGGACTGTTTTGAAATATTATCAAATAACTGAGTATCCTTACACTGACCCCTAACTTGGTTCATTTTTTGTTCACTTTGGAAATTTTATTATGAATGTTTACCACCAGAGTGCAGTCAGTTTAATTTCCAATAAAGCACCATTTGGATGTTTTGGGATTAGAGACAGAAAACCCATTTAGTAAATAAAAAATATTCTATAAAAGCAGTAGCACTGAAAAAGCAGCACAGAGCAGAGACAGGAAAATAACTAAAGGGGGAAAAAAACAATTTTCTTTTCAGGATCCTGTAAAACGCTGTTTTTTTGGTAACAATGCTATAATCGGGATATGGTGGGGAAGAAGGATCATATATAAGTTGCACGTTTTAATTGTCCAGTTCTCCAGGGTATGATTTGTAGTAGTAAAGCCATCTTGACTACAGATTTTCATAAAAATATTATTGGAAGGCAAGAAATATTTTGTTTTTTCTGGCCACCTCCTAGATCTAGCTGTGGAGATAATTACAGTTACCCCAAATAAGGTAAAGCAATAATAGCAGAAATGGTCTCAGGTGTAGAATACTTGACACTAAATAATTTTGCAAGACTGAATATATGGATTATTTTTTAAAAGAATTTGCAAAAATATTCAGTAAATTTATAACTTTTCAGGCATATACATTCAGTCACTCTTTTTTAGGACTCTCAGGTACAGGAAATTAATTATAGCCATTTTGTTGTACTGGAGGGTTGCAAAAACTGTTGATCAATAGAAAACAAAAATTCCATCCCTGCTTCTTATTTCCATATTTCATGTTCATGATGTTGCTTTTTAAAAAAATTCACCATGGCTTTTTATGTAATAACATGCTCAAACTCTTCCTTTCCACTTTAGCTCATAGGAATAATTGTGTTTTCTGGAATATTGCACAATGTAGAATCACATTTTAACTTTATAGAGCTTCTACCTACAGGCAATATTTCCAGATAATAAGGGATAATTCACTGAAGCAGTATAGTTCCAGTTTGGGGGACTCCTGTTCTGAATAAACATTTCATAAACATACTGCAATGAACAGCACAAGAAATTGAAGAAAGAACAAAAGCAATAAACCCCAAATTTTTATTGGAATACATGCAATAAAAAATATGTTGCAGGTAGGATATAGTGCCAAAGAGAGAACAGAGTCCCACCAGGTGCTTGTGTTAGGAATGCAAGTGTTGCAGAGCCAGGCACAATGATGGCTCCTTATGACTGTGTCTGTCATGCCTCAGGAAAACCTGAGACGTTTTCTTACTCACAGTACTTTCTACATATTAGCTGTCCAAAGTGGTCATTCTCTACTTCATGTAAAAGCAAAACTGAAGACATTCTAAGGGCATCTGAAAATTTGGTCTGAATCCAAATAGACTTTTTTAAGACTTAGAAGCCTCTCTGCTGCAGGTAAAATGTTGTATCTTGAGTTATTTTGACCATATTCTATGAGCTCAGTAATAATGTGCAACTTATCAGTACAAGCAAGGGTTAATCCAGTATTCCTATATGCAGTTTAAGTTCACTGTGCATCAAAATTCAGATGATTTTTTTAAAACCCTGAGAAGGCAACACAAGCAACCCTGATTAGGCATCCCTATCTTTATCTGTCAACTACACTCAGAATGAATGAAAATACGACACCTGAATTCTGACAAGGGAAACGGTTATAACATCTGACTTGGCTGACTGTTGACTGTTTGTTTCCATTTCTTTCTTAGATTCTTGGATCTTTTTTGATTCCTCCTCCCACAACTTTGATAAACATGAACAGCCTCTCATTTGGGGGGAGTAGGAGGAAAGAGGCAAGGGATGCTGGAGATGGGATGACCAGAATTAGATAACAAGAGCTGAGCACAAGGTCCACATGCCATAGTGATTCATGTGATTGCGTTATAACAGCTCATAATAGCCAAGCTCTGTCATTCTTTATAGGCCAAATTTCCTAGTTAGATCTTTTTAAAGTATCTCCTCATTGTGTGGTTGTTTTATTGAAATGACCATAATAACACTGAGATATTTCTCCCGAGTTATTAAAGTTAATTTAGAATTCAACAATGTGAACAAGTAAATCAAACTCAGTCTAATTAGTATTACTTACTACTTATATTGGATAGTGTCTATATGTCCCACTGAGGTACTGGGTTTTGTTCTGCCATGCATGATGTAAACAATCTGAATAAAGTGTGTGTGCATTATCCTGGCAGTTATATTTCACAGTGCCCCAGGACAACCTTTTACAATCCCTTAAGCAAATCTTAATCCAGTTTATGTCCTCCATGGAGAATATTCAAGATTAATTAGACATGCCTCCAGAATACAAAGACCTAGTTATGAACTCCTGTGAGGTAGGTTAAAATCATGGCCTCAACATGAATCTGAGACACAGAAGATCTCTATTTCTAACAGTTCTGCTTCATATTTTCTGTGTGACTCTTCTCAAGCCTGTCTAGAAGGCATTTAGTGTTCCAGCATATCCTCATTAGCTGCTGGGTTCAGGGAGAAGCAAGAGTAGGCTGCTCTGTGAGAGAAAACAGGAGACAGCAGGGCATACACACTGGCCTCACTGGCAAAGGCGAGGTCCCACAGCATCCAAACAAGAAGAGCAGAGAAGGTCTGTGATGGTAGCCAGACCCAGCTAATTTTCCACATCAGCAGACAAGTCCATAATGATGAGGCAGATCTGACATCATGCCAAGTGAAATCAAAGCATCAGGATAAGGATCTGGTCCAGTGGTCCTCAGGAAAGCCCACAGTGATAAGGCAGGTCCAAGGTCATTAAAACATCTGCAGGTCAAGGTTCAGAAAAACAAAATACATGGCCATGCACAGCCACAGGAGATTCACCTTAAGTGCAGCTCCTGAGTGAAGGAGCTGTGGGCCCCCACTTCTCACAGCTGTTTTCACTGTAGTTGTATCTTAGCTAGAAAGTTCCTTAAATTCAGAGCTGATTTTGAGTGCCTGCAGCTTAAGATGTAGAGGTGTGTGTGCGTGTGCGTGTGCGTGTGCGTGTGCGTGTGCGTGTGCGTGTGCGTGTGCGTGTGCGTGTGCATGTGCGTGCGTGCGTGTGTAATGGGGATGCACTGGTACTGACAGCTTGGGCATAATTTTGAATCCAAACTCAGAATGGTAGATATCCACTAGAGATGTACTCTGATGCTAGGCAGGAAATACTAAGCTTGTGACTAAATTCTGTCTCCTAAGTTACCAGAGTCAAGAATTTTTTAAAGCACTACTTTGAGACATCTCACAGTTATCTGGGATGAATTAAAGAAACCTGCCTTCCTTCTGAACCCTTGATTTATGAATTATGCCAGTTGTCAAATGAATATTCAAATAGAGGGTTGGTCTTCCTTTCCTCCTGGATAGGTTTTGATGGTAATAGCCTTGAATCCTAATGGACATTCCCATCCAAGGTAAGAATGGTATGGTTTATAATGCCTCCAGATGGGGCCCCATGTTCAGAGAGGGGCCTAATTGCATGCAGGTCTTCCTACTTCAAATGCTGAAAACAAAAGCTCAGTATTCTAACAAGCAGTGTGAGACCAGTAAGTCTTTCTCTGACTTGGTCAGTTTTTAAAACAGAAAGCAACTGCAGATGCATTTAAAGAGGGGACCAATCTGCTTAGTAAACAGACATAAAAGCTTGAGCTTTTTGAGGATCCTTTCTGTCTAATTTCTCATCCTTAATAGAACTGACAGGTAAAGCACTGCCTTCTGCTTCTGGAAAGGAAAATGAAGCAACTTATACATTCCTGGTGGATTACTTTAAAAACAGGAGCCAGCAGGAAGCATTTCCTCTATATGCACTGTTTTGCAGGATATGGCTTTTAATCGATCTTTACTGTTCAGGATTCACTTGCTGCTTTCATGCTAGTAATCTCTGCATTTCTATGCCAGAGTAATTTACAGTTCTCCCATTTTAAATTTTCTCATATTGTTGTCTGAAAGTTCTTCACGATGACATTCTGTATGATTATGAAAAAGCTGTTCAACAATAAAATATAGTAGAGATCTGTTTTTAGTTTGCTTCAAAAAGCTGTGATTAAAAGCATATATTGATTCCCATTATTTATTTTGTTTCCTCTGTGTGTAGCTTTTCTACCTCACATTATCTATCTCCATGCCTATGAATTTACTTCTTACATCATCTTTCAATATCCTGAATAACTTAGTTCCCATCTTTATAGATTTCTGAATGATAGGTTTACTTCTCATTTCCCCAGAGGTAAAACAATAGCCATCTCTTCTTTGCTTCAATTTACTACTTCTGGGAAGCAATCATTCTACTCTGCTCTACATCACCCCAAGCAATGTAATTTTCGTAGAATATTTTTATCAATTCTCTGCTAATGATTTTTGTATCTTTTTGCCTCCTTACTGATCTCTTGTCCTCTCCATCTTTCTTTAATGGTTTTTATTGTATATCTAATGATGCGTAAGCTTGATAAATAAACATGTAAATGATCTCTATCTCAGCTTTTCTTCTTTCTCCATTCTCTTCTTCATGATCATTCCCACATTCCGAGCTCAATACCTTAACATTGCCTTCAGTCTCACTATCTTTGCTTATTTTATCAACTAGAATCATCATCACAGACACTTTCTCCAGTCACCTTAGTCACTAAAAAATGCTTGTTTCTGCTCCTTATCTGCCCAGTCAATCTAAAATGGTGTTGTAGGTGACCTTGCACACTCAGTATTGCCCATAGTTTTCAACTTTATGTCTGTAAACTAAAACTCATGCTCTTAAATGCCAATTCATTCATCTCCTGCATCAGTCTCCATCTTCTGTCTTGCATTATACCGAGTCTTTCTTTTCCTTAAGTATTTTATGATAAGGCAGGAGAGGCTGCCTGAGACCATAGTTTTAGTAGCATGAATGCACAGTAACACTAAGAGGAATGGAAACAAACAAAGTTCCTTCAGAAATAGAGTACCTTTGATGTGGCTCTGGGTCTATTTGGCAGCTCCTATCTTCATCTTCTTCAAAATAATGCCCAGAAGGTGGAGTTGTCTTCTAATTAATGAAGTACAGCTTCCTACCATATGTTTAAAGCATTTTTCTAAATAATCACATATTTCAGGAAGCATTCTATTTATTGCGAGACTACATTTTCTTCTGACTGCTCATAAAAAACTGTTTACGTTTTCATTAGTTCAACTGGGTTTTCTTACAACTTGTTACTCAGATTAGCAGATTGATTTTATTCTTTGTATTCCATATCTCCTAGCTTCAAATAGCCATATTAAAGTGTGCATTACTAATTAGTAAATAGTAAAAATTATTAAAAATTACAAAAATGCTAAGCTTCCACTCCCCCACCCCCAGCCCCCAGGGAACATGCAGAAATAGTACCTGGAACATATACAAATTCTATGATGCAATAGCTGTGTCCATGCACTAGCTTTCTTAGGGAATAAACTTTAATATTTCCATAATTACTTTAAAGAAAGATTTATTGTCTATAAAAATGATTTTAATGGTCTACATATTGTTTGAACTTTTAATTTTTAGATTTTAGTTCCATGCCTTGAACAAAACTATCATAATGATTGTGCAATCAGAAATCACTTGTGAGACTGCATATGCATATGTGATATTTCATGAGTCTATGAAATTTGTATATCCTTGAGTTTTTCCTCAAATACAGAATTTGGTACTGAGCAATAAAAGTACACTCAATCAAAAGAAAACACTTGACTGCTGCCTGTGATTTTTTTTTTTTTAATTATGTAAGTAGCAGAAAAAATCTGAGTTGTTATTATCAGCTGCATCCTGATCATTGCCTGCAATCATGCTATTTCTAAGTTGTCCTGTATATCATACTAATCATGTTATGGTAATGGGTAACTCTCTTCCTGACTGCATTGTCTATAGAAAACAGAAGGGAAATATTCAGAGGTCACTGCCAAGGTAGCTTCTTGATTATCAAAGCAATATTCTTAACCTTCAAACAGTGAGCCTATTAAGGCAGAATTTGCTTGACACCAAAGGAAGGATTTATGCAAAGTTCATCCTTGATTAGTGAAAATACCTATGAAGTGTCTAGTTCTTCTTTTGCCTATGTTGGTACTGTGTCTTTCTACCCAAAGTTTGAATAGTGAGATGGTAGCTGCTTTGGGCTGATGAACTGCAGGAATTCAAGTGCACAGCAGGCTTCTAGGGACATCCTGTCTTGTCTGCCCATGGAGCAGTAGGTTCCAACTTCAGAATTTATCACTTCTGTGTGGATAGCCATAAGAAGTAGTAAATCTGTAAAGTTTTATTTTCTTAGGAGCATTTTTCTGAACATAATTTGTGTTGGTTCACTGTGAGGAGATATCCTGAGTATTACCTACAGAAGGAAAATTACCTTGTTGTTTTTCTCATGTTCATGTAAGAGAATGCCACTTCACCACAGTCCTTCTGTTATACATAAGCTTGTAGGTGGTAAAAAGTGACTTTATCTTTGGACTGAGAGAAGGATTTTAATAAAGCTTTCTCGCATGCAGAATTCTGTAGCAAATTCTGTCCACAAATCAATCTCTTTTAAGTGGGGGTTTCACCAGTTATGTTCGTTGCAAATTTTCTTTAAACTAATGATGTTTAAGTGGATAGAGAAAAATCTCTTATAAATATCTTCTTCAATATGTCCATCTGGCTCTTTGTTGATGATCCAGGCAAGACTTTGTTCCCCATGTATCCAACATGGGCTGACTTAAATAAGCTTCTTTACTCTATAAAAAACAAAGGTTTTATTTTTAGGGTCAAAAGAATAATTCTAGATTGTATAAATATTGTTCTAATTGAGTCATCTTCAGAGATGTTTTGCAGAAATGCTCAGTATTCTGTATTTCAACACAAAAATCTCTCCTATTATTTGTTAAAATCATCTGTGGCAATATCAATACTATTTTAACCAGAAATAGATTTAGCAAGATCTGTCCCAAAAGGGCAGTAAAACATTCTCTGCTGCCCGTAACTGAAATGCCATCAAATTCTGTATCTTAAGTTATTGCAAATTAGAGACCAGTGTGCTTATTGTGCTGTAAAGCAAAACCCACCTAGAATATTATCACTTAGCAGAAAGCAGAATCAGAAGTGGTATTGCAGCTAAAGGGAAATACCTGTAGCAATCTGTAAATCAGGTCTAGAGCTTCCCCCATGAGGGGAAGAGGTGTGTCAGGCACTGCACTCTCATCTGTGGTGACCAGTGACAGGACCCAAGGAAGTGGCTGAAGCTGTGTTGGTAGGGTTTAGATTGGAGATTAGGAAAGGGTTCTTTGCTCAGAGTGTGTTTGGGCACTGGAAAAGGCATCACAGTTCCAAGGGAAATGCTCACAGCACCAAGCTTGCTAGAGTTCAGCAAGAATTTTGACAATGCTCTCAGGTGCATGGTATAACTCTTGGGGTAGATGTCCTGAATCTCTGTTGTGAGAGCTGAAATTGCATTTAGTCCATGAAAAAATATCCAACTGCTTTTCTGTCACGCCTTTCAGTGAATCTGATTTTCAGTTCAAATTTATTATTGTTATTCAAGGGGCTAATTCTGAAATTTTACCAGTTTTTGTTGAATATAGGAGGCTAATGGATGAATACTAAAGAGAAGGGGAAAATGATTCATGGCACTTACTTTGTTGCTTTATCTTTGTTATTTAGCAACCCAGATCAACCAGAGAGCTACTAGAAGTTGCATTAGGCAGCTTATAACTCACTCAGGGTTATAGGGATCAAGGCAATACATTTCAGCTTTTCTTTTCTAGGCCATGATCTACAAGAGCTACTCATGCAGGAGCTGCACTAATTTTTTTCACTCCAAGTTTTCTTGACACATTAATTAACCACTTTTGTGCTGTTCCAAATAATCTGCTTAAATATCATTCTCATATTATTGTGTGTAACCAGGTCATTTGTACAGTTATGGACAATTGTCTATTCCTATCAGCTTGGCCTTAATCAGTTACAACAATATTCTTTCTTGCTTGGTTTTAGTAGTTGCCAATTCTGAAATTTTCATCAGAGCAGTATCAAACAGGTTGTCTGCAATTGCAACATGAAAATGAAATAAAGGGAAAAGGAGAAGTATTTGTAAATGATATTAAGAATTAATCCATTACAGTTCAAAGCAATCACTAAATTGATTAGACTAGACTACTTACATGGATTCGTCTGAATTACTATGGAAACATCAAATATGTATGTATTCTTATGTGTGGTTGAACTACTCTCTTGTCGTTTATACCAAAGCCTATCAAAAAATACTGAAAGAAGCCTCCTGACTCAGGCTTCCACCACCCAGAGCTCAACCTGCAGCTTGCACTGCAGATGTGCACAGTGAGCACCTGTACTAAATCACAGAAAGATACAATTACAGAATATGCTGAGTCGGACCAGACCCATCATTGAGTCCAACTCCTGGCCTTGTGCAGGACAACTCCAGGAATCACATCAAGTGCCTGACAGCTTTGTCCAAATGCTTCTTGAACTGTCAGGGTGTGGTGACCACTTCCCTGGGGAGTCTGTTCCAGTGCCCAATCACCCTCTGGGTGAAAAACCTTTTTCTGATATCCAACCTAAACCTCCCCTGACACAACTTCAGGTCATTCCCTTGGATTCTGTCACTGGTCACCAGAGTAAAGAGATCAGTACCTACCCTTCCTCTTCCCCTCCTGAGGCTAGTTAAGTCCACAATGAGGTCTCCCCTCAGTCTCCTCCAGGCTGAACGGACCAAGTGCCTTCAGCCACTCCTCATACGGCTTCCCCTCCTGACTCTTCACCATCGTCCTCACCTTTCTTTGGACACTCTCTAGTAGCTTAATATCTTTCCTATATTGTGGTGCCCAAAACAGCAGACAGGACTTGTAGGAATTGCTGTGATACAAATGAATTTAAAAAAAAAAATTCCATATTGGATGAATTTAATTTAACATAACTCATGAAGATTTTCCTCAGCTTCTGCTTAGGTCATGTTCATTTTAGTTTTCTTTCTTTTTTCTGTTTTTTCATCTTTTTTCCCCCCATTTTACATGTTTCTTCTTATTAATAATCTCTCTGACTGTTTTTCCAGTAGTATACAATTTATGTTTTTGTAAAAACAAACAAAAATATTTGTACCACAGTGCCTAAAAGTGTCCTTGTTTGCCAAATGTTACATCTCACTAACTCGGACATGATGATTTGGTATGGTAATTCAAGATAATTAAAAAAGAAAACAAAAAAAAACAAAACAAAACCCTCCAAGCTTGTGAGAAACTTTTATTTTTTTCAGATGAGAAGACAGTCCTTGTGTGGCATTTGCAGAACTGAACCATTTGAGTTGCAGAATTTGAAGCATTATTTTCTAATACAGACCTAACATAAAAAAGTACAATAAAGTACAAAGAAATTGGCATCTTTTTATCTATGTATAAGGAACTTGCATTTGAGTTTCTGACATATGAATGACCCAGCATATGACCCCCATTTCCCTCTAAAAAGCTTGTTGTGACTTCCAGTTCATTAGCCTAAGTTTCATTGAAATTAGTCATATACTAATATTTAATATTAGCTTTCCTAAAATATAAAATACAGTTTATAGTGGTAATGAAGAAGTGGAAACTATTTCTTGTATCCATCTAGTCATGTTGATAGACCTGAACTAGTTGCCTCCAGTCAAGTTCCATTAAATTATCTTACACCTTGGAGCATCAGAGCACTAGGCACATCCTCATGGAATCATTCGGCAAAATTTCTAAACAAAGACTTTACAGTCTGTGTGGGTCTGTAAGAGACAGAGTTTAAAGGACCTGGAATATGCACTACTGACTCATATTTAACATTCCATTACCCAGGACACCTAGGTATCTTTCCATGGCACTGTTTTCAAGCATCTCATTCCCCAGTCTGTGTGTAAATCCAGGATTGCCCCATCCCACGTGCAGAATCCAGCGCCTTCCTGTGTTGAACTTCATTTGGTTGGTGATTGCCAAGCCCTTTAATTTATGAAGGTCTCTCTGCAGGGCATCCCTGACTTTGAAGGAGTCAACAGCTCCTCCCTGTTTTATAAAACCATCTGCAAACTTGCCTAATATCCCTTCTAGTCTGCCTCCAAGTCATTTATGAAGTTGTTGGCAAGAGCAGGTCTGAGGATGGAGCCCTGTGGAACCCTCTAGTGACACGCCACCGGTCTGATGTCATCCATTCACGGTAACCCTCTGTGCCTGACCTGTGAGCCAGTTGCTCACCCACCACATGATGGGTTTATCCAGCTGAATGTTGGACATTCTGTCCAGGAGGATTCTGTGCGAGACAGTATCAAAAGCTTTACCAAAATCCAAAAAGTCCTGGTGGCTTCCCTTGATCAGCTGGGTGGGTTACCTTGCCATAAAAGGAGATCAGGCTTGATAAAAAAGACTTGTTTGATCGTAAGTAAAAAAAAAAAAACAACAACAACTTACCTGAAACATAAATGGGAAAATAAATAAATGGGAAAATAGAGGATCACAGAATCATTTAGGTTGGAAAAGAGCTTCAAGATCATTAAGTCCAGCTCTAAACCCAACACTGCCATGTAAACACATTTATTTATATTTATTCCATATGAGCCATAAGTCAAATGTTTAGGGTTTATGCTTTGGTTTTGTTATTCCTCACCTAAACAATAACAGGTATTTTGGAATTTTTGGTTCTGAGTATTGTTTAGCTACCATGATAAATGGCCCTATTTAAAATACAGAGAGAGACAGAGCGCAGAAAGTGCTATCCTAGACCCTCACCATTTATCCAGTCCTAAAGTGGTTTTCTGTTTTGCAGAGTGAATTCCATTGAACAACATTGATTTCCTATTTCAATAAAGAGAACTGTCAGCCAAAAGGTGGATGAAATATTAAGGCTCTACTATCTAATTAGATAGATGGATAGGTAGATGCACAGATGAATACTGTGCAAATAAAAAAAAATAGAAGCCCAGTATTGTCTTATACAGGCTGTATTTAATTTTGAAAACTAAATAACTGTTAGTTTAATTTTATTTATGTGGAAAATAAAATTATTTTTAGATTTTAAGAACTATTGGAAAAAATCCATTTTTACAATTTTAATATATTCTGTATAATCATTGATTGCATGTCAAAGCATGCAATCCATTTTATGCCCCAGTAATTCTGAAACACCTGAACTCTATTCCCTTCACACACCACCTGAAAATTCACAAGACTAAGCATTCCCTTAGTGCTGGGTATAGATTTGCCAATTGCAGCCTGGAGGGGATTGTAACTAGCATTATAAAGCCCTGATGATAGTTTTATAATGGAAAGTCTGAAACAACCTCAAGTACCACCTTGTTAATGTGATTGTGTTATACACAACCAATCTAATTTGAAAATAAGAGTCAGTTATTAAGGAATACATTTGTAGAGTTAATATTGTTAGTTTCTTAATTTTACTTTTCTCTTGGATTTGAATTACAGTTTTCTTTCAAATAAAAACTCCTGATGAGACACCTAATGTTTTTCTACTTTAATTTTGCTGTTCTGCTTGTTTTTACAGCTGTCCCCCATTGTATTTATGTTTAACCCCCTTGCAGAATCCTTGCAGTGAAATCAATATGCAGATCAAAAGTATAGTCCTAATATCCAAACTCTTCCAACTGCATTAGCATCTTCATAAATTGATCAGTAAGGGCATTGCAGAGGAAATGGCTATCAACATGGTTAACATTAGGAATGGAGCTAGTGCTCCAAATGTGTTGTTTATCATCTCTCTGAGTGTATGTAAACGCTTCCAGCCCTGTCAATTCCTTTAAAGAAGTTTGAGTCTTACAAGATACTGACAGGGTTGCCATGGAGTTGTACTTAGATGTCACAGCAGAGCTGAAACAGATGATAGTCGAGTTAGAAAACAGGGAGAAAACCAGAATGAGTAAACCAAATTCTAAATTGACTACTATTAGGTTTGATACCTATTTCTTCTATCTTGATATATCTGTTATAGATATAACACTGATGTTATTTGGGTGTGGGGGTAGGTGGAAAAATATAATTAAGAATTCAGAATGGAGATTATTCTTTCAAGGAAAAGAAATTCAGTGCTATACTTCATTCCTTTATTTTGTGTGAAAACAACAAGGTCTTTTAATATGTGAATTTTCTTAATGGATCTATCTTGAAAATGTGCCTTTATAGAAGATAAAAGCTCTGTTATTGCATCATTAGCCTGTATCTAGAAGTTGTGAATCCCAAAGCAATTTTCAGCATCCTCTTACTTTTATTTTCACATTTGATCATTTTAGAATTTGCTCTGAAGACACAACAATGTCCTTATGTGTGAATTTCAGGGTGTAAGCTGGTACATTCAATAATCCCTGTTAAGAAATTTAATCAGAATCTGGCTGGCAAATGTTACGATCAATACCACACAATTAATCCATAGTAGAACTGCATAATAAACAGGAGATTATGTTTTCTGAGCCACTTATTGTTCTATGAATTCCTGCTTTACTTGAAATATGTCATTAAAAGTTTTGTTATTGCTGTACTGTTGCCACTCTATGATGCTTTAACACATGAAACACAATTTAAAATTTTCTTTGATTTTATGATTTCTCTTACTAGTGGCTAGCATTCAGAAGCTTCCTGCTGCATCTGTTTTAACTGACATCAATTTCCCCATGAAAGGAAGAAAAGGAATGGTTGATTGGGCACGGAACTCAGAAGACAGGGTTGTCATTCCAAAAAATATCTTCACTCCTATGTCAACAGGTAAAGAAGCATATCAGCATGTTAATTTTGTATTAGCTTTAGCAAGGAAACTCTGCATCTGTCTTATGGGATCACTGTATAATATAGGAGTGGTTCTTTTATTCCTCTTCAAAAGCAATGCAGTACCTATAGTTTATCCTAGAGGGAAATGAATGGGCTTAATTTCAGCACTTCTAACAAAAACTGCTGCATAAATCCTAGTCATTGTTTTCTACACCAAAGAGACAATGGTTTACTTAGTTATCGTGCACAGGGTTTAATCTGTATGATTTGAGGTGAGCTGAAGTGCAGCTCTGCTGAACCCCCTGAAGCTGCTGTATTCCAGCAGAGTCATTCCAACATAACTCTTACCAAAGGCAGCACAGCAGGCAAATCAGGTACAATTTACAAATATCATTGCAGTGCAGTTCTCTGACATTAGAGAATTTACTCACTAGGCCTTAAACGCTACAGACATTATTTGAGAATGTTTAATTATAAATGTAAATGAACTAGCATGGATGTCAGTATACAATGATGAATTTTTTGAAAATTTGATTTCAGTGGTTTAAATCTTTTTATATGCTCCTGTCAGTGCTACATTTTTATGACAGACTTCCAGAAGATAATTCAAAATTGTGATGTTTTATTTAAAATAAGACTTGTGTTGCAAATATAAATGATATTAAGAACTTTTTATGCTGATGAAATCTTGGGGCAGAGAGTTCTAAAATCTTTTTCCTTACTCTTTTCAGAACTAGATGAATCAACTGTATTTGTACTTGGAGCAGTGCTATACAAAAATTTAGAACTCATTTTGCCCACTTTGAGGTAAGAAATTTCATAACTACAATATGAATTTAACTATTTCAGGATAATAAATATACTATATGTCATGATAGACAGCCAAGACTATTTGCATATTAATACTGCTGGATTTTTTTTTGTTATATTTATAATGTATATGCATTTATTATTCTTTCCTTCATGCTTAGTTACTTGTATGTTAGAAACAGCCTTTTCATCAAATTGGCTTAATTTATCTTTTATGTAATCTATATTAAACTTAATTTCAGAAATGTTTGATCAGAAGTATATGCAGTGATGTACATTAATGCTCAGGCCATTTGTGCTTCAATCTACAGTTTGTTCAGTTAGTACAAATGGTCTTGTAATGACATCATCTTCTCCACTGAAGACCTTATTGCAGGCTTTCAATTCTTAAAGGAGGCCTAAGATAAAGACTGAGAATTTTTTGCCAATATCTGTAGTGATAAGGTAAGGCACAGAGGTTTTAAACTGAAACAGGATAGAATTAGATTAGGTATAAGGAGGACTTTGGTTTATTTAACAAGGTTGTTGAGTCACTGGGACAGGTTGCTCAGAGAAGCTGTGGATGACCCAGCATTACAAATGTTCAGGGTCAGCCTGGATGGGGCTCTGAGCAGCCTGGTCAGGTGGAAAGTAGCTCTGCCCGTGGTGGGAAATTAGAATTAGAGGATCTTTGGAGGCCCCTTCCAGCCCAGAACTTTCAATGACACTATAATTCTATTAAAACAATTTAAAATTGTGACGTTTTTGGGGTACTATTTTAAGGATATGAGATCATATTTTGAATATGACTACCATGGACAAAGAAGCATGATACACTTCCTGATGAGGTAAGAGATGTAAGCTTAAAAGTTTCAGTGCAGTTTCATCATAAGAAATATATTTCATGTAGGAAATGCAAAGTGCTATATTCCAAACAAAGAAGAGACTAGAGGTAACTGGGAATATGTGTCATATTTTCATATCACAGATTAATAATTACTTTTATTCCTCATTCACATAATAAGAGAAAGTATAGTGCTAATTTCCTTTTCACAGGCACCTGAGAATTAGATTCAAATAATACTGAACAAACTCAGAGGCAAAGTAGGATACTTTTATATTTGAATTTCTAAAGACTTCATGTATGAATAGACATACATAGATTATTAGACCATTTTGGTTAAGTAAGTCAAAAAACCTATCTGTGAATGGAACTGTACAGAGAAGTGATTACATTTGCAGTGTAAATCAGTAACCAAAATTGAAAGCAGAACAGACAAAAGCAAAAAATTTGGGAATCAAAGACACCCTCATAATCCATAGTGTTTGCATTGCTATATTATTATGTCCCTGTTCTGCCCTTATTCCTGCTACTTGGTAGGATAATGTTTCCAGGAAAAATCTAGTAAGGCATATCAACCTCACATTTCTAACAGATGAAATAACAGCCCTGGAAGATTTTTCATATAAGCAAATATACAGAATTTGACGTTTACACCTCTTTTTTCCTGTAAATTAAAACTATTGACCTGTGAAAGCTGAAAAGACATCATCATAGACTGGAGTTTATGGTCAACATGGCCATATTGATGCTTTCTTGGGACTAGAAGGTATGCAAACTTCTGCATCATCACAAGGAACTGCTTTTTAGGAAAAATAAGCATACAAACAAATTTTAAAAATCTCTATATATCTTTAGGAAAAGTCTTCCAAAGTACCTAACCACAGAATCCCCATCTGTTACATCACAGGTGTTCTGTGAGTAAGATGAGGATTTCATTATCTAGGACAGCCTATACAATGTATTTCACAAAATCCAAAATTAGCTGCATTTTACCATACATTTTTGATTTTTCTTGGTTTTACTAGCATAGAGTCTATTAAAGTAAGAAAACACAGTGTGAGCTGGGAACTTGCAACTGCATTAATATAGAATTTTTTGGGCTTGTTTTTAATCCTACTAGTACATGTACATTCTGAGAATTTTACCATGAGAGTTTAGGGAAACAACGAGAAAATATTCTTCCTAATAGAAATAGATTTTTTTTTCCATGCACTGTAAGTAAATAAACTTCATCTGATTTGATTTTCTAATATGCTTTGCTGCATTGCACTGTTCTTGTAATATCTTACGGAGTTTTTAATAGCAGATATTGAAATATCGAATATTTTCAGAACCCTAGATTCAGTATTATTTCCATAGCTCTTGCACCCCTGAGCACACTTATGTTATTGTTGGGTTCACAGAAAATTGATTCTCACTACAATACTCATCTAAAAGATATTGTCTATGATTTCTCTCTTGAGCACTCTGAAGGAACACATTGCATATTGCCATAATGTAAGATAGTTTTTAACTTTTCCTTTAAGACATAAGAACAAATTAAGAGTCAATGATTTTGCTGTATCAAGCTTTTTTTCCTTTTACTTAAAAAGCCACCTTAAATTTCCTGCTAAAATTTTCTTCACTAAATGTTCTCTTTCCCCATTTGAAACATCATTCCTAACCCCAAACTTCAGGGGCTGTAAATTCAAAAAGGCCCTTAAATTTCCTTGGGACAGCTTTATTAGACTAAGGATGTACCTCAGACAAGCTTTTATTGCATCACGTTACAGCTTTAGCATCCATAATTTTTCTGTAATGTATACAACTTTTACACATTGATCTATAACTTCAATCATCCTGTCTTGAGATAGAAACATTCCTTATTCATAAGTTCATTTCTCTTGAGTAACATGGATTCATTCTAAAAAAGAGAAGAAAACATGAATTTCATACCACATAGGATCAATATGGTTTCCCTGAGATAAATGAATACCCTCAAAATTTATACCCTAGTAGGATATAATAAAATAAATCTATTTCATTAATATAATTATTAACTCAGATCAAAAAAAAGCTCTAGGACAACAGCTCTGAAAGCATTTCTTGAGGCTTTTACTCCATCACTTTCCTGACTTGAATCTTCAAGGATTTATTCAGCCATAGTTTCCAAGAAATTTAATAGATTGTTTTTGAATAATTTATTTCAAAACTTAACCCTGAGGAGCATCCTTCTGGAGAGTCAGCAGACCACCTGTACAACTTCATTTCTCATTAAAGTTGAATTTTAGATTATTTTTTGATGAAGGAAAAGGAGCTAATAGTGAAGTCACTCTCCACTATAAAAAAAGCTGTAAGATAATGCATTTGCCCAGGAAGTGTGAGATTGGTCATTCCCATTCCAAGTCATTCACAACATTAGAAGATTGCAACTAAAATGTCCAAGGAAATTTTGTAAAAGATGATTACTTCAATTCCTGATTAATGTTCTTAGAACTAGGCTGTTGTTTAAAAAAAATATCTTCAACAGATCTAGATAGCAATGGCACAGCACTAGTGGTTTTGGGATCTTGAAATTGTTTTGACTACAAAGCTTTGAGCTTTAATTAACAGGCATCTTAATATGCTATGTGAGTTTAGAATATACTTTAGAATATACTTGACAGATTGTATCTTCCAAGGACTGTCCAAGCAGTTAAATATGAAATATGCAAATAGGCATTCAGCCCAGTCAGGACAGCAATGAGGGATGCAGTTTTCATTTCACAGTGATATAGGCAATTATATTTATTTTCTTGTGAAGCAGTCTGCTAGGGGCTCTTGAGAGTGTAAGTGGATTGGTAGAGTTTTAATGAGACTCAGGTAAAAAAGATGTACCGAAGTTACAAACTAGGCACTTAGATGTTTTTTCAGATCTCACCCTAAAACTGTCAGAATTGCACAAAAATGAGATATACCAAGGAAAACTTTTCAAACACAAAGACTGACTGTAAGAGTACTGAAGTAGCAGTATTTACAATAGTTTGCATGAATTTCCAAAATTGATGTAATCTCTTAATAGACAGCGCCATTTTCACTTGTCATGATGTGTTAGAGAAATCAAGTTTTTATTTTTTTGGAGTTTTATTTGGTTTGGAGGGTTTTGGTTGTCTTGTTTTTTGGGTTTTTTAATAATAATTACAGATGTTCAGCTGCTGTAATTCTACAGAATGCACTGAAAATTTGCTAAACATTACATTTTACCCAGATAGATACTTTTTTATCAATAGCATGTGAGACTTTGAAGTGTAACCAAAGGGAAGAAATAGGAATTAAGTAAAATAGAAATTCAGTTCTATTATATTTTCATTATGTGGTTTGGCTGAGTAAAATTGGACTAGAACTCATACCCTGCCCCAGAAGAACAATTTCATTCCTTGTGTTGAATGAAATGCCTGCTGAGCTAAGTTTCTATTACTGTAGCCATGGCAATTCCTATTTCAATGATCCAGCAAAATGGAATTCTCTCCTAAATACAAACTCCCTAGAGAAAATAAGCAATTAAACAACAACAGAAGCAAAAGAATATTTATACTGTCTATTATAATTACATCTAAATTGTCTAGTTTCCTCTTTGATAACATCCACCCGAGAATACGTCTTTCTGTGAGGTGTGGAAAGCAGCATTACATAAAAAATAAATAACATAATGATCTCCAAAAACAGTCAGGCTGATAACTGATGGTCATTCTAATCTGATGAAGAAGCAAGGATCTCAGACATGAATGTGTTAACATGTCTTTATGCCTGTATTAGCATAACCTTGGCATTCATTACTGGGTCGGTCCTAGAAAGGTTGCTATGATACATAGTGATCCACATTTTACATGAAAAGAGAAATTGATGATGAATTAGAAAAATTGACAGAAAGATATTATTTTGCATAATAATGTAAGACTAAATCTAATCTCACATATGAGAAAAAATTCATTTGTTTTGGCAGGATTTCAGTCAGGGCACGATTGTGGTTTAAATTCTAAAAAGCATTTAGCTGGTGAAGTTGCCCACTCATACACCAAATACAATTTTTTTAGAATTGGAAACAGGTATGATTTTTTCATGAGCACAGAATAAACAGAACTGTACAGTCTCCTATTGCACTTATCCATCTTCACAATCTTACTGTTAACAGTCAGAAAAAACCCCAGCAACCCAGAAATAAAAATTACTGTCTATTATAAAATATATCTAGTGGGTCTACGTTGAAATAAGTAGATGATACACTCAAACATGCATTGAATCTTTGTGTCATCAATGCAGTCTTCTGATTAATAAATTGTACTTTAAGGAATTGCACTTCTGCATCATTGATGATTTTCAGTCTTCAACGTGTTGAGTACAGTTGGAAGTAAGTGTTTTCAACACTTTCAAACAAATTATATCCTCTCTTAATATTTTTCAACTAAAGTCACAGAGAATACCCCATGAAATCTTTAAATGTAGAATTATAAACACCTAAATTTTCCATTTTTTGAATTTTCCTACAGGAATTTTACAGTTGTTAATTCAAAAATCATTGTTGTAACTATACGACCCGAGCCTAAAACTACAGATTCTTTCCTGGAGATAGAACTGGCCCATCTGTCTAATGTAAGTACAAGGATGGTTGATATCCTTTTACAAGAGTATTTGCCAGATCAAAAGAGAGAAAGAAGTGTTGTTGTTTTAAATATCAGATAATAAAATGCAGTTTAACTTCTAAAATTTAAGCCCAGGAACAAGTGTAACAATCTTTGAAAGGAATGTATACTTATTTCATGCATGCTTATAAACAATATTAATTGTTGCTTTGTGAAAGTTGAGGGGTTTTGTTAAACATCAATTTCTACTGAAGAGTTTCCATTAAGTATTTTCATGGTTACAATTGAAAATGTATTATTGTACTGACTGCTTAAGCTTTTGCTCCCTACATAGGTCATAGAGCTTCAAGAGTTCTTCAGTCTCTTTCTTCCTTTCTTTCGTTATTTTATAGAAGCCGGTTTTTGCTTAACCCATTGCAGCAGACTACAAAAATGTTTCAATTTAGCTAACAGTCCTCATAAATGGTTGAGATTTAATTTGTGCATTCATTTAAATTCTATACATTTCAGGCTTTAATCGCACATTTAAAAGATATTAAATAGGAAGAAATAAAACTTTATTTCCAAATATATGAAAAATAAAAAGGTTTCTTTTCCTTCTGTTTTCAGCAGTCTCCCAGTGCTCACAGGGAGAAGAAAATATGTCTTTTGTGAAACATTTTCTTCATATACAATATTGAGCAAATAAATAACAGCCATGGGGGTAATTTATGTTTAGGCACGATATATAAACTCTCTGTGTTATTAAGAGCTAGGATTTGCTTTGAATAAAGTCATAAAGAGTCAATCAGAAGAGACAGTTACTCAAGCTTTTGAAACAGTATTGTTATGCAAAAATCTTTAAAGCTGTAATTTTTAAGTAATAAATGGTTACTCAAGTGGTCATATAGATAGAATTCATCTAGTGAAGTTCCAAATACTTCAGTCAGTAGCAAAATCGAATTAGTGAGTCTGGTCAAAAGTATGAAGAAAACTTTCGAAGTCTAGATCTTTCATTAACATTTTACTCAAGGTTAGAAGAAACTATTTTGCCATCAATGGTCATTATGACCTGCCATTCAGTTCCCAGAAAAATACCAATGTGACGAACATCTCAGTTAAATTTTGGCAGAAAGAAAGGAACAGAGGAACTGAGATAAACTGAGCTGACTCCTTACCTTTTAATAACTTTAGAAGTATATTGATGCAGAATTGTGTTGAATTGGGGTTTTATGGCTCTCTGTTCCAATTTATTTATAAGATGGTTTAGGACATGTAGATTTCATTTTCTGCTTTGCTTTAAAACCCTAATTACACCATATGTAGTAGGAGAAAATATCAATCTTTAACATAACTTTTTTTTTTTTTTGTCAGATATTTCAGTTAAAATATTACAAAGTATTTGCTGAAGTAAACACAAATTAATCCTATATATCAGGGAAAAATCGATCACCTTTGAAATAAAATACTTTCTTTGATTTTACTAGGATCATTATTAGGAAGAATTTATGGTAATTTTCAATACTAGGTTTTATAATCTATTATTTTAACAATGATTGGGGGGGCTACATACACAAATTGCGGAATATGACATTTATGTTGAAACTGAAACCACTGCTTGCAAAAATAATAGGTAACGTGGCATATGGGGTAGCAGGTAAGAAAAAAATTCTCATTAATTTGGTCATATGGACAAAGGAAAAAATAATAATCTTACTAATACATATCACAAAATTTCTCTTTTTTTGGTTCACTTTTTTGTCCTATAATATAATCCAGAAAAGCATCAAGTGCTTGGATCAAATTTTCATGCATACTATATTTATGTAGGATCTCAATCCACCTGGATATACAAGTTGGATTGGCAGATACAATGACAAAATATTGCTCCAGAAAATCTATGAATAAAAATCACTTATATAATTTTAATATCATTAATGATTTGTGTTCAAGACTTAGCCTTCATAATGGAACTTTGGTTTAAAGAAATAAGGCTGTAGATACAGAGAAATAATATTTTGTTAATTTGAGTATTCCTTTAGACTGAATCTAATTCTAATCATCTCGTCTATAATTTTCTTAGCTGAAAATAAGGATTTTTTCAATTATAATGTATTACCATAGAACAAGCTTTATATAAATACAGCAAGATAAAACCATTTTTAATATATCTTTAATACTTGAAGATTATATATTAATGGCTCACAGATTAAACATTATGTAAGCTAAATAGATTAATTATTAAAGAAAAAATAAAAAATGTTATCTTACATCTGTTTTTTTTTTTAATGTCTCAGTGTTATATTTGATCTTTCCAAACCTTTGTTCTTGCAAATGCAGTTCATTTATTCAGAACAGTTTGTTTGCAAATTGATTTGAGGATGATATTTTAAGCATGTTGTGGTCCTTGCCTACTAGTGCAGAGGAATATATCCACACATTTGTTCTTTGACCTCCTTAACTACTGACTAAATTAAGTAGATATTATGAAAAAAGATGGCCAAATGGATAATTTTAGAAGAGTTAATATGGCTAATTAAAATCAGGCTAAAATACCAATTTATTCAAAATTTATAAATTTTTTTCATTTTTCATCAAAGCTATCCAGTTTATTAATAAAACCAGAGGACTATCTTTTGGAGGAAGTACAAACCACAATTGCATGTGCAATATATTGTAGATGAACACGAATATAACAGAGAGCTGACCAGAGTGGAACATGGGTTGCAATGTATCATTGCTCAGTTGGTTAGAGCATTGTGCTAATAACAAACAGCACCAAGGTTGTGGGTTCAATCCCCATATGGTCATTCACTTAAGTGTTGAACTTGATGATCCTTGTGGATCCCTTTCAATTCAGAATATTCTGTGACTCTGATTTAGAGAATGTGGTGTTTGGTCTTATAAACTGTGAATATGTAGGGGAATACGGCCACATTTTTCCAATAGTTTGATTAAACGGACGTCAGAGCAATCTTTTGAAAAAATGCACAATTCAAACAGAATTTTATTTGCTCAAGAGAGAGCATGAACTCTCACCTTCTGACAGCACAGAAGTTTATTCCAGGGCCACTAGAATAACAATCCAGCAGTAGCATAGGACATGAAGCTTTCAGTGTGCCTGAAAAACCCTGGCTACAAAACACCGTTGGCACTGTGCTGGAAAGCTGTCAAAGTTGCCAATCACATCTCAAAAGTTCCGTTTCATATGCCAGACAGAGATACTCACTCACACACATCTGCCCATTTTTCAGACATCCAGTAATGTAGTGCAGTGTATAAATCAATGCTACAGCAGTTGTAAATGCTAATGAACACAGTGGCTGCTTCCTTAGCTGCAGCTGAGTAATTAGCTGTAAGAGCACTGCCCTCACAGAGAGCCCTGGCTGTTGGAGGCAGCTCTACAACAGCTGTGCAACATTGCCAAGAGGAACCCCAGAAAGGCTGTGAAAAAGGGAGCAACAGATGAAAGACAAAGGAGCAAATACAGAAACAAGCTCTTTGTGGTCCCTGCGGTGCTTGAAAGGTATTTGATCAAGTATCAAAAGAGAAAGAAGTTCTGAAAGGGTGCTGTGCCCTTGCAAGCTGCCACTACTGGTGGAACAAACCCTCATACGAGATTTTCTCGTGGAACAGGAGTAATATTTGTCCTGCTTCCCATGTTTCTACCTAATCTCTCATTACTGACTGCAATGGCCAAATGAACACCCTTCTTACATTTGAATATGTTTCAAAGAGAGCAAAGTGTGTGATCTGACAGCAATTTTATCGTGTTTCAGTTTTCTGCAGAGGTTTTTATTTCCTGCTCTTTGGAGATTTCATTATAATGGACATTTTTTCTGAAAGTGTTTTTGCATTCATTATATTTGCACTGTGGGAATAGCAAGCATAAACTTGTATGATGTCCACTTCTAGGAAAGAAAAGTCTTAGATCTGAGAGATGCAAAGCCTTATTATGATGCAGCTATAGAAGTACTTTTTTAATATGCATATTGCTGCATCAGATTTCAAGTCGAACTTCTTCACCCAGACTTATGATACAAATTAATACTCTTTAAAAAAATTACATTTTAAAGAAAATTTAATTCTGCACTGACAGTCTTTTGTTCTTCATTTTTATCCTTCTATCTCTTAGTCCATCAATGTATCTGAAAGCTCCTGGCTAGTAATGCATGACCTGGTCTCTGAATCTCAACTGGCCTCTTATCCACTGCTTTGTCCTGTGCCCTCCTCCCCTTCATCTTCTTTATATTATAAATACTTCAGGGCATCCTTTATTTATGTATGTACAGGGCTATGTAAATATAAAGTGCCATAAGTATATGTTGGTGTTTAAATATTTATACTCTACTCATAAAATTTAATGCAGTCAGCAAAATACTGAAGTAGAGATTCAAAAATTTCCTAAATGCCTCTCTCACAACCATCTCCAAAAGGACCTATTTTATCTTTGACAAACAGGTAGATGGAATAATTTAAATATTTCATAGAATTTTACTTTACAGGTTGTCATGTTTTTCGATAAATAAATCACTTTTGAGAATAAAATATTAAGGTGTGCTTTGTTTATATGGAAGTACCTTTATATCTACTGCATCTGTACTATTCACTAGCATGAGTTCCAAAAATAGTGAATTCCACCTGTTTCTTCAAATCACTTATGATTTTTAAAGATATAGTTTTATTCTATATTTTATATAATTTGTTTATGTAGTTCTGACTCCTGGGAACATCTAATGCTTATGATGTAGTTTAGCAGTTTTAAGTACTTCTAAGTCAATCTGAGTGAATTTTAATTTTTACCCAACACTTCCTAGGCAGCAAAATAAACATGAATATATATATATATATATATATATATATATATTTCAATTTCCCAAAAAGTTTTCCATAGTTCAGTGATTTTTAATAAATACCTAGATTCTCATTCTGCTCTAAATCGCATCAGAAATCCTCCTCTGACTTTGAAGAGATGGGACCGGTGTTATAAAGCTCCAACAACAAAGGAAAAAAATATATTTTTAGCAAAAAATTCTGCTGATTTAGGACTTAATTGTTAAAAACCTTGGACATTGAATGTGGGGTCTGTGAATCTGAAATCCCAACCTCAAGACATTTTGCCTAACATATGCTTAAAATCTTTAAAGCCATTACTATTTTGACATCCAAGTTCCTAAGGTGTCTAATGTTCTTCCTCTAAACACACCAGAAAGTTTCAGTCAAGTCTCTTAACAGATTAACTATTATCCCATATTTTTACTTCCTCTGGGATATACCAAATAGACAGCTTTATACAGAGAATACACATATACTCTGCTCTGAAGTTCAAGTGCCTTCAAAATACCCTATAAAAATTAACCTTAAGCTTTTGTCATTTCCATGGCATCAATTCATCAGGATATGAGGACGATCTTGTAGGAGGAGACCCAAATAAAATTTTAGGTCAAGCGTGACAAATATTTTTGCATATGGGTAACTGATAGGTCTGTTTTCTTTCTTCTCAGGGCACATTGAATCCCTACTGTGTGCTGTGGGATGATTCAAGAATGTAAGTGACAGATGTTTGCTTCTATTGCTATATTATATTGTTATCAAATATTACAAAGCACCGAACAATATTTAAGTAGTTGGTCAGTAAATGGGTTGATATGAGGGCAGAGAAAGTGAACCTTTGACAGAGTGGAAGTACTGGGTTCTCCAGTCATTTAGCTTCCTTTTTGCAGATAAATAAACTGAAATATTAAAATGTATCAACAGAAAGAGATTATTCATGTAGTAATTTTAATCTGCTATTTTGAAGATTAAAATGAGAATGGCTAAGAACTGTATTTCCTTTATGGTAGTTGCTGGGCAACAAGCAAGTGGGTAAATAATGAGACAAATAACTGAGGAAGACTCCCATTTCTGTTACTGCATGGAGAAATACAATTTTCAAGTGTGATCCCCAGAGCAATCTTCATTTTAGTTGGTTCAAATTTTCATTTAAGTTTATCAAAATAATCGTTGTATTCTAAGCAGTGAAATCTTGCTATTCATCTTCTTCATTTTTCAGTGTTTCCCTTCTGTAGCAAAAAAAGAAAATGTTGCTGTTAGAATGCAAACTGGTAAAATCAGTTGTGATTTTAAATGAATCTCGAGTTTGTGCAGCTGTAATTTGCTGCATTAATCTTTCACAGTAAATCTCCCATTAAAGTCAAGGTGAACTTTGCATCGATGCAGATTAAGAGTTTAAAGATTAAGTGTTACATGGTTGCCATGTTATTTTTTTTAGATGATGTTGTACTTCTTATCCAGGTATATTATATATGTCTTATAATACAGACTCCTCTACAGTGTTAGAAATTGCATGATTTCTGTGATTTTTGTGAGTATTTTTGTCCTTGGGCTTGGATTTACAACAGCACAGTGATGGCTGAGAAACAACATTATAGTACAGAAATGTGAAACTGTGGACATGATGGTACAGATCTTTCCAAATACAAGTAGTGCCATGGTCTATGCCTCTGCACAAGAATCATAATACCATTATTTGCTGGTAACATCATAATATTTAATTTCCATGGAATGAAGTACATGAAAGACTTGATATTATGCATTATTAGCATCACATGGAATGCAAAAGATTTGGAAAATGTTCATTGTTTACCCTTCACATCACAGTATTTTGCTTATACAGAAGTGGTGCAGTGCTTTGTTTATAAACTTTTATATGGATGACTTTGAGTACTGTGTATTTAGACCACATGCTCTGATTTCACTGTTCCAGTCCAGAGTATCAAAGGCATAATTGAGTGTAATTAGACTACTCAAAAAAAACCCCCAAAAAAACAAAAACCACCAACAAAACAAAAAGAAAAAAACCAACACCATGCTGAATATTTAATATTGTGATTAAAGTATTTTGTTCAGGTATTTGGGATGAATGTGTGAAGTAGTTGCAAACAAATTCATTTTGTGCTTGCCACTTGTTTTGCCTTTCTCTTAGTAGTTTTTATGGAGAAATTCAGTGTTACATTTGAGTACTGGTTTCAATATGCTTCAGAATCTGGATTCAAAAGTAAACTTGTGAAACATCTAAAATTTATATAAAGATTACATAATAGAATCTGAGGTTTTTGAGGGAGAAACACAGGCTTTTGTGTTCTGAAGGGTATATTTTCTAGGCATATTATTCAATAGTAGCTATTGAATATGTTAGAAAATATGAAGACTGGGGATGTTTTTGGAGATGTGTCCATTTTTAAAAGTAATATGAGCTCTGAAATATTCCTAATGTGATGCAGCAAGGTCTGTATGGACACCACTGTCACTTGTTTTGCACATTTATGTGTGATATTTTATGAGAATGTGACATTATCTCTTGTCAGAGTGTGCAAGATTTGCAAGAGCAAATTTCTGTTTTCTTCCTCCATTCCTTTGGAGAACATCTCTACTGTTTGCTTTATTCAAACTTTCTTTTCATATTTTTTATTATTTTCTTTCATTTCATTTGGACCATTTCATTTGTATTTGTATTTGGTCAGGAATATTTCATAATTTGTATTCTGACACTGTGCATTTTAAATAATGAAAGCTCTATAATGCTGAGTCAGTTTACATCATTTATAAAGCTAAACAAATAAATATGTAGAGGACTATACAATTGGTTAGGTGCTCAGGATTATGCTGGGTTCTTGGTGGTTTGGTTTTCTCCTTTTTTTTTTTCTACTTTTTCTAAGTCTCTGGAATTAGTTATCCTCACCAGCAGGCAACTGGATTTGATGGATTAATAGCCTAATTCACATTGCAAATCCTACAAAGCTGTGATGTACTCATGTCCTTCCAAACTGGATAATTTTTGCATAACCAGGACTTGGCAAGCATTTTGGAATAAACCCAACAAAAAGTAGTCTGCTTTAGTTGAGGGTGCTTAACTAATCAATAGTCTGTCATGAGTTGGGTGTTTTAAATTAAGTGGTTTTCAGATGAAAACTGTTTTTGCTTTTATCATTGCTATCCAGCCAGCAGCAACCTCTAATGGGTTTTCCACCTTTTTAGCCACTTCTCCCACACCTTTATCTGCATTGGAAATTCACATTTAGTAAATGATACAGTGATCTTGTCAGTTTAATACTTCTCCAGCAGCAAGGAAATCTCTGTCTACCCTGCATTTTGGACATGCTTTTCAGGATATTGATCAATGATTGCAGTTCTCTGACTTCCATCCTTGAAGAAAATTCTAGATTTATAAGCTGTTTAATCACACCTGATCATCAGACTTCTGCTGCCGTTGGTATCTGTGACAATTTGGTCATCCTAACTTTGGTAAAAGCAGTTTTAATCCATTCTTTCTACAACATTCAGTGATTCTTTGCCCTGATTATGTTTTATAAGGTTTCCCATTTCTCAAGCTGGCAGCCTTGTGCCCTTTCTGTAGGCTTCTAGTCAAATGTGTACACAATATTGAGACAGGGAACTAAAGAACAAAATAATACGTCATGTATTAAACCCAATCCAATAATGCAACACAGTTGATTATCCCAAAATGTAGAGCACGTCTGTCTGTGGTGCTTGAAACCAGGCTTTTTCATGATTTTTGGTGCTTCCTTTAATACTTCCAGTTTCCCTACACAAAGCTGGTAGCACCAGTTGTGTGTAAGTGGTGGTTTTTCCCCCTTGGAAATGAGTGATAAGTTCACCTTCTCATTTCAGAAAATGTATTCTAAATGTTGCCTTAAGTAAAGTCTTAGGATACTGAATGTTTCTTTGTCTAGTTCATAGGAAAAGTCTTGGAATATTTGTACTTAACATTCTAAGGAGAAACAATTCAGTTTCTTAAACCAACCAACCAAAAAATTCAGATAGAGTTGTATCTTTTCTGCTTTTCATTATCTAGCACGAGAAAACAATCCTCACTGTCAGGAACTGATACATTACTTCAAGTATCTTAGTCCACAAAGAGAAGGAGAAGGAGCTGGTCTGGTACTAGTGCCGACTTTTCTACCCCACAGAAGTGATTTTAAAGATTTTAAGATGAAACAAAACTTGAAAGCTTTTCTTTTGTTCTTCTTCTGGAAATAAAAGCAAGAAAGAATAGGGAGGCAGCAAAAACAGTCTCAAGCATCAGCTGGGTCACCTGTCCTGGCTGTGTCTTCTCCCAGCCTCCCAAGCACTCCCAGCCTCCTCACAAGCATGGCAGAATGAAAAGCAGAAAAGGCCTTGGCTCTCTGTAAGCCCTGCCCAGCAATAACAAAAACACCTCTATATTATCAACCCTATGTTCAGCAAAAATCGAAAACATAAACCCATACTGTGAAGCCA
Source organism: Petroica traversi (assembly GCA_025920805.1). Taxonomy (NCBI): domain Eukaryota; kingdom Metazoa; phylum Chordata; class Aves; order Passeriformes; family Petroicidae; genus Petroica; species Petroica traversi. Next base: position 9,400,094 of record JAHLSL010000046.1, on the reverse strand, counting down.
CTGTGAAGAGAATTAATTCTATCCCAGTCAAAAGGAGCACAATGGTTCTCTAGCATCTACGAAAGTTTGGCCTGACAAAATTAGTTATTTGTCTTAGAGGACCCAGCCTCTGGAATCTTGAGCTTTGGTGCAGAATTCCAAACACAGTAGGAGGCTGGAAAGGCTAGTGCAGCTGGTGTTTGTTCTTTCAGAAATGTTGGACATAATGTGGGCACATGTGTTCTCTACAGGACAGAGCCAGCTGTTGCTGGTGTGCTCCACATCTGTGTGCAGTGCAACGTGACACCTCACAGCACTGGGTAAGGAAAGGGTTTTAGCATTTTGAAGCTCCCTCTGCCAGTTGCTGCAGAAGGATGTTATAACAGTATGACAGCGTTTTATTTGGCCATATGTGCGCTCATAATAGTTTGTGCCTGCTGACTATACAGTTGGAAGAAGTACAATGCAATTAGCTGAAATTTTTAATACTGCAAGAATTTTGACCTAGTCCAGTTTTAGTGTAGGACAAGTAGTATATCTGCTCCTTTTTTTCCCCCTATTGCTGTGCAAGTTTAGATTTTCTACCCTTAAGCTATATGAAACTATGAATACCCATATACTGAAAAATTACAAAATGCATACATTTATATAACTTCATGATTACACTCTAGACACATTGTAGCATCCTCCATTAAAGAGGGTTAAAAAAAGTTTACAGCTACTTTTTTTTTTTTTTTTTTTTAATTATCCCCTACAGCTTTTAATTCTTTTTCTCCTGTTGTCCCTGGATACAAGTCTGGAGAAATAGTCCATAAAGGAATTCTTCAACACAAATAAAGAAGAGTCTAAAAGCTAATTGTGATTTTCTGCAACTCAGCTTTACAATATAAACTTGTGTGCATGCCAACAAACAACTTATGCATTTTGTTGCGGGTGATAAAATTGACAGGGAACACTGATCTGCTATGTCTCTCTCCTTTCCACTTTGATTTTTAAAACAAGAACAATGGAACACTAAAGTTTTTGTGGGTTTTTTGGTTTAGCCTTGCAAAACTTTGAAAATATGTTCAAGACAATTCTTTATAACTTTTCTCAAAATGTGTCAAACTAATCATCAAATCATTAGAATATCCTAAGTTAGAATTTTCTTCTGGAAATATAAATAGTAACCTCTCCTTACTTTATATTACTCCACAGTCATGTTACTTTTGTCCCCAGAAAGATATTGAGGAAATTGAATGACAGTAAGTGTAGTTTGGCAGTACATGCCAGCTAAAGCTTTGCTTCTTCCTTTGACTGCAGTCAATCTTCTTGGCCCAGCTTTACAGTCAGACTTTACTTCTGGCACCTTTTTCAAGGCATAAAATTCTCTTTCCATGTTCATTTCTATGCTTATGTTCATTAATGAACTTACTCAAAAGATAAATGCCTCCTGGCATTCCTGTTTTTATGAAGCATTTTCCATAGTAGAACCTGTGTAATAGCTCACTACGCATTGTATTCCTGATAGTCCTGCATAAAGACTTGGAAGACTTCATGGTATCATGTTCTTTTTCATTAAAACAGTGTGATATGAAAAACCTGATGCAAACACCTTTTCAGACAGCCAGAAGTTTGATTTGAATCAGATCAGATCACATGCAAACCATACAAGCCATGCAAGACCTAAATTTATTTTTTTTTTAATTCTCACCTGCTAAGATTATACTGTAATGCAGAAAATTAATTCTGAAATACTGTACAATATAAATGGAGTTTTTTTATGTTGAAAAAGAGTCAAAATTTTCTTTGCTTAAGTCATACACAAAATGAATCAATATATATGGGAGGAATTTATAATTTAGTACTTTTTTTATAACACTGTTCTTCACTAACACCTACACAGCCATGAACAGAGCTTACATGGCCTGCTGAGACTTATAGTAAAAAAAATAAATAATATTAATTCCTGCTAATAGGTCCACTTTCTTTTTAATTTTTACTGGGTGATTAATCAACTCCATTTGTTGAAAATTCAATTGCTATTTATTGCTGTTATTTAAATGTAGATTTTTACAAACTAAAAATAGTGGTTTCTTGTAATATCAGGCAATTAAAATTCTGAAATGTAACTAAAAAGAACCAGTGATTGTATCTTCATAATCAAATTTAAAGATTATAATTGGAATTTTGACAGATTTTTAGTGTATATTGAGGACAAAAGATAATTGAGCAGTTTGAATAAACTTCACTGCAAAAAAAAATCATTCATAATTTGGTTTTGTATCTAGGTTTTCAGAAAAATTCATGGATCTTTCTAAGTCAAATAAAATACAATGTTTTTTTCTTAATAAAACTTCACTAAGAAATGCAACAACAGGGTCTGGAAATCCAGCATGATGCTGGCCTTGGGCTGACTTACAGGAGAAAATACAGCTTCCAAAAGTACAAAATAGCACATTTGCAATGGCAGAAATTTAGCAATCTTTCTCATTTATATCATGTATCTCTTGAAGGTTTTTATACCTGTAAATTAAAAGCAATTTAACTCGGAGGTTCATACCTTCCGATTTGGTTTACAGCTAGGGGAAACTAGAGCATAATGAAAACAAAGTTGTTCATCCTTTAGCACTCATTAAACCCTGGTAGTGTTAAAGTTTCAAATTCCTAATGATAATGTTCTCTAGCTGTTCTCAAAGCCAGTATCATTCTCCTGCCATAAAGCAGATCTCTGAAGTTTAAATAGTTTTATAATTATATTTCTCTCTTTTTTTTCCTCATTCATTCTGATGATCTCATGACTGTTGTCTGTTTTGGAGAATTTTGCTCCGTTTATCCAACAGAAGTAGTGCAGAAGCAGTAAAGGTCCTTGTATTGTACCATCCTTAAATAAAAATAAAATCTGCTTATGCCACCAAAGAAGTTGAATAATCTGGGGAATAGTTGCTTGTCCATGTGAGAAGACCTATGCACCTATTCCTTTGAAAATAGGGGTACATGTCATGTGCATAAAATTGCTTGTAAATAAATCATGTTATTTGTTATATTTAAATTTATTTGCAGTCAGTACACACACAAAAAAAACCCAAACAAACAAACAAATAAACAAAAAAACCCCAAAAACTCAAAACAGAACTATAGCTGGTATAAAAATAGTTGTATAATATAAGTGGGATATAATACAATATAATACAATGTACTTTTTAGCACTTGCAGGGTGTAGATTTGCTTGTCTTTACTTGAAAATGTATAGATCTAATTCTCCTGAATTAATAAGTATTCCCTCTGATAAACTGAATATCTTGTAATTCATTGAAGTCTGGTCTGTCTTACTACAAGAAGTGTTTTTGGCAAAATGACCTTAAATAAATATTTAAGATTGTGTTTTGAAATGCATCTTAGAGGTCATCTTCCAATTCTATCAGTTGCTCTTGAATTGTCAACACTGAAATTGTATCTCTGCCTGATGAAACTGTAAAACTACATCAAAACCAGTCAAACACATGTCCAGTGTAAATCTGCAATAAATCACTATCACAAATATACACGTTCTGATGCTGTGTCAGCATCTCACTGACCTCTCGGGGTGTCTTTACACATAATTAATCTTTTGCTGAATCTCTGAGCCAAACTTGCGTAAGGTGAGCAGATTCAGTTGAATCTCTTCCTGGACCAGTCACTAGAGGGAAGCAAAGACCTTCACGTGCCTGTTCATGACGTCAATCAATGTATATGTCCTCACTGACAAAATCTTGTCAGTATTCAAACTACAAATTTAAAAAGGCTTATTTGGTGAAAAATAACCCTTTGGAAGAAATTTTAAAAATCAAAAAATGAATTTCAATATGGTTTATTTCCAGAGACCATGGTCATTAAAATATAGAGTTATTTTCATGAGTTATTTTTTCAGAATTTGAATCTAGACAAGAAATTCAGTGCAGAGTGGATGAAGAAGGCAAGTTTAAGATTTTCAGACTTTGAAGCATCCCAATATTCAGTAAAATACATTTAAATATTATCAAAATAGTATCCATACACTCGCATCACGTTGCAAAACCTAAGATAAAATATACCATTTTCTTGATATCTTTTTGTTGATTCTCCCTTAATTATCTATGCTTCCATTATGTTTTTTTTTTTTCAGTGGTACTTAAAATGATGAGTCCTGTATAAGCAGTTTTTTGTTATATACCAGATAAACAGATCAAAAGAATATCAAGTAATTAAATGAGACTACTTCATCATGCACTCTGTCTCAGCACAGAGAAAGCATAACATGTATATACCAACTCATATTTATCTTACAGTTTATGACAGATTTTACATGGAGGGGGCTTACCACATCCAATATTTTTACTGTAGTTAATTCAACCCTGTTCTACTTAATGCAACTCAACTTACCATTCTCTCCTATGAGCTAGGCTGGTTTAATTCCTTTAAAACAGAAACACTCGAGGCCAATGTTGTATTTGATTAAATGTGACATTTGATTAAAGGAATATATCTGATATGAATTGAATTAGCCAAAAAACTGAAATTACCAGAAACAAGGATAAAAATAATGTTTGGGGGTTTATCACGTAAAATTCTAAATGACTGAAATATTGCAAGGATAATATTTGTACAACTTATCACTTAATTTGAATAGAAGATGTTTTATTAAGCTTAAGCTATGCATGGTGGCCTGACCTTAATGAGAATAATACAAATGTATATCAGGATTTAAGCGAGTTTAAATGGAAGGTAATATGTTAGATGAAGAGCTCCAAGCAAAGCAGTTTCACAAAAAAACCAAAACCGTTGTGTTGAATAGCTGCTAGATTATGGCTAAATAGATTTTTAGCTGAAAGCATGGTGTATTTGTGATGGTTTTTTAATGTTATCATCATCTTCTCTGATAGTGTTGAGTAAGAGAGATTTCTTGTATAGCTAGTTAGCTAAATGTAATATACATATGCATTCAAGTGCATGTGCTGGGGATAACATTCTGCAATCGTGCTATTATTCAAAGTAATGGAGTATATAATATAATTCTAAATTTCACAGGCTACAGTTATGATTCTTGATGCTACATGTTATCCTAATGATGCAATTTCTAGTGGTTGTCTTTTCTGTTCTATCTACCCATAACTATAGAAGCAAAGCAAAATATCTCTGCATATATCAAAAACATGCATCAAAATGTGACTGTCACTTCATGACTTAATATGATGTGATCCTGATGTCAAGTTTACCAATAGATGCATAGAAGACCCAGGCTTAAAAAACATAATGGATTTGGAAAATAGAGCCAGAATCACACCGCAGGTATTGACACAAATCCAGGAGTCATTCCATCAACATGAATGGCAGTAATTAAGGGATTGCATATACTGGCATGTAGAGCAATAGAGAACTAGAAAAATAAATCACTGCTTATAATGAATCTGATATATTTGTATACTTAGCCTGTAAAGAGTACATTATTTTGACCAGAGTTAAAACTAAATCCTTTAGGTTTATGCTAATTCACAATTGCTATTTTGACTGAAACATAGAGCTATTAAATGTCTTTTTTTAATGTCAGAGTATAATTCTTTTATACCTGCTCAGTTTTAATGGTTATTCACAAAAATAAGCTATGGTTTTTATATATCAAAGTAGCTTAAAAGATAAATATTTAAACTGTGAGATAATAACATAAACAAAACTATGAGATAATAGCATAAACAAATGCTTAAAACAAAAATTAATTATTTCATTTGAACAACTTCCGATTTCATTTAGCCAATATAGTGCCCTGCAGCTACTACAGAACTTCTTAAAAGAGAGCAAGAGTCAACCACATTCAAGAAGCAGTCTAATCTCTTTTTAAGCAGTTTATACTCTAAAAATTGTAGCATGTACAGGAGGAAGTTGATAGTATCTCTTTTTATGCACATCACATATTCAGCCCATTCTTCCCCTCCCTCCCCTTTTTCTTGTAAGTGGACAGTCAAACAGCTGATGTTTTAGGTACACAAGTTCTGGGTGTGCTTGCACACATATTTCATTTCATGTACACACAGAGATTAAAATCTTTGAGGAATAAAGCATGTAAAAATATTTACCACCACCCCCTCAAGATGTACATTTAAAAATATTAAACATCCATCTCCTAATTTTATTACACAACAAAGCATGCTCTGTATATTGCAATGTATATTTATCTGATGTCAGGTTCTACGTGCTTTCAATGGAATTTATATTGGAGAATATATACTGATCTTGAATTAGATACCAAACGTCTCATATATTGCCTCATTTTCGTTGCAAATGCAAGAGAAAAGCTGTGCTAAATTTACAAAACTACCTGGTTTTCTCTCTTTGTCTATCTGTCTATCTATCTATCTATCTATCATCAATCTATCTTTCCTTACTTAATTTGCTTGTACAGTTTACTGCTAGAATATGTTTTATTTTTGTTTTTTTCTCTGAAACAAGCTATTCTGTTCTCATACTTTTGTAATTGATTTACAAAAGACACAACATTCTTTTCCTCCAAAATTCTTATAGTAGACAGAAAAATTTTCATCACAGTCAAGAAAATATATGGATGTCTAAATATCATAGTGAGTCAGTGTTTCAGCCAAAATTAGAGAACAAGGTGCTCTTAGGTCCATAACCCTGTGACCTAACCACTAAAATTACCCATCTTTCTTTAGTCTAGAAAATGTCTGTCACTTGTGAAAGGACCCACATAATCCTGGCTTCATTCTCACTTCCTGCAAAAATAGAAACATCTCTTGTGTGTTATTTTAAGCAACCATGAAGGACTAGTGTGTAGGTGCACAGCTATCTAAGAATGATGATACAAGATGAAATCCCAGACAAAAACCATCTTCATCTCTGAAAAACACAGAAGTTGCTTGTTCAGACAATCAATTGTTGGGAAGAACCAGGGAGATCTGGGAGTGGGGTGAGAAGGCATTTGCTAACGCAATCTGCTGTGTATGGAGTTTCTATAGATACTGGGCAATCTATTTTAGAAATACTCTTCTGTTACAAGCTCTCTGGGCTACTGCCAGCTCCAACTATTATCCAAATGTCATTTTATAACCTATGCAATTAATGTTCCTTTTGGTTTGACTAGACCTTTACATTTCCATTTACTTTGATTAATCCAATTGTTTCTGAGAAAATATATGTCACAAAACCAAGGAAAAACCAGGTCAATGTTCTGGGATGTGAATAAGCTTTTGATATTATTTGAAGTATAGGTCATCAGTGGTCAACTTTAAACCTGATGTTTTTAATAATTTCTCTTCTGGATTTCTTTTTTGTTTAATTTTGTCTGAGAGGAGGTATTTTCTAGATATGTTATTGTTCAAATAGGCCCTAGATTTAAGGGTTAGTATTAAAGGCTTAATTTAGATACCTTAATACAGGTATGTAGAACAATTTCAGGATATATGTACAGAAGATAGAAGGAAATTTGTCTTTCAAAGCGGGGAAGGCACAGATGCCAGAAGACGTCTCCAGTAGTACTGTTTGTAGGAAATTTAATCAATTGCTAACAGCAGAATTCACTACCTAATTGAGAAAATGAAAACACTCAGAAGTGTATATCTGCAAGTGCCACTGCCATGGAGTACCGTATACAGGTAAACTGTCCTCTAGGCTCTATAGACTCTACTGACAAGATGTCCTTTGGCTAATGGAAACATAAATATTTCACATACCATTAGGTACTTCTATTTTGACTGAATTCTGAACTATGTGTCAATTTCCACCTCAGCATATAGATTTTCAAATTATGTCCTTGGGGTAAACACATACTTATGAGCTAAGGATGATCTTTTGTATAATAACCTAGGATCAAAGTCTTTGTGGAGTACTGGGGTTTCTCACAGCATTTTTTTTCCAGGCCTGACCATCAGACTACCAATAATCATCTCATGAAGCTGTGTAAAAATAATAAGCATAGCGTAAAATATTGAATATATGCTATTGACATTGGAATCACAAAACTGGATATAGAAGAAGTTCAGAAGTAAATTAACGTGTTATGTCTGTAGTTCTTGGAGAGACATTTTCCAACTTTGTAAATTCATTGTTAAGGACTTAGTGAAAACCAGTAACTTTATGAAGGAAACGTCCTTCAAAAGCAACATACAAAATAGCTGTATCTTGTCAGAGGTCAGGCAATGCATTCAGTAAAGGTAATATTGGAAATATAAAATCAATCTGGTTGACATTTTTTAATAAAATAAAAGGAGAGATGAGTCCTCACTGGGAATAAGACATGCTCTGAAACATAATGTCTAATTTCTACAACATGGTTTCTGGTGAGAATCAGGGAGTAATAAAATAATGTTTTACCTTCTCTCCACACTTGAGTAAGATATTAAAAAATGTATATTTGTGATCCTACAAGGTTTATTATGTTCCCAGTAGCATTTTTAGGCATTTTCTGCCCTTTTTAAAAACCTACTTATGAAGTGAAAAAACTTTAATATATTATCAGCCTTCCAGCATGTTATCACAGTTAACAAGCAGACATAACAATGAAATTGGTTAAGTGATTGACACAGTCAATCCATTCTCATTATAGCAGCTGTTAAATCAAATGGTGTGATATTTACCATAATAGTGCATAACTTTTTGAATGCCATAATTGGTGTTGAACAGACTTTGTGGTATGTGTTTAAATGCAATGTAGATCCTATATTGTGTATCACTGAAGTGACAAAAAGCCTAGGATTTCATATATGTGACAACACTTTGTTTTCTTTTTTTAACTGCAACACTACATTTTGTGTGGTTTTAGGTAATTTTTTTTAGATTTTAGTTCCTGTCACAATGTACCATTTATGACTTTACACAGGCAAAGAATCAATCAGGCTAACACTTCAGGCTATATGGTTCCTCTGCTGTATTTTTTAATAATGAGATTGTCTGACTTTAGTGAAGCAGGAAATCTACTCTGATTCTGCATAGTGACACAAAAAAAGAATACAAACTTCCCATTATTTTTTGATACCAATGGTTTTGATTGCCTCTCAAATCAGTTCCTAAAGGCCAAAAGCTGAGAAAAAACCTTGTCAACCTTTCTTAATTGAAGTGTGTGATGTACTCTAAAACATAAAAGCTATAACTGAATGGCTGATATCACACTCCCCTTTCCCCTACCCACTGATCTTTTTTCATGTGAATTGAAATTAATTTAGCAAGACAGCACTCACACTTACAACTAGAACCTATTTAGGTGCAAACATCCTGGTTGCAGGCACTACCTGTGTCAGCAAACATAGCAAGAAAACTAATTAACAACAAAACATTATCAGAAGCATTATAAAAAGCCTTTCATGAATTGTATGTTATAAATATTCCAAAACTGGTTTTCTGCACCATGCACTGAGTAATTGCTGTCAAGTTTAGGTTTTGCTTGCTCTCAGTTCTCACTTAAACCTCATATTTTAGTCACTTCTTCAGTATGCTATACAGGACATAAATTCTGATCATCATTAAATCACATTTTTATCACATTTTATGCATTCTTTCCAGAAGGATGTGTAAAAATAATGAAATTCTAGTCTGAGGGATATTTTGCCCTTTACAATAATGTAATCAGTGAAACGTGTTGAAACTCCCAAGCAGTTACTTGAGTGGTAAAAAGGCAATGAATAACATAAGGATCATATTTCTTTCCAGAGGGAAAAAAGTTCTGGTTAACAAATAATTCAATATTTACTTATTTTGCTCTTGTGCATACAATCAGGTAACTTAGAAATATCTATCTAAAGTTATTTTTATTTTAGCATGTGCTTTTTTCCTTAATCTTTTGGGATAGTGACATATAAAGTAATGCTGCAGATAATGTTCCTTGTGTTTTCAATTTGCTCTCCAAGTGGATGAAAATGTTAGAATATTTTACAAATACTGTGTCCATGACACTTGCTATTTTTTTCTATCAACTATGAGAAGAGCAGATTAGTCTCGATGGCTAATTTTTAGTGAAAAAATGTAAACCAAAACCATAATATAGCAAAATGCTATATATCATGTATTCCTAATAGTTATATAAGTAGGTTCATTATCTTAAATCTATTTGAGTTTAGTATGATATCTGCACATTAAATGAGCTTGTCTTACAAATTATTGGCACTGTTTGTCTACCTAAATATAAGCTCCTGCTTAGCTGAACTGAAAGTTCCTTTATCATTTATCTGCTGAAAGAAAACTTCAGTACGTTGTTGAAGGCCACAGTACAACTGTAACTAAGTTTTAATAGAAAAAAATAGATACATATAATACTAAGTATACTTCTGTCTTAAAAAGTATTTCTCAGGTAAGGACAGAGAACAATGATGCCATCCAAAATTTGGTTGTTTAAGCAGATGTGAGTAGACCCAGGTTATAAAGAGAGAGGTTAATTTTGGATTTTATTATAACTGAGATCTGCTGGAAAAAAAAATATTTGTAGTAGTCTTACTGACCATCAAAGTCTTCATTTTCTCTTTTAACTGTGCACGTCCTCAGTATAACTCCAGATGAGACATCTAGAAGCCCTTGAACAAAAGTTAAATTCATCAGCACATACAGGGGTGAATTTAGTACACTGAAACCCTTTGTCCAAGTAAGGGCCTTTTCTTTTCTGAAAAGAGTCTACATCAGAGTGGTGCTATGAAGTGCCATATTTTCTTTCAGTGACTTCCATTTAATTTTGGATGAGTTTATGACTAAAAACAAATGAGCAAACAAAGTCAAGCAGACTGTTCTCACTGCAAAACCTCATTCAGAGAGCTGAAAGCCTTGTAGTGTTCTTTCTGACAATCAATAATTCTTTCCATTGGAGTGAACTGCCAGAATTGGTAAGATGCACCACAGCATGATTCCTCATGTACTGAAGTTGCACATTTTCTTTAATTCTCTCTCCCCAGGTGTTTGTAAAAGAAGTACTGCTGCTGCTGTGATACTGGTATGCTAGCCCTTGTCAGTGCCTTTTAAAAAGTAAAATAATTGCCACTTTCCAAATGAGAAATATGAAGCCCAGATGTGCTTGTTTAACTTCAACAGTGGTGAAACAGTAAGAATTCAAAGGTAGACATTGAACCCACAACTCTGAGTCCATGTGAACTCTCGGGGGTTCTGTAGTGTCAAATAAATAAGAAGTCCCTGAAGCAGGATTCACAAACTTTTCAGAGAAGAGACATCATCATTTGGTTAGTGTAGTCTCCCTATTTGTCATTTTCTGACCCTGTGAATCTATATATTATGTGTGTGTATGTATACATATATATATAATGTATATGCAGACTGCAGCACGGTGCAACAGATTGTAAAAAGAGTGATCTTCAATCTTGAATTTCCAGATCCAGAGATAAGATGCTTGTGAACACCTTCTGTCTGATGAGGACCTAGTATCCAAGTGTCTCCTCTTTGAGGCAAAAGGTGTTTGGGACAGCTTCTATCTTTCTGGCAGCTTTAGTTAAAAGGGAGTCAGCCAGTTATCTGTATATCACTGTTATATGTGAATGGAAAGTGATTTCAGGTGTCAATCCTCGTAGGCATTAAGTAAGTGGAATTTTTAACATTTCACTTTACAGTGTTCTATTGATTCATTTATCTGTGTTTTATTCAAAGCTGCTGCAAATACTGTCCTCAAGCACCTAAGTCTCCCTATACACTATTAAAAGAAACTTAAACACCTAACAGTCAGGTTTGGAAATTTTATTTTCAATGCCATGATTACCATGTTATTTAAACACATGGCTCTTTAACACCTACCCCACAGCAACACTTTCCCTGAGCTATAATCAGTCTAAATCTGACCAAATCAGGCATTTTCCTGCTAGTCATTTGGTGCCTTCTAAAAATCAGATGAAACTCAAAGAGATTCTGATGCTTTAGTTCACTAAAAATTAATTCTCATGTGTGACTTTCCCATTTCACAGCTTGTCTTGAGACCCACATCTCACCAAAATATTATATTAAGAGTGATTAATCACATATCCTTGTCTGAAATCTACGGGGGGGGCAATGTTCAAGATCATCTGTAAGCTTCCGCAATTGAAGTTGTCTTCAACACAGTATTAGAGATTTTTATATGCTTTGTTAAAAATTATAGAAGTATTTTTAAAAAATGTTTTAAATCTTCCATCATATATCCTCAAACCTTCCCAATCCTCCCATATGTGTACAGAGAAATGCAAACTTCCTGAGGAAAATTTTTGTTTTATACATTGTATTGTTTTCCTAATTCTGTGTGTTTTGAAAGTAAGGAGGAAAACCCTCCCTTTGAGAAAGGGTGTTGTTGTTTAGTTTGGAAGATGGGGGGTTGTTTCAGTTTTAAGCCTTTCTTGTGTGCATAAAAACAGCAACAAGTATATGTGACTAATGGCAACATTTCAGTGTTGGACTTGTGATGAACTGCAAAATAACACTTACCAAGAAGCCTCCCACATTTTGCTATTTCTAGTTTCCTTGGTTTTCCCATCCAGTGCTCTGTAACATTGATCACAATATTTCAAGTATCACTGCAGATGCCACCTATCTCCAAAGACAGCTAGATGCAAAGGGAAAAATAATATTCATAAATTTTTTCTATGCCTGGTCGCTGCAGTGTACTGCAGTGTGGGGTCGATATATCTACACTGCCTTCAGCTGCTGGTTTGGATACTGATAGCTGCCTGGTTGGGATAGAAACAGCTCAGCACAGGCAGGATAGTTTCCTCTGATTCTCTAAACTGAAGTTATTTCAGGAGCCATTATTTTCAGAGAAAAATCACTGCTATATCATGGCAAAGGAACAATCTTTCTTAGACTAAAATAAAAATAAAACTGCTTTTTGGGGCCATAGTAATTTCTGAACTATACACACTTATAAGACATAAAAGATTAAGACTATGATGTGAGGTTAATATTAAGTATGCATTTCAAGAAATTAATTTCATTCAATATTGACCACTGAAAGAATTGCAACTTTCACCTCGCTAAGTACTAGTCAGATAACTTACTGTCTACTTATATGTGCACACACTTAACATTTGCATTGGACATTTGGTATCTGTCTACTTGGGATTTTTTTTATTTTTTTTTTTTTTTTGAGAAGGGAGGTCTCCCAGTCAGAAAGTCAGTGGTCCTGGTCAGTGTTTAAATGCAGGAGTGAGACTCACCAAAGGAAGAATCCGACTGAAGATGCTGCATGTGGACAATGAAATTTGATGCAGAGCAGCAGAAATAAATGGAAGCAGTTTATAGAAAGTTGATATTAATTAGGACCCAGAAGTTAGAAATTTATTATGTCATTAGATTTATCTCTGTCTTCCACATAAAATCAATGGAAATGTTGAAAAAATTATTTACAGAGTATCAATAGTTACTTCAGAGGGAAATTTGGAAGTTACTTTAAAATGCTACTTTAATATTGCTGTTTATTTCTATGTTCATACTGTGGACATTCAAAAAATCTCTAAAGTAACCCTTAGGTGGAATTGGACAGATGAGATTTTATAGAGAGGGACTTTCAGGAGGCAAAACATAGAAAACTTCTTGAGTCAGCAGTTCTGTAAGAAGTAATCTGTTAAAGTCCATTGCTAGTCTAAATATACTTCTGCTTTTTCTGATCAGCAAAAGTTCCTGTAAGCAGTATTTTTTCCTAATATTTCAATTCATGTTGCATATCTTAAATCTTCCTGTATAATTTCAAGAAAATTATGTTATCTCTCTGCTGTAAAATACACTCAGATCTGCTCATTTCTCTAGATGCATATTTTAGCCTGCAATACTCCAGCAATTTTTATAATTGAATTTCACAGTTTGACTGAAAGCCATAACCTATAAAAAATACAGCTAGACATACATATAATGAACATTGCGATAGGCCATTTCTTTCCCCTATATTGTATATGAATAGACTAAATCTGATTAATTCATTAGGATTATACAATGCTTGTGTCACCATATTCTCTAATAGATTATGAAAATACCAATATTTATCTCTTTGCTCTTGCATTCAGGCAAGGATAATGAAAAATCCAAGCAAAACTGTAATTCAAGTGGCTTCATGCAATTTTCTTTTTCTGCAGAAAGTTTCTGTTTCTTGTTTTCTTAACTTTTCTGTAGCAATTTTTTGGCTTATGACTTTCTTATGACTTATCACAGAATACGGATACTTCTTTTAATTCTTTGTATTTCTTTTGTAATACTTTAAGAATTCAAATAGTTGAACTGTCTTTCTGATCTAAACATGTGTTAATGTCAACCAGACAGTGCTAAACATCAGTGCTCTGATACTCAGAACAAATATTCTGTACTTCCTATTATTAAAAAGGAGTTACAGAGTTATTTGACTTCTTAAATATTCCTGAAGCTACATTAAACTCTGTCCATTTTATTATCTGAGGAAAGCACATTATTTATGTCAGGTTTTAATTTTGATGAATACTATATTTAATCAGAATGTCAGTGCCTCTGAAATATGTAAATACTTAAAAAATTACAGTGGTCCTTTTTTCAAAGCTAGAACATGTATTTTTGTTATGGTGGGTAAAGACAACACCATGAAAGCATCCAGCTATAAGTTTCTTAGAGTTCTGAGTGATTCCAATAGCTGAATATATTCTCCTAACTAGGACTTTGTGGGGTTGTCAATCCCACTGGAATGTTTTTTCTTTTCCTATTATTATGCCATATGGAAACTAAGTATAGAAATTGAAAATGACCAGGCAAAACACTTGGTCATGCTGATGGGCTTGGAGTTTGTTATTAAGAGAGAGCATTGCAGGAAGAGAACCAACTGCAGGAATGTCACTTTAACTTACAAGTTCTTGAGTAGACCTAAAATGTTAAGACAGAAAGTGCATAATTCCCAGCTCAGAAGGGTAGAATTAAATAATTGTAACTATTTCTATAAATGATGGAATATCTAAGGTACCCAGTGCATATCTTTGAGTCAAGGAATATTCACCATTTATAAATGCAGGAATTATTAAATCAGATAGTGTGTAGCCATAGCATCATTTTTCTCCCAATATTATATTCTATTCTCACTCAGTCATACTCCCCAAATGCCAAAGTCTCAGATATAGATATGAGATTTAAATCTATTACAAAACAGGACGGTGAAAGAAATGGTGAAAGAAATGGATGGAAGCTTTTAATGTGAGCTACTCTGAAAAATTTTCAACTCTCCATGCTTGATAGAGCATTATCTGGACTGTTACTATCCAAGTAAAAATTCTTTGCAGATAAATTGCAAAGAAGTTAGATAACTCTAAAGTTTCTTCTCCTCTTTTATTTTTTTTTCTTATTAATTTTAGGTCTATGTCTGTTTACAAGAGTACTAAAAACACTTGCCTTAGGAAATATTACTTTGAACATCAGTAAGCTGTGACTTGGGTGACTTTCATCTACATTGTAGAAAACCCATGCATTACATGTGCATGCTGGGAAGATCAAATAATATCTCCATGTAGACCATCCCTTCTCCATTACTATCTAAGTGCATTTAAACCAGTTTCTAAACACACAGGCATTTTTTCTATACCTAGCAGGCAAGTAAAGGCATAATCAAAATTTATCTGCTTGTATCATATGCTGTAACACTGAATTAAACAGCAGACATTCATAATGCCTGCTTCCCCCCAAAACCTCTCATGTATACAAATCCACATGCAGTACGTGGCTGAAAATTCATGACCCAAAGGCAATAATTCAAAATTTGTCACTTCTAGCTCTTGTGAAAACATCCAAAGCTGTGGCTATCTCCTCTGGTGGATATGCTGGTATTTACAACATGCCTCTGGCACTGTCTGCTACAGAATTTCTCTGGCAGTGTTATGCTTCCATGTACCACTTTCTTTTCACTCACCCTTTGAATTTTACAAGTGGATACAATATCTTGTAATTAACACTTATTCTGAAGGGAAGCCAAGGACATTTTTTCATTGGGACAAATAATTCAGCTTTCACTTTTCATTTTCTTCATATGCTTTAATGCAAATGTGCATGCCATACACCTTCAGGTGTTAGAACATTAAATGATACCATATATATTTCTGTTGCAAGGGTGCCAGTGAAATGAATTTTGAATAATTTTCAATCCAGGTATTTTGAGTCCCTTAATAGTGAACTTTCCCTATGATAAATTATTTTTAAATTGTACTATATTTCTTCCTAAATTTAATTTCAAACCTCACTTAAAACTTAATTTATTTATTACATAAAATGTTTGCAGTGGTTATAACAACTTTTTCAGCTTATCCACGGTAGGGTGAAATTTCAAGACAGACGGATTTGGATTTTAGGTCATATGCAATGGCACAATCCAGTTAACTCTTCTTCAGAAATACATCTTTGAACCACCTAACTTTTTTTTTTTAATTGAAGTAAGTTGCTTACAAGCTTTCTTTGTACATGGTTCATTAATTAGTATTTCTTCATATTTGAAGACATTAAATCCAGAAAAGAATTAACATATACTACAGCTGTCTTTCCAAAATAATGCAGGAGAGAGTGGAAATTCAAAGTCTAATTGCAACACTATCCCAGTGTTTTCTTACTCTGTCAAGCAGGATCAGTCAGGGCCTCCTGGATCACTTCAACCAGCTTTGGCAGGAAGTCACATCATAATATTTGGTTATAAAAGCCCTATCACAAGGCATTTTAGACTTGTCCATGTGCCAGTGTTGTCCAGGTGAAACCACTCTTTTCTACCATTGTTCTTCTGGTGAATATACCTGCTGTTCTCAAATATCTCTGTCTTTCTTTTGCTAGATTTAGCAAATTAACATTATTTAAACTTCTCTTTCAGAATAGACAGGGGAGAGAAAATCTAGTAACCCTTTCTTCACAGCACTTTCAATCTGAATTCATGTTCTTGAGCCTGAGTGACAAAAGTAGGGCACATAGATTCAATATTGCACATTAATGATGTGGAGGAGGACAAAGAATTAAGTGGTAATCTATTTGTATCAAAATTGATTTGGGAAAAGCTGTTAAAGCATCTTCTAATGAAATAGAATTAGATATGTTTCTTATATACAAAGGTCAGATTTGACCTTCTGTGAGGCTATTTTAAAGTTAGAGAGATAAATATGACTTAGAACTGTATGGCACAAATGGTGGGACCTCAGAGCTGATAGAAATTTTTATATTCATGAACTAAATGCTATATGTTGCCATTTCAAAAGTTGATTTTAGCAAGCAATAAACACACTGATTGTAAAACAGCTACCTACATGAAATAACCTTCGATTTAGGGAACATAAATTGACTTTAAAAAAGTAAACAGAGAGATTAGTTAATTCTTAAAGTTTCTCCAGTTGAAACTGAAGATATAGAAAATGTTTACCTGATCCAAAAGATTATTCACCTCATCAGATTTAAATGAAACATTTTCTCTGGGAAAAACCTTGCATAAGAAGTTTCTGTACAGCTGTTTTACCTCTGCTGAGGATAAAACACTGAAATGCAAGGAGCCAAGCATTAAAAGTATTGAAATAGCTCTTGTCTTTCTGCTTTCCACAGAAAGTAGGTCTACAGAAGACTAATTACTAATAAAAGAGATAGGATATACTACAAATATAAATGATGTGGATTTATGCAGAAATTGCTCTTTTTTGTATTTATTGACTGGTCTTCAGTAATAATGCTTGGCTTAATGAGTTTTAACAGATATGGAGAAGCATTCTCATCTGCTGTAATAAAGCATAACTTGAAATCTGCCGAGTAACACCAGACCAGATCAGATGGGAGTGTGACCTGTAAACTCTGTGCTGAAGTGTAATCAAATATGTGTGAACTCCAGCACAATGTGGTTTGAGTATTCATTTCTGAGTACATTTGGCAGCTCATTACTTAATTGCATATTGTTAAGACAACATTCAAAAGAGTATTATAGTGGTCATGGTATGTCTGGATATTAATACGGGATAACCTGGAGCCATAAATAAAACTTAGTGTTTTTCACAGGCATAAAAGTCACAGAAATGCTTTATCATTTTGACATTTTCCTTTCCAGTAGCTTAATCAGGGAATCCAGAGTTCTCTGAGATATAGAAGACAAGAGACCCTCAACCTAATTAATCTGAAGGTGTATTTTAGCAGACCTTTTAACATACTCATCTTCGCTTTCTGTGACAAATGGACCTTTCAAATTGACCAAACTGACCTCAGGAAATGGGATTTGTAATTACACCGATTTCCTCTCTGCTCGAGTGTGTACCTGAGTGTACTCAGATGTGTCCCCATCCCAAGCTAGTTGGGTCACTTCCTTCAGACTTGTCATGACTGAGTGACTGGGTAATGAGTGGAGTACCTGCAGCTCAGCTCTGGTGTTTCCACCAAAAGAGGATCTACCCAGAAACAGACTTACACAGGGAAAACTTCAGCTGGGCCTGAGAATGAGACAACAAGACAAAAATCCATAAAATTAGTATTTTCGTGGTTTACTCCTCTCATTTTTTCACTCACCCCTGCTCAAGTCCGTCCGTCCGTCCCTGCTGGGTGATTGCTGCTGCTGTTGAGCGCTCGTGCCTCTAGGTGGAACTGAAGGGACTGAGATTTCTCGTAGGACCTGTACAAACAGCATCCAGTGTTTCACGAGTATGGTCATCTCTGCCTTGAAGAGTTTCTGCCAATACAGCAAAGTGATATTGGAAAGGAAACAAACCAGTAAATCAAATGGCTTGGCCTGAGTAGAAAAGCAGGAATTCATTAAGCAATCATTGACTCATTTCTTCAGTAGTCACCAGTGAAAATTATGACAGTTTTGTATCACTTCCTAGTACTTATTTCTCTTGAACTGAATTTCTATTAAAACCTCAGCATGTATTCAATTTTTTTTAAATAACTAAATTAAACAGATTTTTTTTCCTATGTAATTTCCATTACTTAGAGCTACACTGTGAAATAAACTGCAGGAGAATGACCATTAATTCTAAACTATGTGGACTAAGACTGACCAAGATATTTTATCTTTCTAATATTTTTTTCATTTTCAGTAAAGATTTAAATTTCATTTAGAGAAATACCAGGGGTATCAATACCTTTTAACTATGCTTCAAATATTTCAGAGCTTCTAAAGTAATTCTTATTATTGTTCCTCATTTCCTATTAAAAATAAACACAGCTTTATCCAGATTTAGTGTATTATATTTTTCTTTACAATCACACTGAGAAAAGGGAAAGGTATTGCTCTTTTTCCATCATCTGCTGGTCTTCTGGAGGATTCAGTGAATTATTTAATAGTTCTGCATAGTTGTCTAAAAGAGGGATTTTTATGTTCCTTTTCTATTGCATAGTTTGTTGTGAGAAAGTGACAGAAAGAAAGATGGCATAACTTTGTCTACTTGATAGGATACATTTATATCCTACATTTTTCATGGAAATGAAATTCACTTCCTGGCCACTTTTTCTATCCTTTATTATTATTCACTTCCCACAAAATCCAAGAAAACAAATTCTTGGTGCAGAATTTTGTGTAGCATCTACAACATGACAAGAAGGATTATACAGGCTCATTTATAGTGTCTCCCTCAACGGTGACACTCAAGCTTATTCTGCTGCTCATACTCTGTGGCACTTCTTTTATTTCTGATTGAGTGGGTCATAGAAAAAAAGAATCAACTGTTCCATCATGTGTCTGAGATTTTTCTTATAATATGTCAGGAGTGGGAGGTGGAGAATAGGAGTAGGAGTAGGAGGAAAAAGTCCCTAAGTTTTGGGGTTTTTTCTGCAACCAGAAGGAGTGTTATTAAGTATAGTGTGCTGAGATGAGGCCCTTACAATAAACTGCTTCAGTTCACAGATATGTGGCCTGTTTGTCTGCATTTCCTGGAGGTTCTCAGTTGTCAGGTAAAAGTTATCTGAGTTACAACAGATTTATTTCTTTCTCCTTATTCATTAGCTCAGAAAAGTCAGTAATGATCAGTCCTGGTAAGGTTTAAAACTCTGATCTCCTCTCCTAATTTCTCCAAAGGGAAAGTGACATTTTTATTGCTCTTGTCACTGTTACTTTATTATGGGCATCTTTCCACTGCAATCAGGAGCTTGAAATTGTGACATTGGCCACTCATAGCAAGAAGAGCCTGTGCTCTGAGAGACAGAGCAAATATCTCACTTGCCTGTGGCTCTGGGTAAATGAGCAATAACCTGGCTGTGATGGCACATAGCAGTTTGAGGCACTTGAATGGCTGGGGTTATTCTTAGGCAGTTGGACCATACTGGCAGTCATGTTATATTCATAAGTTAGGGTAAAATAATGACTGGCATGGATTGCTATTTTAGAGTTGCAAGGCAGACATATTCTGATCATTCTCACTGAATCATAGAATGGAACCATGTCCCATGCAGAGTTGGGAAGGACTCACCAGGATCACCAAGTCCAAGTCCTGGCCCTGCACAGGACACATGAAGAATCCGGCCATGTCCTGACAGCATTGTCCAAACACTTTATGAACTCTCCCAGGCGTGGTGCTGTGACCGCTTCCCTGAAGAGCCTCTTCCAGTGCCCAGCCATACTTCGGGTGAAGAGCCTTTTCCTGACGTCCAACCTAAACCTTCTCTTGACTCAGTTTCAGGCCATTTCAAGTCCTGTCATTGGTCACAGAGTAACGAGACTTACACCTCCCTCTTTGCTTCCTCTCATGGGGATGTTGAAGACTGCAATTGTAATCTTGCTTGGAAATTATATTTCAAGCTGCAGTTCTAATTTGGTCCTTCTTCTCTGATAAATGCTCTCTATAGATTCCAGATCCTCTGTGTCTATAAATGCAGTTCACAGCTTCATCCCAGTTCCCTACACCACTTAGCACGAAGATAACAGAACCAGAAAGCTGAAAAAAAAAAAGCTATTCTTTTCTCTTAGTTTCTATTTCTCTATCTCTGCCACAATAACTGTGTGAGATTCTGTAGACAGAAAAATATAAAATATATCTTCCTTGCCACGAGAAGTAGATACATACTCTTTGCAGTGATTCAGACAAGAGTAATCTTAGATTGTGTTTCCTATATTAAGCCTGAAGTCTTGAACACTAACATTTTTTTTCTGTTATCATGTCTTTTCAGGAAATAATTCACTGAGTATTCATCAGCTGATTGCCAGCTTCTCTCTTAGAGTCCCTTGGACCATGACTATCCTCCCTGTCCAGAAAGCAATAAATATTCTGTGTTACCATTTAAAAGTTGCTGTTGTGTATCTAGAAGGAAAAGTAGTTAAATTAATTTAGGAATACCAAAGAAATCACAAAAAATATCCAAACCCTTTATATCAATACTAAATTAAAGTACTTTAAAAGTCAATCTGGAATTGGAAAAAAAGTGTGTTTGTGTTATGTGTGAATATGTGGGTGTATTTTACCCTTTTGACTAAGATCCATAAAATGCGCATATATTCAGGCTGCTTTAAAGCTACTTTCTGGTATTTTTTTCTTGAATCCAGATATTAAAACCAACATAAATGATGCATTGCATTGACCTTCTCCATATTATTTATTATGTTCTATATATGACAGGAACAGAAAAATAAGCATCCTGTCCAAGGACATCATAATAATTATCTGTATAAAACTTTCCAATGATTTCTTGCACCTATTAGTTTCTAATATTTCCCTTTCATCATCGCAGTTTCGTAAACTCATTATTTCTGCATCACCTAAACCATTCCTCAGCATATGAAACACACAAGGCAGACTTTGTCTTCTTCTATTGCTTTGCTTACCTTTCTGAGAAACTCTGATTTGTTTCCAACAGCGTTAAAGATTGGCCTTGCTGCTCCCTAATGTTTCAGACTTTAATCAGCAAGGCACAGGCAGAAAGGGTACAGGCAGGGCTTCTGCTCAAGGTGTCAGGGTTCAGCAGGACCTGGCAACTCCCTGGAGCTGTGGTCCAGGAGCTGCAAAGGGTCCCCAGGGATCTATCATGGCAGGGTCTGGCAGCCAGGGCCCATCCCTCTGCCCAAGTCACTGGGGGGCACTGGGGCAGCCCCAGCCCTGGGCATTGGCACCTCCAATGGGACAAGGATGGGCCAAGATCGGGACTGGATGTGAGCCCAGGGGTCAGCCCAGGGGTCAGCCCGGATCATCATGGCCCAAGGCCAGGCAGGGCAGGGCTGGGAGGGACTGGTCACCAGCCCTGCTGAGGTATCACTGAGGCAGGGGCTCATGGCCCAGGGGAAATGATGTGGGCAGGTGGGGGAACCCCAGGATTGTAGCTGGACAGGGACATGATGTCCTGGCAGTGCCCTCAGGGCTCTGGTTCTTACCACATCTTTTCCTCAGAAATGGTTTCTTTCCAGCAAGGACAGGAGCCAGTCCTTCTGGGATGGGAATTCATATCTTAGCAAGCTACAGTAGGGGGGAAGGGACTCAGGAGAAAAGCCTGCTGACCTCCAATTCAGCCTCCAACTCCCTAGAAGTTCTCAGGTGCTTGTGCAGTGGCAGGAGGGAAAAGTTGCACAGATATGTACAGAAAGTAAGACAATGTGGGAAGGAATTAATGTTTACAGCATACATCTAGGCACAGGTAGCCCCATAATTTTTTAATTGATTGATTTTAAAATTATCTTCTAGTTTCTGATATAAAACCAAGTTTTAATTTGTTTACAACTTTGTCTGACTGGACCAATTATTATGTATCTGTCAGTTATTGCTCTCTGCCTAAAATATAGAGGGGGTAAAATTTAAGCTGAATTATCAGTCATTTCTTTGTGTAGAATTTACAGGGTTTGGGTTGTTTTTTTTTAACTTGTATCTAAACTAAGCTCATTGAAAAGATTTAGGTCTCACATACTATGGCATAGGATATGTAGTGTCAAACACATGCATGTAGGCACCTCAGGGAAAACATTATTCTGTATGAAGCCAAGATAAGAATTTGTGAAATATAACTCTGCATAAAATAGAATATATTATGCAGAGTTTTATTAGTGGTTGATTGCTAAACTTATTAAAGATCAACTCTGTCTTAAGCATTACAGGTGTTCATAAAATGATTTCTGAAAGCACCAAAATATGGTGTGGAGCTTGCCTATAGAAAATCAACAGAGGAAAACTCCTGTGACTTGATGCACAGGGAGATAAAACAGCCTAGTTTCAAAGCCTGAGAGTGAAGAGGAAGACTTGGGGGTGTGTAAAGAAGGAATATTGGCATGATGAGTAGGAGAGAGAGAGATGCTGGCAAGAGAAACCAAGTGGGCAGATTTGAAACAGTAGAGGGGGAGGGAGTAAAAGGTGTTTAAGGAAGGGAGACTGCAACAGGAGTGGGGAGAAGGAGAAATGAAAAACAAGTGCACTGTAAATACACTGTGAAGTGAAAAGTCTCTGACTACTGGTATGCACTCCACTCAGAACATGAGGAGAAAAAAAAAAAACAAAATTCCTAAACTTCAGAGGACTGTCAGTAAAATATAAGGGGATTTCAAACAGAGAGGTTGAGAAATCTTGCTTGTCTTTTAAACCTAAGAAGCTCCATAAAACCAAAAAACCCTAGGGTAAAACAACTAGAATTCATGTGACCACTTGAGTTCTAGACAGTTAGAAAATGACAGTATCGAAGTTAAATCTTCATACAGTAATTTTGTGCTTTGGTGCAATTTTAAATTATATAATCTTGCACTTCTTGTTTGCTGTAAGACACCTGCTTCTCTCAGTATATACACATCCTTTGCAAATTAATCAAGAAGTTTAGAACATCACTTCTTCCAGGAACTGGAGACTGCATTTTTTACTGGGGCTATTCTAGAAAAAATAAATCTGAAAGCCTCATAGGCTTCATGAATTTACACAGCTAGAAGTCCAGTTAATGAAAGGGTCCAAAGGGCAACAAATAGAAAACAAGGAAACCAAATAAGCTCTGAGGATATAAACATATCTTCTGACTGCCAAGAGGAGCAGTAAGTGCTGCCCAGGAGCTGGGTAATGGCTGTGGCCAGAAGTACTTTAAATGGACAAAGAAGGGAGAATAGAAAATATCAAACAATTTCAGCAGAGAAAAGAATAGCTTCATATCTAAGAGAGTTGAGGGTTGCTATGGAAAACAGGATTCATATCTTCCCTCTGTCCTCCTTGTGCCGAGTCATTTCAATCAAAGCCTTCACAGGTGGTGCTACTTGTATGGTCCTCAACCATTGCTCATTGCAACTCAGCTTCAGGTCCAAATCTTTGAAATAATTGACTCTTACTCTTTCTTGCCACTCATGTGTTCCAGAATTCTTCCTATCAGTATGATTAATTATCATTATTAAGTATTTATTGCAGAAGTTCCTACAGACTAGTATAGGCTCAATGGCATTAAGAATTTAAAAAGTGATAAAATTACCTCTCTACTCCAGAGATTGTCACTATCTGAATACCTAAGACAGGCAGACCAAAGGAAGTGAGACAGCCAGGACAGTGGGGTGAAGAATAATTTGCTCAAGGTCACTCAGGAGACATTAAATGGCAGGTCTGGAATGAGATACTGTCAGAAACACAGGAGTTCTGAAGTTAGAAGTAATTTGTTTAAAAATATTGCCATGCATTTATACAAAATGATCTGTAATGGAAGCCTGTCACCTGTGATGTGAGTAAAGAAATTTATTATGCAAGAACCGCACAGATAATTTACAACAGTTCTTCTGTGACTTTAATGTATAGTAACCGTAATCATGGAATTGCATCTGAAATCTCTTTTATGCTTCTTGGCAGTCCATATGGTAGTTGGATACTGCAGAAAAAAATATCCTCCAGGAATCATTGAGCCAGGCTTTAAGCCAGGCAATCTCCTCTAACAGTTTCAGAGCAAGTCGTACTATAAAAATGTAAATGTGGCAGCAATACTTCTTCTTCACACCATTTTTCAAAAGGTAAATGTAAGTGTTGTTCAAACCACAGTGCAGCTTGAGAGCATTTGTGAAGGACATAAAAAATCTGAGTTACTTTGTGTAGGTGGCTTTACACACCTGTTACTGTGAAGGCTCTCTGATTCAGATATTTATCATCAAACAACATCAGTAGAAAGACTTCCAGTAATTGCAGATGAGCACAGGTTTCTTTCCTCTTTCTCCACTCCCCTTCTCTTTTACACATCTTTTGTTGCAAGTACTCAGGCATACCTCCCTCCTGAAGCATTTGGGTAAACATTACCCAAATGTGTGTGGTTTTCTACTGTGCTCACTGGCATAAGCGAAGCAGATTACAACAAAAAAGTAACAGATGAGATAACTAAATACACTGAAAGATTGTATGCTTAGTGCAATCCAGGAAAGGAGAAAAGAGGGAAAGGAGTATCAAAAGGGAGAGAAGAAAGCGAAATTGAGAACAGAAAAGAGAAGCCAAACTGTGCAACAAGAGTAAATAGAAGGGGGGTGGGGGGGAAGCAGGACTACCAGCCCTTCCCAAAACATTTAAGAAATGAGTCAACAGAGTTTGAAGACTAAAAGGACTGTTGTCTCAGAAATCAGAAATGCAGAGTGGGAGCCTTGCAAGAAGAAGGCTGAAAGTAGAGAAACTAAATTTTCCTTTCTCAAACCACCAGTTTAGTAATTTCAATGAATTTTGCCTGAGTAAAGTCAGTGCTTTTTTCTTTCCACACCACCCTATTGCCTAAAAATGTAGTGGTATTACCTGAAAAGGTCAAAGCTTAAGGTTTTTGCCTCTGCCCTGTGCTAGCCCTGATCCCCATCCCTCCCTGTCCCTCACCCTTCTTCTGGACTTATTTCTAAGTTCCCCTTGGATGCTTACAAAAATTTTTATTGTGTGTAAGTATGTGCAAAATGAAGATATTTTTTAACTTCTCATTCAGTGTTTAATCACTTCTTAGTATTACTAATGCACATCTTTAAGAGTAATTGAAATAACCTTTAAATAAAGAATACAAAACAAATTACAATCCTAGTAATCATCATACATACATTTTAAAAAACCTTTTTGTTGTCAAGCCATCTAATTGGGTTTGATTTCCTAACAGAGACCCACACCAGGATTATACCTTTCATTTATGCTGCAGTTAGTTTCAGCTAAAATTCAAATTCAAGTTCAAATTCACAGAGCTCGAGAAGAAATCAGTAGGAGAGAAGCAGGGAGCAGGCATCTATTTATAGGTTTTTTTAACAACGTGACCTCTGTTGAAACTAAAGGTTCTGAGAATCACAAGCTATTCCAATGGTATGGCCGTGCTTAGTTTTTGTTCTGTAGCCAAGGAAACTGCCAAGTAGTAAGGCTTATTTAAGCAGACTTCTGCTCAGGATTTACTAAACCATTTTTGGTGTACAGTATGTTCCAGCAGGCAGTACCACTTCTAAGCTCCCAGCTGTCCCCAGGAGTGGTTCTCAAGCATGTTTCCAGCCCGTGTCCCATATCCAAAGCCAGATTTGGCCCTGCACACACCATTTGTACACCTGCTAACTCTGCTCCTGGTTGTGAAAATTGCATGAATCCCAGAAATGATCTGTGCTGCAAGCAGTAGATTCCAGTCTGGATCACCAAGGTGCCCAGACAGCAGTTTATTGAAGCAGAGATGCTGATTCAAGAGCTTGTGCACTTTAGCCAGGTGAGATGTGGCAGTTTTGTGCACTGCATCCTTCAGCACTGAGACTCAACATGGATTTTTCTCAGAAATTCAAAATTATGTCCAGAATCTGTCTCAACACTTCTCTTTTAACTTCTGAGGCCTTAAGCTATCTAAATTTTCTTGGGGAGAGTACTAAATACAGCTTAAGTCACTGTAAGAATTCCCATCATGGACACTTCAGGTATTTGGAAAGCTTCAGAGAAGAGATTAAGTGTGGGGAACATTTTTTAATTGTTATGTGTGACAATGTCAGTTCATAGTTATGAACTCAGGTTTTGTCTCCTTAAAAACAGATCCGTTGTTTTTTATGCTGAACTTTGTTATTTGCACATTCATTTAGTAATTTGCTTTCCTAATTTATTTTGTACTTACATGCATAATTTTATTTTAAATATTACCCTTTATTGTGAAATATCACCGCTGAAATATATCTTACAATAGATATTTTTCAGAAATTTTCACCATAGAAGTCCAGCAAAACTCCTAGCACTGGTACTTTTTTCCAGATTTAATGAAATTATGTTTATTTATAAATTAGGAAGTATTAGAAAGTATACCTGGAAAAAAATAGGTTTGTTTTTTAATAAATATCCCTGATTCATCTTTAGGCATAATTCTACTTCATTCTTTTAAGCCTCCTTATGCTTTTGAATTAGCATATTTTTTTCCATATACAGGTATTGAAAATTCATATATTGAGAAGCACTTATTTTAGTAACATCCACAGTAAAATGCATGGCAGTGAAAAAGAAGTAAAAGAAATCTATAGAATAATGTAGAGTTTCAGATCTGTTTCTAGCCTGTCAGCTTTGCTCAGTCTGCAAGTTCAGTGACTTATTGTGCCTAATTGAGGGTCCAATAAATATTCTTGTAGAGAAAGTGGTTATTTTCTTTTAATTTTAAAATAAATTTCTAATTATCTTAAAATTTCCAAAGATTGTAGTATAATAAGTATTTATGTTCTTGTTAAGTAAAAGGCATATGAAAATTCCAAAAATAGACAGGACTCAGTAGAATTCAGTTAATTAATTATTGCACTGGGGAAAATATTCGGCTATAGTTCTGCTGTCACAGTTCTTAAGGCACGCTACAGGGATTCTGTGTCACTATAATACCTTTAATGCTTTCTCCTTTTATAACTGTAATTCCAGTGCTATTCCAATGAATCAAGTGAATGCTGTAATGGACATATACTTTTGTTTTAAATAATATTTGGCCACTAATGAATGTAACCAAAGCACATTTTATTCTTTAAGTGTTCTAGCGAACATTTTCAGTAACTTTTAGTACTAACTTTTGATTTGTATGTCTAATCAAAACAGATCTGATAGCAATTGCATGTCTGAATGCTAAACAAAGAGATTCTCTACATAGGTAAAGTTGGGGCTGTTTTAAAATATTCTTTTATCCATGGTTAGTGGCTGAGTTTTAAATGGTCTGCAAATCTCTACCTGAACTATACAGCTGCCTGGATGGATGAAAAAGTATTTTAAGCAATTTTACGTCTTAATTTAATGATTTGTGCTCATGAGTTGCACAAAATCATGCCACAAAGATGCTTGAAGGCACAAATTAGAAGTCAATAGTAAAGGATTAGCTATAAATATTTTTCTAACCTACACTGCAAACTTAGTTTCAAACTTTGAACAACTGATAAATGTGCTACAAAATGAAAGAAATAACTGCAGACATATTTGGAAGTGTGGTAAGTATAGAAAGATGGAAGTAGCTGTTGTTGGAACGAGGAATAGGGTATCAAACTTCAAAGATACATTGATGTATGCTTCAGCAAGTCTGACTTTCTTTCAGAGTTCATGGTATGGAGTAACAGTTCTGCATTCTTCTCTAATTTAAATTTTTGCAAGTGTCTCAAATTAACTCCACATGCTTGCAATACACAAATCTCAAGCCCAACAGTTTTCAACTGTTTAGTTCTATTCTTCCACAAGAAAGAAAAAGAATGGAGAGCTATATTTACACAATATGTTTTCGGTTAAGAAGTGTAAGGAGATACCAGCCTGCAGATTATAGTGAATCAGCTGTGAGAGGACTGGCTTGGCAACATTGCATCAGCTAATTACAAATTAAAAAGGGCAGAGATAACAAATTTTTCCCATTTGAGAAGTTTTCTAATTACAATGTAGTCTAGCTTTTGAGAGCTGTTAATAGGCAGAAATAATAGTTATTAAGGAAGGGGTCAAGATATTAAATAGAGAGCTGGTTCAATGTCAGTTCCAGTGAAAAGATTTGGAACACTGTCTGGTGGTACAATCTGGCTAGGAACAACAGCATTAGGCAGTTGAACTTACTAAGATTATGAAAATTAGCTACAAAAGCTGCAGTGAAAAGAACCCTTTGTTTCTGTTGAATGAGAGAGTTTGGTTGCCTTATGCATCTACAGTCTTGGAAACAAGACTAGCTGCCTTTCACTTTAGCAGGGCAAGGCTCAGTATCTAAAGGATTTTCTCCTACCTCATAATTTTGATTTGTGGATCTAACCATATCTAATCATTGGATAGAAATTCATTTGAGAACTGATGCAATATGCCACAAATTTGGGTCTTCTCACAGCCTAAAAAAGTACCTGAGCCAGCAACTGATTCAAAGTCATGCTCCCAAAATGTATAATATAGTTAGGTATATGTTCTAGAAACAATTGGCATATGCAAATCTTACTTATGCACACACTAGATTCTAAGTGGATAATTATGCACAAAATTAGATGGGAATATAAAGTATCGTCAGGTTTCAATTTACATTTGAATTATGTATACTCATGTTTATATTGTATTCCTTTTAGCCTAGATAGTGAGTCAAATATCAGTCAGTGATTAGTAGAGTGTTTTTAAGAGAAAAAATATTGAGGGAAAAAGACATTAGAAAAAAAGACTATTAATAATATCTTTAAAAACTGGAACAAAAGTGCCTTTTAAAAAACCTATTATCAGAGAAAATATATATAAACTAATGCTGAAATTTATATAGATAATAGTTTTATTTAGAATTGTGACTAAATAAAACAAAAGGAATAGCTTTGTATTCACAAGTAGCACAAAGAACAAATGTCTACAGGAAGTTAATTAAAATTTGAGGCTTAAAATTAAGCATTCAAGAAATTAAATTCATAAAGTCAGAGAATCGTGTTATTCAAAGGAGACCACAGCAGGCCATCTAGTTCAATCCCCTGCTCAAATGTGTCCAGTTAAAGCAGGCCCCTCACATCCACTTGGGTTCTGAACAGCCATAAGGCTGGAAACTCCACACCCTTTCTCAGCAACCTGATCCAATGCTTGGTTACCCTCATCTTCTGGAAGAGCAGTCAAATTTTAGTGATTATGTGGCAATTAAGGGTGAAAATCGGCATATTTATTCTCAAGAGAGTGTTGATATATTTGTAAACAGGACACAGTGTCCATGGATTAATGTTCAGTATATCAGCTGACCTTGCATCCTACTGGGAAAGCAAGCCCTCTAAAAGAAGGCCATCATCATCATGAAGATGTTGATGATATAGTCCAAAAACATGCTTTCTTTTAGACCAAAAGAACTACTGACTTCAGTAAGCCTATCAATGCTCATTTCTAAAAACTCATAGATGAAGGAAAATGATTGCAAAAAATAAATGTGGTACATATTTCCTGAAAAGAAAAGATTGATACCGACAGTTATGATGCCATAAATATTATCTGAGTGCTTGTAAAGCAATGAAATAGATATTCCATCGTTAATAGCTGGGACAAGAGAGTCATGAACACTAGGCAGTGAGAATTTAGAATTCATCAGTCAAACACCATTTCTTATTTTGATGCAATTACAAAATTAATGGGCAATAGTAATGAAGTAGATTGTATACATTTGGATTCTAGTGGGGCATTTTATATGGCATCTTCAGAATTTTCAGTTTTAAAATTTGATTCAGTACTGCATTCAATAAGATCATAAATATGCAGGCTGTAAACTGCCTAAATGAGTACATAAACCAGAAATATTAAAGAGCATCGTATTAGGAAAAGGAATCTAAAAGTTGGCATTTGTTAGCAGGAGTTGGCAAGAGTTATATTTGTTTAATATCTACATTAGTAGTCTGAAAGAAAAAGAAAAGAGCACACTAATGAAATCTGAAGATGACATTAAATTTGAAGGAGTGTGCAGATAATTAAAGAAAGAAGATTAAGAGGAATTTGAGAAATTACAGATGTGGTAAAACTGAAAACATTCTATTCATCTTAGAAATATGAAAGCCTGTTCCCCTTGAGGTAAGAATCTGAAACACTGATATGTTGGAAGATATTGGTATTTGTAATGAAGAAGGTAGATCCAGGAAATTCCATTGTATATTACCATTGGTACATATAACAGTGATTTTACAGGACAGAAACAATAGTTTCTCCAAATGTGCATGAAAACAAGTTTCTATTCAGGTGATGCAACTAAGCTGGAAGACATGTTGTTAAATGAGATGCATGCACAGGAAAGCATAAATAAGGAAGCTAAGACAAATAATGTGCAAGCAGTGACTAAAACAGATCAGGGTTCAGCTGGTTCACTGAAGAGTCTTCAAATTAGAAGATGATTGAACCTACTTAGGACAAAATTATCACATTTTGTATATTTTCTAGTAATGAAAGCATCCCTTGAATGCCTGGGATGTTTTATTGTTCTTAGAAAACATGGGATCCCAAAAAGGCAGATGCAGCGATGAATCAAGTATGAATATTGTGCTTAAATAAATTTAAATATCTCCCACCAGCAAGGAGAGTAAAGTACAACAGGAATACCATGGTGGTGTTAGGCAATGCAAGAAACAAAAAAAAATAAATACATTTTTTAAAGGTAAATGCTCCATAGCAAACTGTAGCTCATGCTGAGTCCCTAGAAAAGTTCTTTCTAAAATGTCACCTCAGAGGCTGTGTATCTACTCTTGTCTTATCAAGATACCTTAAATCTTGTTCTAGGCTGCCTTCTATCTGAGCTTTCACACTCTCTGTCACTCCTTTAGAATATATAGCTGTGTATGACCAGATGCTGCAGGACAATAAGTGATCCTCCTTCCCTTCAGAGACTCTCTTTCCATTTTGATGGCAAGACAAAGTAAGCAGTTATGTTTCTGCCAGCTGTTCTGCCCCATTCTCAGAAAGAAACATAGCATAGCTGCAGAAAAATAAAAATTAATAAAGGTCCATCCATCCAAATGATGAGCCTACTCTCATCTGCATTTTCTACAGAATTATACTGTGTGGCTGACTCAGAAGTCTGCCTTACCTTCAGCCAGCTACTTAGAATAGTTCCTCCCCCCTGCAAGTACTACTTATAATCTGAAATTTACTCTGTGGGTAATACCAGGAGAAATTTTTTAAACTTCTTCTGTTCCCATTTTGATATCTATTGTAGCAGGCAAAGGGGAAAAAACAAATGTAAAGCTAAGGAGTTAATCAAATTGAAATTTTAACAGGCTTATCAAAAGACAAAAATCTATCCTTAGTTCAGTTACAAAGCTACCGACAATCACAAACCAAATTAATGCCAAATAGCTTCATTAGTTACAGATAAAATTGTTATACAAAAACTTTCCTGCTATCTGCACCTTTTCTCCCTGTACAATATTCCTGTGTCCTAAACTGATGCTGTCTATATTACTCAAGCAGAAGAGGGAGAAGGGTTACAGTGAACTATCAGCATTCTGGGGCACCAACACGAAAAGGGTGGAAGCTGCTGCTTCCTTGGTGTATAGTATGCTTGATTTTATATTTATATGTGTTTTAACACAGTCTGATCACATGCCCTTTCTTTTCTTTGGTTCCCAGTCAATCAGTCTTCTGTTAGCTCCACTGCTGGCTTTACTTGA